>CM076407.1:14963261-14980806 GCA_038363315.1 Mugilogobius chulae
CTTTCTTTACTGTTTTCTTTCATGTTAGCCGTCAGGACCGGCTTGTGTTTTTTCTTCTCCGGTAAATATTTACCGCCCGGCTCTACAAGACGGATCTGATGTCAGCGCAGCTTCAAACCAGTTGTCAAAAAAATGTAAATGTCTGAACGGGCCAAAGGACAGACGCACACGCAGACCTATCACACGTCCTTGAGCAAGACACGGCATTTGCACTTTTCTCCAGACAACCCATCACAGCAGAGTGTTTTTCTCTTCACACCTGCAGATACGGGAGGAGCTCGTATGCACGGATCAATACAATGATGAATGTCTTGTAGCGGGGTTTACTCACACCGTGTATTTTTTAGAATACACTTTAGTCATTTTCAAAGGGTTTCTCCGCTGGGACGGCGCTTTAGTCAATACTGCAATGATTCAAATATTGTTTATTAAGTTCACACTGACCTGCAGGAGACATGGGAAAGCAGGTGCACTTTTAAATGTTGGTAAAACTTTATTTACAATGAGAAGCTCAGTGAGAAAAAGACAACGTCATTAAGAAACAACCTGATAATAATAATTAAAGGTGGGGTAGGTGATTTTCACACTGCAAACACATTTAGGTTTTAAATCTGACAACTTTTTCTCATAAATCCTTCAACACATTGGTTAATATCAATATGTATAGATATAGATAGTCTTGCAAAACAATCACTGAGTTATCAGATTCAAATTGACAATAACAGCCATTTGAAAAATGCAAAACGGCTCATAATGTCTTGCAATAGAGGATTTTTTGTTTATCAACACGCTTGATGCGCACGCACCTGGTAATGCAGAAACAACCTCCGCTCATGGACCAAGCTGGAGAAACAACTTGTGGAGAAAAAACTTTTGTTTTCACTGTGCGACAACAAAAGTTTTCTGCTAAAACAACATTTGTGAATGAAATTCAACTCTAAGACCCTTAAAAGTTACATTCAGGTGAGTGGAAAAACACAGAGAAAAACACTGTGTTAAGCTTCAGGAGCAGACGTCTGTCAGACCGGTTCAGACCTGATCCAAACAGCTGCTCTTGTCCTGTTTTGTTGTTTTATTCAAAGAAGTTTCCCCATAAGCCGACGGAGAGGAGCTCTTTCTGCATGGACAACACAGTCTCACTAGAGCGTAACTTACCACGAACACAAAAACAGCGTTCTGACCAGACTTCACAGCTATTTTTAGTTCTTTACGCGGAATTTGCACGACATGAAAAAAGTGATAAAAAATGACACAAATTTTCACAGGTTAAAATGACGAGTTTTGTTGCAGCCACGTTGGGGACGTTTTCTTCAGGTGAAACGAGTAAGTTAGCCATAAAGTTACTAAATGGTTAACATTAGGGTGGGGCTTGAGGCAGGTTAAGTTAGAATCAGGGAATATATTCATTAATTATCATAAATAAGAACACGTCTTAACAACCACCATTGAAATGAATGGGGACTGTGACGCGTACATAATTACCACAAAACAGCTGTGAACTCGTGCTAATCATACCTCATTTGCATGTTGTGTGATGTCGTGGTAAATGTACGCTTTCTTGTGAGACCCGGGCTCGCATGGAGCATGCTCAGTAGGGAGTAGAAAGTGACGACCAAAAATCTCTATAGAGGGTTGGCAATTCTTTTTCCCCAAGAACCATATTTAAAGAGCCACTAAACGGCCAGAAAAAAGTTTTCTCCGCCCAGGAGCTACATTCAAAAAATGCAGCTTTAGGGGCGGGTGCCTGGAGGACTAGAGAGAGGTGCGGGGGGAGCGCGGGGGGTGTGTCCGCGGAGGAGTGTTCCTGTACCGGTGTAAACAACACATTACAACATGGCGCCGCGCGCGGATCACGGCCAGGTCCAGGCTTAGTGGAACGGACTTTTGCGGTTGGAATATCATCTTTTTCGGACCCGACGGGACATCGCGGAACCCGACGGGCCTGAGTGAACCCTGGACAGGCCGCTGGATGAAAGCCAAATGTCCAAATGAACTGAAGTGGCCGCTAAAAGCTAACGCGCTAACACTGAGCTAATGCTAAAGCTACCTATGCTCCATATACTGTATTTTGATAGACAAGTTTGGCTACGTTCAATGTTTATAGTGTAAAGTTACTAAGCAGAGTACTGAAGGTTCGTTAAAATGAGAACAAATGTAGTCAGTAATGTTAATGCTATTATCAATCATTATTTTACAGGTAAAAATATGTTACAAACAAAAGCAGCTACAACATTGTTTTAATATGCACATTTGCACTTCTGTGGCTCTGCAATCCTCAAACATTAGAGCATTTGTTTTGCAATATGATAGAGACACAAAGTAATAGTCTAAATATATTTTATTCATTCATATTCATTACTGAGCAATGATTTCTGAAGCAGTTTATCCCTTCATGCAAAAAAGTCTAAATACATGTTTCATATTAACACAATTTATTTTTAGATTGTGAGTACATTGACAAAATAACAATACTTGTGATGAAGAGTTTATTCTACAGACTCCAGACTCTTACTGTGAACTAAACTAATGCTGTACATTCAAGAGTTTATTCTACAGACTCCAGACTTAGTGTGAACTAAACTAATACTGTACATTCATGTCAACATGTTTGTGCCAACTTTACAAATGTAATAAATGTATTACTTAAACTCTGCAGTATTATTTAATTTTATTGAGCTTGATATTTGTGATGAAATGTTTGAGTGCACAATCTGTATTTGAGATGATCTGAAGATGTCTGGTCACAAAAGATGAAGCCACAGAAAGGAGCTGAAGCCAGATGTACAGCAGGACAACAAAGACCAGCTTCTTCAGTTTGGAATCTGGAAAACAATTTGGAGTTTTGTTAAAAAAAAAGTATGACATTAGCAAATCTGCCTTTTGAATCTGTCACTACTGTGTCAACAACCCTGGTCAATGTATAACCCATCAAGAATGTCTTCATTTTCATTGGTGTTTGAAAAGATTTCATCAGTTGTTAGTACAAGTACATTTTTGTTAAGCCTTATAAGATATGAGTGTGCAGCTCTAATACACTTCTGATACTGCTATACTAATCATGTAGGCCTACTATATTTACCTGGTGTTGTGTACAGCTCTAATACACTACTGATACCACTATAATCATGTAGGTCTGCTATATTATACCTGGTGTTGCTGCTCCTCAGTCACAAGGTCAGAGAAGTCTTCCTCCTGCAGCTGTCTTCAAAGAACTGACACAACTGTTGTATGAACGGAGACAATATTAAATTAAAACTACCTTATTCTATCATTTGCACATTTATAATTAGAAATGTTACCTGATTGGATTCTGGTGGGATCATCAGCTTTTGGCTTTTGTGACTCTGCCATCGCCTTCATCTTCTATCAGGTATTAGAATAAACCTGAAAATGTAAAAAGCAAAGTCAGTTATGTTGGATCTATTATGTACTGCCTCAGGTCAGACATGCATCCTGTTTAGCTTTCCTAACTTGTAACTTATAATGAAATGCACAGTCCATCTAGTTCACAGGAACAAAGTTTATCTTCTATTTATTACATTCTCATTTCTCATGCACAAAGCACTGACTCACTTGGACAACTACCTATTTAATCAGAGCCACAGCAAAGGTTTATACCGTTACAATCTTTTTTAATAAAAACAACATGTGTGAGTGAAATGGTGCAAACTTACCTTCAAAAATAACTCGTCAGAGCAGCAGAATCCGTGTTGTAGAAGCAGATGGCTAACATGAACAGTCATAGGCCAACTTCTGCAGAAAAGTTCGTTACAAACTCCGCTCAGCTGACAAACAAATGTAAAAGCGTTTGTTTCAGAGCCTAAACAGAAGCTATAGCCCCTACAGTAAAAATAATCTGCTACAATAGAGGAGTGAGCTGATGCTACGATGCTAACAACAACATAGCTTCCTCCCCCGTGCTCCGCTCTCCTCTCTCTCCTCTCCCCTCGCACACTGCTGCACATGGAGCAGCCCCGCCCTCAGGGGAGAAGGAGCACCCCTCCCCCTCGCAAAGACCCGTGACGTAGTTTGCTGATTTTGCGTAGTTTGAATGAGCTGTTCCAACCGCGAAATTCAAATGTAGTGGCCATATTTAAGCCCAAAGAGGACAATACAGACACAGTTTTAGACCCAAAAGTCAGATTTTTAACAAATATGCACCAAATTACCAAAATAAGACCAGGGATGTGTAGATTCATCTATTTAACACCCATTTACACAGTTTATCAGCTAAAAAAAGTGGTTTTGGTGTTTAGTGGCCCTTTAAACTCAGACAAGTGGCGTAGGGCCAGACTGTGGTCATCAGTCTGACAAATTATCATTTTTACAAGCACATTTATGTAAAACACAGGGATTTTATTCAACAATTTTAACTATTTATTATGATACATTTTGGGACAAGCAAAGCAAAGTCTTTGAAGAAAACATGGATGTCAAAAACGTATGATAAAAACGTGTTTGTTTGAAGTTAAAAAAGCCGCAAAGTCAAGCCTATTGAACTTTTTTTTCATTCTATACCTCTGTTTTCTCCGGAGACTGGGCTGATCTGTCCAAACTCTTCTCCTGGCTAGCTCACCACAAGTTAAAGAGAAAAATCACCACATCCAAATTAGGGATGTCAAGATTAACCGGTTTTTCAATAATCGTGAATATTTTTCCCCACGGTAGGTTATTCGTGGAATTTTTACAACTCACCGTATACCGCAAACTCGTCTTGCGTCTTCTTTGACGTGACTGCCGTGCCGTGCACGGGCAGCGTGAGGCAGAGAACAGCGTGTGTGTCGTCAACTCACCGCTAGTAGAAAGGCTGCTGAAGTTGGCGCTTCAGGATTGTATCCATCCACAGTATCAAGTCGAGGGTTGTTTTTGAGATGACCAGGGCTTTGTGCGGGCTGAAGAGTGTCCAAGATGCAAGACGTGCCTTTGAAAAGTAGATGCTAAAAGCGCTAACTCATCCAACATGATCCATCTTCGATACGATCATCCCTCGCTGTTCGTCCAAGTAAAGGTAAAGAAACAAAGTGCTCCAGAAAGTGTCACGCAGCTCACAGCAAAAGTAACTGCGTATTTATGCTTCATTTGACATAAACTCCGACCTGAAAGTAAAACGAAAGCAGAGACGCTGCAGGTCACGTGACGACACGCTGGGAAAACAAAACGTGTGGATGACGTCACCTTCGTGAGTCACGTGACAGATCACACATAATAATATTATTAGTAATCGATCTCTCCTTGTAAGTATAATGAGAATATGAAAGCAATCATTAAAGGGACAATAATGTTTTTTTTTTAATGCTTGAATGATAATTTGTTTAAAACATTAAATTATTTTTTTTCAAAGGAGAATTATTTAAAATAATTGCATTTGTTCTTTTTAATCAAACCAATAAATTTAGATTTAAAAATAAATATATGTATATAATGTATTTATTTTTTCTTTATGCGGATAATCGTGAATAATCGCAAAATCGTGATTTTTCCTTTTGCTATAATCGTGATTCTAAAATTTGATATCGTGACATCCCTAATCCAAATCCGGGGCCATGGTTTTTGACCGGAGAAAGTTAGTCTTCAGGTGGCGGAGAGTTCTTACCCCAAGTATGTCAGGGTCCTCAGGTTTTCGGGTGATGACTGACATTACATCATTTCTAGCACGTCTTCCTCTCGTCATTCTGGACTGCTCTGATTACAGGAGCTATTTCTGATTACACTTGCTACAGGTGTGTTTCTGATCAATCACACTGCTCCTTATAGCTCCAGACAAACGTGATTGTGAGCTCGGATTGCACAGAGCAGTCAAAGTCAGATGCAGACTGTCATTTAAACTTGTGGAAAAGCAAAGAACCTACAGTATATGAAAAAACGATCAACCCAAGTTCTAATCTTAGCCAACTCCAAGCCCCAGACCTAAACTTGCCCATCTTTGTAACTTCAGACCTGAACTTAGCCATTAAATCCAAAGAAAATGTTCCCTAAGAAAAATGGGACGAAACATGAAACACTATTACGTTTTTTTAAATCGCTTTGGCACATTTTTTGGAAATTGTGATAAATATGGCAAAACCTCTACAGATTCAGTCAGATTCATCACTCATTTGTCTAAACATTTTAGAATGATTGCACATGTACACTTTTTGTGCAAAACTTCTGACACCTTTGTGAAAATAACACTTTGTGGTTAAAATGATAAACACTCATCTCTTAACTGCACTTTTTGTGTAAAACATTTCACACTCATGTAAAAACTACACTTATTTGTTTGAACATCAAACAAAAGCAACACATGGATTAACTTTCACTTTTACCACTTAAACACTGTTTGGATTTATTTCAACATGATATCAATTTATTTTTCAGAATATTTTGGAAATTAAGGAGATTGTGAAACAAAATATTCAGAATTGTGAAACAAGAACATGGTTTACTGACAATGTAAAGTAAATTCTTCAACGAGCTAAAAGTGTGTTCCTGTCTAATCTTGGCCACAGTGAAGTGTCTGACATTGGGCTAAATCATCTGTCTCTGTCTCCATGTCCTCTTCCTCCTCACACTTCTGTCTCTCTCTCCATGTCCTCTTCCTCCTCACATCCTCACACTTTTGTCTCTGTCTCCATGTCCTCTTCCTCCTCACATCCTCACACTTCTGTCTCTGTCTCCATGTTCTCTTCGTCCTCACATCCTCACACTTCTGTCCCTGTCTCCATGTCCTCTTCCTCCTCACATCCTCACACTTCTGTCTCTGTCTCCATGTCCTCTTCCTCCTCACATCTTCACACTTTTGTCTCTGTCTCCATGTCCTCTTCCTTCTCTCATCCTCACACTTCTGTCTCTGTCTCCATGTCCTCTTCCTCCTCAAACTTTTGTCTCTGTCTCCATGTCCTCTTCCTCACACTTCTTCTTGTCTGGTTTGACGCTCTAAAACAAATGTGACTCTAACTTGTCCTAATAGAGTTGTGTTCATGGGACAGATTTATTTGTCAGAAGAGTCACAGCACATGTGTACATTGTTCAGGTGATTGAACCAAGAAAACATCCCTTTGGAGCAAAAGTGTTAGTTCTAAAAACATAGTTTAACAGCAGTGACCGAAGAGTTAAGGAAGGCTAATTGTGTGTAAGGTTTTGCAAAACACTGTGTGAGGAGTTCAGCAAAAAGAGTGAAGACAGGCATGGTGTTACTGTTGTAGCGGAGGTAGAATGTGTTTTGCATCCTGGATGTTACGTTTTGAAACATGTTCAATTATCTTGACTTTGGAGCCAAAGCTTTTTAAAAAACTGTAACATGTCGTATAAAGATTTCTGTGAGACTATGTTCAAAAATAAACTTCTTGTAAAGTTTTGGTAAAAAGGCAGAGCAGTAAGTTATCTTTGTGTTGATGGAACTTGTAACTGGTAAGGGGTGAAGGAGAAAGAAAGAGGGAAGAGGGGGCAAGAGAGAAAGAGAAGGGGAGAGGGAGAGAGGGGTGCAAGAGAGACAGGTAAGAGAGAGGAGAGAGCGGGGAGAGGGAGAAAGGAGAGAGGGGGAAGAGAAAGAGAGAGAGAAACGAGAGGAAGAGGAGGAGATAAAGAGAGAAAGGAGGCAGGCGGGAAGAGAATTTAAAAAAATTCTCACAGACATGAGTTTAATTGACGAAAAACTTTAAGACACAAATTGTCCGTAACATTCTTAAGTTAAACTGTCCTTAGAGAAAACAACTCACCTGCTATATTCCTCTCAAAGCTGACCTTGTTTTTGAACTCTGCTCCTCCATCTTTAGTCTCCGGGGTCTGCGGCTGTAAATCGGAGGAGCGTTTTGGACAGCTTCGTTCCGTCCAAACACTTGTGTCTAACGTCCTCGTAACGACTCTGTGTAAGGTCCCCGTAACGTCTCAGAGCGGAAGAGGAGTCCGGCTGAAGGACGGGACAGTTCTCATCGTCTCTATACGGAGAACTGAGTGTGGGATGATGAGAGAGAGAGTGACGAAAGAGAGAAAGAGAGGGACAGAGACAGAGAAAAATGGAAAGGGGACAAACAAAAAGACAAAGAGAGGGAGGAGGACAGAGAGACAGAAAGAGGAAGGGGGCACAAAGAAAAAGACAAGAGAGGAACAGAGATAAAGAGAGAGCGAGGAAGAAGAAGGGGCACAAAGCAAAGAGACAAAGAGAGAGAGCGAGGGAGCAAAGAAAGCGACAAAGAGATTGAGGAGGCAAAGAGAGAAAGAGAAGGGCAAAGAGAAAAAGAGAAGGAGGGGGCAAAGAGAGAGACAGAGATAGAGAGAAGGGCAAAGAGAGAGAAAGAGAAGGAGGGTGCAAAGAGAGAGGCAGGGAGAGAGGGAGGGGGCAAAGAGAGAAAGAGAGAAGGGCAAAGAGAGAAAGAGAAGGAGGGTGCAAATAGAGAGACAGGGAGAGAGAGGCAGAAAGAGAGGGGCAAAGAGAGAGAGAAAGAGAGAAGGGCAAAGAGAGAGATAGAGAAGGAGGGTGCAAATAGAGAGACAGGGAGAGAGAGAGGCAGAAAGAGAGGGAGGTGGCAAAAAGAGAGAGAAGGGCAAAGAGAGAGATAGAGAAGGAGGGTGCAAATAGAGAGACAGGGAGAGAGAGAGGCAGAAAGAGAGGGGGGGCAAAGGGAGAGACAGAGAGAGAGAAGGGCAAAGAGAGAGAAAGAGAAGGAGGGTGCAAAGAGAGACAGAGAGAGAGAGAGGGAAGAGGGAAAGAGAGGGGGCAAAGAGAGAGAGAAGAGCAAAGAGAGAGAAAGAGAAGGAGGGTGCCAATAGAGAGGCAGAGAGAGAGGGAGGAGGCAAAGAGAGGGAGAGAGAGAGGCAGAAAGAGAGGGAGGGGACAAAGAGAGATAAGCGAGATACAGAGAGACAAACAGAGAGTGGGAGAAAGAGACAAAAAGAGAAACAGAGAGAGACACAACAAGAGAGCCAGAGAGAGAGAGAACAAGACAAAAAGAAAGAGAGAGACAGACAGACAGAGAGAGCAATAGACAGAGCCAAAGACAAAAAAAGAGAAAGAAAAGGACAGATATTGAGAGAGACAAAGAAAGAGAGGCAGAGGAACTGTAGGCAGTAAGTTTTTCACAAGTGAAACTTACAAAGGCAGTAAAACCACTACAGTTGCTATAAACCAATCACGAAATAGAGTTTACGCCACCACATTTCACACACACAATAAGAGAATGTTATAGGCTTGTGTCTGTCTGACAGTAGGCTCCACACTCAGCCGTCACGTTTGACAGCAGAGGTCAGAGGTCGGCCCACGTAACAGGTCGACTTTTACACTTTACTCCGTCACAGTTTCCATCAAAAGCAGCAGGTGGGCGGTAGATCGTCCTGCTACATTAACATTACAGACTGAATAAATGGCAAGAAAAGTGATTTGCCAATGTCTTTCACATGTTACTGCAGCAGAGCGGGAAGATGACTAAAAACCTCCTCAGGCGATCGTATAAACTTTGATGCGCATTAGGACAGATTCGATATTTAGGACAGATTCAATACTGCTTCTTAACGCTCATTAAAGTTAACTGGATAGAAATGCAATGAATGCAGATGATACTAACATAACCCTTACTATACTTGACCTTAACCTTCACGAGCCTGTTTCTCTGTTGTGTTTGTAGAGTTTTTCGGAAAAAACACAAGTAGTTTTTTTTTTTTTTTCCACATTGAATTACACTCTCTTTTAAACATGCTCTGGAGAACCTTTACTTTGACAGTTTCTTAGAACTTCTGTCACGGACATAGACAAATATGTTTTAATTTGAGCTTTTACTGTGTTTTTCTCTGCGTGTTTTTATTTGCTGTATTTTAACACTATTCAAGACTACTTTGGTTGCCCGTGACAACCAGGTCAGGTGACTGTAATCAGATAATCTGGATCACCTGTGGTTGGGCAGCAGTTAACACCTTTATTGTCGGCGGGTCGCGCCCGCTCGTTTTTGCTCTTTTACACGTTCCCGTTTCACAAGCACGCCTATTTTTTAAGCAAGCACGGCAAGTTAGACATCATTGTAAAGCTTAATTTCTCAACAAACCGGCTATATAATTTGTTTTCATGTGACAATCAACTCCATCAAGAAATAACTAATAATCCGCCATCATATTCAATTTGAGATTATCGCAAATCTTACCTTTATGATGATTTTTCCATACTTGGTCTGAGTCAATCCACAGTCAACTGCACTCATTTAGTCCGTGATATCTGGCAGAAAAACAATATCCACTTGTATTTTCCCAAAAGTAAATCCTCCGGAAGAAATAATCCAGCAAACAGTGTTTCTCTTCTGTAAAAAAGTCCATAAAACTAAACATTGCAACTTTTCTCCGGGTAATGAAAGCGCTTTCCTTTACTGGAAGTCGGCATGTTGGGTGTCATTCTTTTCCTCTCATTCTTAGCTACAAAACGAGACCAAATACATGCTTCTATGCCGCCGCGTTCGTCTGGTACGTCCCTTTGAACACAACAAACGCTCTCATGCTACGTCATCTTTACGCACCGCTCCTTGTGTTTGCACAACGATGACGCAAAATACGTCACAAAATTTACCGTAAAGACCGACTAAATCGTGCAGGGCAAACCTTCAGCTTCACAACGATAGGTTGGATGAGATATCGGCACCAAACGGTGCTTCGCAAATCCTGTGCGTAATGCGCGGAGGTACGGTAAAATCCAAGATGGCGCAGACAGAGGATTTTTACGGAGCTCGTTTTACCGGAGTTTTTCAGTTTTTTGATGTATTTACTGAAAGATACTGCTCTAAAAGGAATGTGGAAGACAGAGAGTGTGTCGTAAGACAAGTCTCACGCCTTTGTTCTGGTATATTTATTACGAGAAGTGATTCAGACGAGAGAAGAAGAAGAAAACACCAGGCTACTTTGACTTGTGAGTATTTCAAATGTTTTTACTTTAGAAACAATATATTTATGACACGTTATTTTATAATCATTGTTGTATGACTTCTGTGTGCATAATAATTATGATGCTAAATAAATATGAACTATACTTTTGCTGAAAAGTAAACTTTTATAGGACTGACTTACTAAATAAAATGAAATAAAATAATAACATTATACAATACAAGCTTATATTATTATTATTATTATTATTATTATTATTATTATTATTATTATTATTATTATATTATTATTATTATTATTATTATTATTGTGGTAAACAAATAACAAATGTACTAAGAGTGCTGTTTTTTCCCAGTGACCTGTCCCAGTTGGAGATCATGTTCTTGATCATCAGTGAAGATGGAGCTGATGAAGAGGACTTAGACCAGGGCTGATGAAGAGGACCGGTAATGTGAGCTGCTTGTCCAATGGATTTCATGTGGAACTGTTTTTTACATGATTCTTCCACAATATTATACATTAGGCTTGTCACTAATATAGAAGTTCTGATTTATATCATTTGTTCTCTTGATTTTGCGTCTCACTAAAACATAAAATGGGTCTGCTTTGACTGTTACTTTGTGCTATTGCACTTTGTTTTTTGCCAAGATCATAATAAAATGTGTATACATATTATTCCAGTCTGCTGTATAATGGAAAATTCATGACCACATAGCAAAAAAAATTTTTTTTTTAGAAAAGTTGTAAAACATCAGCTTGAAGGGAAATTGAAGCAATCAGAACATGTAAATGCATGTTTTATGGTCATTTGTGAGCTAAAATTCTTGTAAGACACTTTGGCACATTTGGCACATATTTGGATAGCTTGTTCCGAATTTACCTTTTTATAGAAAATGACCAAAATCTTCAAAATACTTATTGCTGGATGTCTGAAACTTTACACAGTTGTTGTCAACAAGATAAACATCTAGTGTGGTGCATGTCAGAAACATACAATGAAGTATATCTGTCCTAGGGCCTCTAGAAATTGAAAATATTTAGGCGAGGATAAAAAAAATCAATTTTTTAAGTTTTTGAGCTTGTATAGTCAATTTGTTTTAAGCACTGACAGCCTTTATGTGCATATCTCCAGAAACTAGAAGGCCTGAACTTTAAAATGATGTATCACATCAGCATGTGGACTGTTATCTCTTCTTTTAATAAGCAATATCATTTGGGTATGCCAAACGATTGTGCACAGACACCAATGAACAGGATGTTATCAGGTTAACTCTTTCCCTGCCACTGACAGAAATTTCCGTCATAACGAACCCAACCGGTCATAAGCTTTTTATTATATGCGGCGATAGAGGGCTCTCTGATACACATGTCCAATTCACCAGCACTAAAAAATCAAGTTGCAGTTTCATAGATTCACCACTGGAGGGTGTATTGCATGAGCACAAGGATGCAGAGGAAGTCCCAGGACCGGAAACCACACATTACAATATGGAGCGCAGTCGGCTGTGTTTACGTGATCATCTGCTTGTAAACGATCAGCTTTCTTTTCAAACGCATTACAGGCAACACATCTTGGACTAAAAACATTGTTAAGTAGTTTAGAGCAGATATTTGATCTTTAAAACGAAGAAAAGGCGATCCTATTGGACTAGGACTCTGAGGAGAACGGCACATGCAGCGAGTCTGGAAGAGAAAAACTAAACTTTCTCTTCTGAGAGCGATCCTAAAGTGTCAGAGTGAGTAAAACTACTGTATTTGTTCATGTTTGGAGGGTTAAATATAATCTTTCCCCCAAGAAAGAAGCTGAATCTGTAGAATCTGCATCAGAAAGTGCTGCTGCCTCCTCGCCTGTAACACAACTTTTGTTGGTTTAAAGATGAAAAAGACACTCGTCCTCATTGTTTTAATCACGTGAAGCTCGTATTTTTATCCTAAAGACATTATTTCATTGTACTGGCTAATATTCTTTCACCAAAAAGTTGAACAGACAAAAACAACACTGACATGAAGTTTGATTTTGAAAAATGACGTTATTTCAAAAAGTTTCTCGTCAAACGCTGAAATCTAATGAAAACAAAGAATTTCAAATGCCTATAAAAGAAAACGGAATAATGTAGAATAACAATTATTTTTTTTATGAAAGTAGACACTAGCAAAAAGTCCTGGCAGGGAAGGAGGGTCAAAGTCAGAATAGGGCTGGCAGTGAAAGAGTTAATAGAGTTTAAAGGCGGAAGCATGAGTACCAGGGGAGGACAAGAGACAGACGCTACGTCTGGACAGGATTTGCTGGTCCATGTGTTCATGTGTGCACAGCAGGACCTGGGGCGTTGGCCGTCCCAAGGAGGGAGCAAACAACTGTGGAAGGACCGAAGCTCTGTGGGTCCCAGCCAGGCGATGCTAGCCTGACCAGCCAGTTCCTCAGGTTTTTAACTAAAAACAACACAACTGAATAAAAGACGATGAAAGAACCGCTTAAACTCACTGTTGAGAAGGAGAATAAACAAAACACTGCTAATTGTAGCTGCTTACCTTAGTTTGGGCTGTAAAAAAAAATGAATTATCCAGTCCTCAGAGATGACTGTTTTGTGATTTTGGGCTATACAAAATAAATTGATTTGATTTATATATACTACTAACCCTGAAATATGCATTTAGTGGTTATAAGAAATTGCATCTATTTTCTACATAATTCAAACATGATATCTGTGCTAAAAGAGCTGACACTGAATTATTCAAAAAAAAAAACATTCTGAAGACATTCTATTGTATATTCTTGTTTATGTTTATGTCAAATCTGCCAGGGCTGGTTAGGGGAGTCTTCAAAATGGTCTAAAATGTATCTGTATTTAAATCATTGCTCCATTTCCTTCTGCTCCTGTAATAGATTTTGAAGGAACAGAACACACTTTGCTGCTCAATTCAGGAAACAAGTGAACACCACAGCTCTCCTGCCTGCGGGGCTATTTTCACACAGCTGATGGGTTTGTCAGACGCATTAAAAATTGAAGCCCTTTTGAGACATGGAGTGATGCAAGACCTTTCTGCGGACAGTCCAGGTGAGTCCAGATCAGAGCGGCCCGAAGTCTGTCCATCTGAGGCAAACAGACATCTCTTTAGTGAAGGAGGGGCTGCACCTGTGTGTTTCCATGGAGATGTTACAGCTTTAAAATCTGTTTTTGTAGAACCAAGCCATTGGGTCACGCCAGATGGATCTGTGTTGAACTACAATTAAGTTCTTCCACAGTATCCATCTGGAACTTGACTCACTGAAAGCGTTCGGGAAAAGGTGGGGCGTTTAGTGAAATACTTCAAGTTGATTGGGTGTGGGGCCTACCTTATTTGTGCTTAGCCAATCACAGCAACAACCCATAGTGGTGTATCCAATGTCTGCGTGGGATAGAATAAGTGTCACACACACTGCTCTTCCTTTAAAAAGAAATTACTCCATATTTCTGCTAAAACCGCATCAAAAGCAGCAAAAACACGTACTTTGTTTAGCTTGAATTAGACTTGTTGGCGGCGCCAGGGCGCTAACAGCCATCTTAGCTCGCCCTGCTACAATGTGATTGGGACAAAAAGTGAATTTTTAGTTAGAATTACTGGAATGATTACGATCAAACGGGGTCCGCCCATTCTGCCGACAGCCCGCTCTGTCGACATGCCGAAAGCTCTTATTTTCGAAATCCTGCAGTCACGACATCCCTGTCATCTGAATTTTTCAGTCCCGCATCTCCGACACACGCTCACACAGCGAACGCGATAATGACCAATGGGCTAAAAATGATACTTTTGTTTCTCCATTACAAAGCGTCCTTCATCCACGTTGCTTTTCTGACAGGCCGCCCTGTCAGAAAATATTTTTTAGACAGACGTAAAGACGGAATGCTTTTAGAACTTTATTCCCTGTGCAAGGAGGAGAGTGCAGAGTCACACGGAAAGAAGCCTCTGCACATGATTATGGATTATGTATTTAAACTTTGAAGACTTTGTGACTGATGACCATGGACTTTCGTGAACATTGTTATGTTGAGACTCCGTGGAAACAACGAGAATCAAGAGAAAAAAGTGGGCCAGTGTTTTTTATGTCTCTTGCTTTAAAAACAAAAGCCTGTTTTATGTATGACTGCATGAAGGTTACAGTCGTAACTGAGCAAATTCATTCCAGTTTCCTGATCAAAGTTATGAAAGGCAGCATGTGTAAAAATGTGGATATAAACCAGTAGGATAATGCATCTAAATGCAACAATATTCAGAAATGATTGATCAAGTTAAACATCATTTCACCACAGTATTAGAGCTTTTCCATTATTACCTGCTTGGCCTTACTCTACTCGTCGTGACTTAGCCCTGGTGCGGAGCTTTTCCATTTGGGGCTGATCGCTCTGACCAGGTACTTTTTTAGTACCTGCTTTACCCCCGGGCCAAAGCGAGCTGATGATTGACAGCCATGTCAGAAACACAGCGGCAAAACCACAGCGGTGACAAAAAAGCAAGTGGTATAAGTGGCTAACTGTACAAAGTGAGAAGTTTGATGCACCGCCGCGGAGTGAGGAGAAAGAGACAGAAGACTTGTGTATAAGCGCGGAGCAGGTAAAAGAAGAAGGAGACCGAGAGACAGGGAAGGCATGTCAAGGTGAGAAATAAGAGGGAGAGAGACAGAAAGAGAGAGAAGGGGGGGTGCGGTGGAGGAAGTGGAGCTTTTTCTGTCATTAAAATGTCACAGTTCGTGAGTGGGCGGGACGGGCTCACTTTGGGCTCGGGCTTAGGCACACAGAGACTGACTCGGGTTCCGGTAGGGTTCGGACACAACGTGCGCGGGCTGGAATTTTTGGGCCCGATCTAAACTCTCACCTGCCCCAGCCCTAAACTTACCCATTTTAGTAACCTGAAGCCTAAACTTACTCGTGTGCATTTCATGCTACAAATTTTTTTTATTTATTTATTTTTTTTTAAAGGTGTGAAAATGTGCTCATATACGCTCATTATGTATCTTGATATATAGGCTTTCTTGTGATTATTGATTATAGACTTTTTATTAACCAGGAAAGTCCGCTCAGATTCAGAATCTCTTTAGCAGGAGAGTCCTGGGTGAGCGGAGGCTTACTGATACTGATACTGTGTCGTGGCCTTGTTAGGTAACACAAAGCTCCGGAACGTCTCAGCCTTTCACAGCCCTGTCAGATCTCACAAGCCCAGTTAGGGCCTGGTCCGTACTTGGATGGGAGCTATATGAATAGAGATCATGTTTCTTTACAAATAATCAAGCTCGAGTCTCACCTGTGCTATGATCAAAGAGGGTGACAGCAGCAGCACTGAATGCACAATGAACATGATTTTATGAGAGTGAGTGGCAAGGATGATGATGTCAAACTAGAATATTGACAAGCGAAGCGTGTGTAAAAACAATGTCATAACATCAGCTAAAACTATACATCTTTTATTTTGCCTTTTAGTGACGATCAGCTGAGTACATCGATCTGTTAGTTATTCATATCCGTCTCTTCGGTGTAACAGTAGTCACCCACTGCCCTTGTTTCATTGAGCAAAGACACCCCTTCACAGATGGTTTAGTTTGAGTGGATTATAAGGTCTTATGTAAGTTAGAAGTGATGGCTTAGCGACTTTACTTAATGCTATGTGACATCACACTTTACAGTAAGAGACAGATTTAGATTTGAGTTGAAAAAGCATATGTGTGAGTGTCGTCGGCTGCTCGTGTAGCAGACCCTCAGAAGCCAGAACCTTGCAGTGGAAAAGCAAACAAACGTTAACATAAAGTCAGCAGGGCTAATGGAACTATAGCTTATTTGTCAGAGTAGAGGAAAGGGGGTATCTGCCCGTTTTTTCGACAAGCCATAATTCTGAAGGCCCTTCATTTTGAAATGCCGGTATTTCAAAATCCCTCAGTTACGACATCCCTGTCCTCTGAACTTTGTAGTACCGCAAATTCGACACATGTACACACAGTGAACTTCATAAAGACCAATAGGCCTATGTGTTGTTGCCAACTTTACTATTGCACTAAGTAGGATAAATCATCATTATGGCACCTGGCTTCATATGTCATATAATATGCATATGCTGCTGGCTGGAATCCTGCTTCCTGATTGGTGGACCATTTCCCACTGAAGTGACATTGAGTGGTTGTTTGTTGCCTGACCAGCCAATCCTTACACGCTTTGACAGATACTTTACAAACCGTGAGGGTCTGGGAGCGGAGCACCGAGGATCAATTACGTGGGTGGCCTTTCCGAGCACTGAGTCAACCAATCACAGAAAACCTGTAAATTCCACCAAAACAGCGACACGATGTTTTCGTAAACATGTAGCGCGAGGATCTTTTCAGTATGAAGCGCCTCAACATGGTTTGTGCTCAGGTTTTAAGGAATTGATACGTTCATTGTTCAAAACCACAGCACGAGCTGAATCAGCTACGTTCACCTTCTTGAATGTTTTGAAATGGGGCTTGCAAGCAACTTCTGACTTTTTAGTGGCACGTGTCAGAATGGCCGTGCTTGATTGGATCATCTTAACTTTGGGAGACGACTTTATTGGCTAACCGTCAGGTCCCAGACCCTTCTGCATTCAAACAGAATGTAACAGAATGTAGGAGGGGCTGACTGGTCAGGCAAGGTTGTTTGTGCAAACACTGCTCTAATCCTCTTCGTGATAGTCAGCGGTCAGTGCCGCTATTTTGTTGCAGTACGGC
>CM076407.1:14981806-15287005 GCA_038363315.1 Mugilogobius chulae
CCTAGAGTAGAATTGCCCAGTGAGAAGAATCAAACAATCAATCAATCAATCAAACTTTATTTATAAAGCGCTTTCATACATACATGTAACACAAAGTGCTTTACAGTGCATTAAAAACAATCCCACTGCCCTTGTCTTTTGCCAGACACTCCTCTGCCAGGCCAGTACCCCATCAGAGACTTCCTGGAGGAGAGTGAGCTGAACCCGTGCAGAGGACGTACGGGTTCAAAGGTTTGGGGAGGAGAGGCCGACTCGGAGTGAACGAAAGGAGATGTACTGCTTCCTGGAGCCTACGAATTCACCGACTCCACACAAGAAGCACTAAAACGAAACGTGACATACTCTTTCAAAAACTGTCCCCGACCGGAAAATGTCACCCTCGGCGTCAGGGACAAGGTGGGAAGAAAGTGACTGAGGAGGATGGTTTTGCTGCTGTACTGTAAATATGTTAAAGGAGACCTATTGTGTGTATTATCAAAGCATTACACAATAAAAAAGTAATGAGGCGAGAGAGAGTGAGAGAGAGAGAGAGAGAGAGAGAGAGAGAGAGAGAGAGAGGAGGAGGAGGAAGAGAGGTAGAGAATAAAAGAGTAAGAGTAAGAGAGACAAAGAAGAAAGAGAATGATTTTTCTGTTTAGATCCGGAATTTACATTTTGCTCACTGTTAAACAAAACTGATCTAAAATGGCTTAGAAAACACAACAGATACATTTACTTTCTGTAATGACCAGTTTGTATTGTTGGCAAGGGGTTACTTGACACCTTTGGACCTTACATACAGATTCTACTCAGAATCTGAAGGAAATGCTGTATAAAGATATGAGCTGCTCTAGTTTTACCACCAAGCTCATATGTTTATTTGAGCTGGTACAGTCAGACAAGCAAACAAATGTGCATAGAAGTACAAATACAACTGCAGGTTTTACTTGAAGGTGACTTGGACTTGTCAGTCTTTAACTTGGGACTTAAATTAGTCTTGTCTGTCTTTGACCTCGGACTTAACTTGGACTTTTCTCTCTTTGACTTGGGACTTAACTTGGACTTTCTCTCTTTAACTTAGGACTTAACTTGGACTTGTCTTGACTTGGGACTTGACTTGGATGTGCTTTTCTTTGACCTGGGAATTGACTTGGACTTGTCTCTCTTTGACTTGGACTTGACTCAGAATCTGAAGGAAATATTAACTTGTGGGCGGTAAAAAGAGGAATTGAATTTTGAGTATTCGAGCATCTGTTGCAAGACAATACAATATTACAGATTATAGACTATTGAAATTAGATTATGCACCACTCCTGGCTGTACAGGAGCAGACCTTGAGCACCAGAGCCATAGAGGCCCAGAATTATCACACCAGACATGACCCAAGGTGTAGGTTGTGCAAGAGGCCCTGAAACAGTCCTGGACATAACTGCGGACAGGGAAAGAACACCATAACCAAGTATACAAGAACATCTGGGCGGAGTATGGACTTAGAAACCTCAGTGTCAAGTGGCCTCCGAAGATGAACAATCAAGTCAAGATCATGTAGGACTTCCAGATACAGACAGACAGAATGGTAATGGCAAACCAGCCAGACATTGTGGTGGTGGATAAAGAGCAGGAAAAGCCGTGGTGTCCATCAAGAGAAAGGATCCTGAGAAGTAGTATTTGTCAAATTCATGTTCATACAAACTGTATTTTACCATCTTGTTCATTTTCCAGGATCTACAGATTTCTCCTTGTCACTATGAAGTTGCAGCCAAACCAGTGGAGAAGATTCCCTGCAAGTAAGAGCTCCTCAGCAAACAATCTTTTTCACTGTCTGATCTCAACAAAGTGTGTTCAATCGCCTGTAAACACACGCTCCTATCACTCTCTCTCTCTGCTTCTCTCGAAGGCATGTGATGTTTCGCTCCAGCGTTCAGAGAGTCACCTTTCCACCTGTAAGTATCTCGTCTCCACCAAGACCAAGGTATTAAGACCGTTCACTGTTTCCATTCAAGACAAAAGAGTGAGTACAATAGACTTTCAATAGGTTTTGGTTACAAGCGACTCAGTCTGTGTCTGCTCTAGTTTTACCACCAAGATCGTATGAATGAATGTTTATTTGCGCAGGTTCAGTCAGACAAGCAAACAAATTTGCCAATGAAGTACAAAAACACAACGGCTGATAGGTTACCCCTAAGTTTTACTTGAAGGTCAGGACTTGAACTTGGAGCTCCATCACTTGAGACAATTTGATGCATCTTCTTAACTTGGGACTTGACTTGGACTTGTCTTTCTTTAGCTTGAGACTTGACTTGGACTTGTCTCTCTTTGACTTGAGACTTGACTTGGACCTAGTCTCTCTTTAACTTGAGACTTGACTCGAACTTGTCTCTCTATGACTTGGACCTTAACTTGGACCTGTGGGGCACTGACTTGGAACTTGACTTAGACTTGTCTCTTTTTGACTTGCGACTTGACTCGGACTTGTCTCTATTTAACTTTGGACTTGACTTGGACTTGTCTCTCTTTAACATTGGACTTGACTTGGACTTGTCTCTCTTTGACCTGGGACTTGTCTGTCTTTGACTTAGGACTTGTCTCTCTTTAACTTGAGACTTGACTTGGGACTTGTCTCTCTTTAACTTGAGACTTGACTTGGGACTTGTCTCTCTTTAACTTGAGACTTGACTTGGACTTGTCTCTCTATGACTTGGACCTTAACTTGGACCTGTGGGGCACAAACTTGGAACTTGACTCGAACTTGTCTCTTTCTGATTGGGGGAGTCGGGACTTGACTTGGACTTGTCCCTCTTTGACCTGGGACTTGACTTAGATTTGTCTTTCTTTGACTTGGGACTTGACTTGGACTTGTCTCTCTTTGATTTGCTCCTTGACTTGGACTTGTCTCTCTTTGACTTTGGACTTGACTTGGACTTGTCTCTCGTTAACCTGGGACTTCACTTGGACATGTCTTTCTTTGACTTTGACTTGTCTCTCTTTCAAACTTGAGGTCAGAGGTTTAGAGACTTTAACACTTGCAAAACAATGTCTTGTCTCTCCCTCTACTAAATACTATATAATTACAAACTTGACACTCAAAACACAAGACGAACAGACAGTAAGTTAAAATATTTTGAAAACCAATTCCAGTAAAACAGTAGGAAACAGTCTTCCACAAATATTGTCCTGAACGCTGTGGTACTTCTACATCTGCTCTATGTATTTTTATGCCTGAAACATGAGTCATGATTAGTCACATTTGAACAGCGAGTGGTTACTACATTTCCTCGGTGCTCTCTGCTGGTGTTACCTAATGCAGCGAGGGCCAGGACCTTAGTCAGCTGGACATGTGCGGGTCAGAGAAAGCGATCCCGTCTGCTTCACCTCGGACGGTTATGGCTCTGCGGGCGGCTTTGGTTCAAGTTGCAGCAGTGCGACAGGATTTGAGAAACTAAAACAACCATATATAGAGCTCGCTTGGACTGATTATAGAGCAGAAGGTTGAATGAGTAACAGAAATAAAATAGCTGTTATGAATCTGCCAATGACAATGACTTGGACCAAATACATAATGTGTCTCTACACTACATATATATTACATCAGGTTACTAGTATTTGGCTGTTTTTGGCTGCAGAAGAAAAAAAAATTAAAACCATTCCTTAAAATGGCTATACTTCTATATTATAGAAACAAATCATTGGACAAAACAGACCAGAAATAGGTTACGTTTTGAATATAAAGCATAAAAATATGACATAGTCCTTGAGATTAGATTCATGGTGCAAAGTTCAACTCTGTGTGGCCTGAGACTGTGGTGTTTGCATGATTCTCTCCGTGTCTGGGTGTGCTTCTTCAGGTTTCACCACCAACCAAAAACATGCACCAAAGAGAATATGCTACATATGCTATGGTAGCCTTGACCAAGCCTAGATCTGGAAATGGATTCAGAAACGCCGCACTGTAGCGCTCACTGCACCTGAGAACATGGGTCAAATGCAGATGACAGTCTGGGTCAAATGCAGAGGAAAAATAGTCTAATGCAGAAGGAAAAGCGTCAAGCGCAGAGGACAATGGGTAAAATGCAGAGGACAATCAATCAAATGCCAGAAGGCAAATAGGTCAAATGTAGAGGATGGATTCCCGAATGCTGCACTGTGGCGCTCACTGCTCCTGAGAACATGGGCCAAATGCAGATGACAGTGGGTCAAATTCAGAGGACAATGGATCAAATGCAGAGTAAATAGAATCAAATGCACAAGACGAGTCAGTTGTAAAGGATAAAATTCAAATGCAGAGGGCAAATGGGTCAAATGCAGAAAGCAAAAGGGTCAAATGCAGAGGGCAAATGGTCAAATGTACAAGGCAAATGGGTCAAATTCATAGTATAATGGATCAAATGCAGAGGACAAAGTACCAAATGCACAAGCTGAGTCAAACAGAGGATAAAAAGTCAAATGCGGAAGACAGATTGGTCAAATGTAGAGGACAAATGTGTCAAATACAGAAGACAGATGGATCTAAAGCAGGGGACAGTGGGTCAAATACAGATAACAACAGGTCAAAGGACAGTGCAGAAGACAAATTCACAAATGCAAGTGGCAGAGGACAGAAGTGTCAAATGCTGAGGACAGATGGGTCAAATGCAAATGGGAAATGGGTCAAATGCAGAGAGTAGAGAACAAATTTCCTTACGAAGACCACAAAGTGTACTTTAACCCTAACAGTCAAGTTGCAGTTTTTGTATAAAGAATCTACTAAGCGTTGTTCCGAAAGTACTGTAATCTTTGGAAACTCCTGCAGAGATTCAGATGAAAAGTGCAAACAATGTCATCAATATATGTCACCTTAACAGAAATATAAAGACAGACACATTTTTTGACAGTTAAAATTGTAATTTACCAACATTTCTGGAGGTCTAAACTTAAAATTCTGCAGTTTTACTTTGGCATGTTGATTAAGACAAAGCCATTTTTCAATTTGAATAAATGTAAAGCACAGGAAGTACAATTGTTTATAGTTTTAGCTTGTGCTAGCCACGGCTCAAGTCGCACTGTCTTTCAAAACCTGAATGTTTTTTTTCACTTGCGGAGGTGAAAAAGTCAGAATGGATTGTGTAAATTAACAACAAAACCAACCGCTAAAAAACATGTTTGCTTTGTTTGCCGTAAAAATCAACTAACCATTTCAACCTTTCATCCAAAGTTCTATACAGTGTAAATTCAACCGTACCTGCACCCCAGTTGAGAAGCCCCCAGCGGGTTTACACTAGTGTTATGGACATGTGAGCCTGGCTGGCAGCTGCAGACTGTTGACAGAGAAGGAAAGACGCGAAGAAATCCCAGCGGAGCTATAATGGCGTTTCTGTCAGTACGGCTCTTCCGACACGTTTATTGTCAAAGGTTAAGCAGCTCAAACCGTGTGGCCGTCTGCAGTCGCTGTCCAAAGAGACGGAGTGTGATTCTCAGGGCAAATTAACACTACAAACAGACACTGCCTCGTCCTGTTCTACATTAGCACCAGCTGTCCCAGGAGAATTCATATTGACCATGGGGCAGCGGGATCTTCAAGTGTATGACCTATATCTTTACTCCATCAAGCACTGCATTTTACAATCATTTTCTCAGCTTTTTTTCTTGTATTATCGATTATTTCATACTCCAGTTGATTTAATTAGTTGATTAATATTTGGAAATCTCAAATCATAAACATAACGTAGCATTACCCCGGGCTCACACTGCATCCAGTCCAACTCCGGTGCAGCCACCGGAGTCTTTACTTAACTTGAAAAGTCCGAGAGTAGCTCACACGTGTACAGTCCAGTCCGGTGTCTCCGGTACGGCCAATCCAGCGCTCCAATCCGTTTCGTTTGTTTCAAATGAAATAAAATCACCACGTTACCACTAGTAATACAAAATACGACATTTACACGATTATGTAACACATAAGATGTAAATAAACCTCCCGTACTTACCCAATGTGCGGCGAAAAATCCAACAGAAAATCAACTGACGTGAACAAGCCCAAAACTCGGCGCATGTGTTCTTTGTTTACCTATACATGTGCTCAGCGAAAGAGAGAGAAAAAAAAGTGCTCAGTGATCGCGTCTTCTCCCACGTTGAGCGTGAACCTCCGTGAGTGCGGGGTCTTGCGAGGTCGGCAGCAGAGCCTGTGGCCTTAGCAGGACTGTAGACCACCGGAGCTAATGTGAGTCACCCACCGTAGCTAGACCGGTCCGGTGGCTGCACCGGAGTTGACTGGAGGCAGTGTGAGCCCGGGGTTATTCCTGCATTAAATTATTAGATCTAGATGCGAGACTAATTTTCACCTCAATAGATATTTTGACAATTATGTCCTTGTGAGGAGAAGATGTATTTATTTATTTATTTTACAGGTGGGCCTACTTTTAAACAATAGCTTGGTTGCTTTTATGACAACTGACACTGGGGCTCAGCCAACGTGTTCTCATGGATTGCATAAAATAGCACGCCATGACAAATTGCGTGTCACAACGACGCCCTCTGCCTGTTTTGGCGTGCAATACGCGCTCGTTTTTTCCAGCATAGTCTGGACACGCCTAGTGGTTGATGACAAACACGAGGTTTTTCAAGGGATTAACGGCAAAATTTAAGTCTGAAGTTACAACAATGGGTAAGTTGAACTCTTTGGCTTGGAGTTGGTTAAGGTTAGGATTAGGATTGTGTTAGTTTTCATGAATAATAACACCTCTTAACATTCACCATTGAAATGAACGAGGACAGAAACGCGTCAAATACACACGCATAAAATAGAAGTAGCGTTCAGACACGCTGTTTACAATAGCATGGTATTCACACGCTTATCCATGAGAACAGGCTGGCTCAGCAGTAGGGTGACCAGACGTCCCGAAAAATTCGGGACAGTCCCGAAATTCACGCATGTGTCCCGAATCCCGAATCCTGTCCACGTGTCCCGAATTTCATCCTTGCCTCGACTGACACCTCGCAGAGTCTGACCTGCACGTCATTACGCCAGGCTGCACGTCCACATTACGCCCCAAACACTGTATGAGAGGCTGCAGTGCTGCTGAGTCTTTAAAATGCATCAATACAGACCTATTTTCTGTGCAATTTGATTGAAAACCGCTTCTCCTCGGGGCGCGCCGGCTGCTCGGTACTTCAAGTTGGCCTGGCGGAAAGTGTAGTGATAACTCACAGGGAGCGCGGGGAGAGAAGCGGCTGCAGCTGCTGCCTCTGTGTCTCCCTATGAGGAGGTCAACAGCAGATCACAGCTCATAGAACAACTCCACTTAGGCATAAGTTGGTCATATATGTTTGCCGTTCCGCCCCAAATCCTCGTGCGGTGCGGTGTGTTTGGCCCCTGGAGCCTGGCTCCCTGCGCGAGGCATTTTGCTTTCCATCCTGCTCCTCGTGCGTAATGTTTGGCCCGTACGCGCTCCTTCCGCGCACAGTTGACTTCCCACTTCGCCTTGGACTCCCTCGACAGAAACTAAAGTCATATACACTCGTTTTGCGTGGTTTCTAAAAGTAGCCTGCTTAACAGAAATGTGTTCGCCGGTAATTTTCTGATTGAATCTGCAGATCTATTAGTTCATCAGGTGTTTTTTGGTTTATTCAGCCAATATGAGACGGATTGACATGAATTAAAGACTGTTCAATGCTTCCTGGTGTGAGGAACATTATTCTTTTGTCCAAAAAAAGTTACAAGGTTTCTGTTTCTGCGCTATGTGCTGCGAATGATGCAAGCATCTAGACTGTCACTCTGAGCGCGCACCTCTCCCTCCTCCGCATTCAGACCCCCCCCCCTCCACCCCCCACCCTCAAAAAAAAAAAAAAAAAAAACAGCGTCCCGAATTTTGAACAATCTCATCTGGTCACCCTACTCAGCAGTGGGAGATCAGCAGCAGAAAATCGGAATGAAATTGCTATATTTAAATAGGGCTTGTAGTAATTAAGTCGTTACTAAGCCTTAATAGCCTATTTTGTGCAGTAACTTCCCATTTGTTCATTAGGAATTAATCCATTATTCATGCTTTATTAAGAGTGTATTAAGGCTAATCAAGATGTAGTTAATATAAAGTGTTACCCAAATTTTTTGCTAAATTACCTTCAGCTTTTAAAGAAGATTTGTCAAAAGCAACAATTTGCTAGTGTTATCCTGGCCGCAGCTAGTACCAGCAGTTTGACGGTTGTGTACATTTACTAAAGAAAATAGGCGTTTTAGTGGAAAAGGCTGGTTCCTTATGAGGTTAAAGGATTTTATACTTTTGTACATCAGAGTGCCACAGTTCTCCCTCGGAACAAAATGCTCTCTAGGGCTGTAGTCGACCAAAGAAATTCTTGGTCGACTAAAAACTGTCCCATCGACCGATTAATCGACGAAGCTTAAAGAAGAGTTGTCAAAAATATTGCAAATCAAAGCCAAAACTGGTGTCGAAATTAAATACTTTATTTACTTTAGATACTTGAACAAATATCGATAACATAACAGGACCAAAATTTGAACAAAATCTGATATATTCTGCAAAAAATCTTGAAATAATTTTGAGTTTCATTGAAACTGGTTTGAAACTAAAATGTTTGATCAAATTCTTGGACTTGTGTTGAAAATGTCGGTCCGATTGTATATACGGTAAATCTGACTTTCTTGAAAGACATTCTAATTCTAATTGTGGTAAGATTCAAGTTTATTCCTTAAGTATCAAAATCGGGTTGGAAATGTTAGTTTTGTGACAACTCTGCAGGAAACCTTGCTCAAAAAGACTAATAATATTCTGTAGTTCATTCAAAAATTCTAGATTAAACAGAAAACGAAACAGTGTGTATATTTATTAAAAAAGGCAGTTTAGACCATGATTTGTTACTGTTAAATACAAATCCCTATATCTAAATAAAAGAATTAGTCGACTAATAAAATTTTGGTCGATCAACAATCCATCGACCGATTAATCGACTAAACGCCTAAAGAACTACAACCCTAATGCTCTCCATTGTCTTCTATTGACCCTATTTTGTCCCGCCCACTTGGCTTGGAAATGCACTTCCTGTTTAGCTCTGTTAAGGTAGCTAACGTGTTTGTTTGTCTGTCTTGTGGGGCAATTTTAATTAAATATAATGACAGTTAAAATAAACCCATCGACTGAAATCTACAGGCTAAATGCAGCTAAACAGGAAGTGCATGTCCTAGAAAAGTAGGCGGGACAAAATAGGGTCATAGTGAAGCTGTTATTTGTGACCAAAAATGGTTAAAAACTAGCTGAACAAGTGACTAATTCCATATGCATCGTTTAGTCTCACACCCAAATGATGTCAGGAGTCTGCTAACACAAACATGTCGGCTTCACCTGCTGCCCACGGAATGGAAACTTTAGCCCACAGAAGCTAAGGCAGGCTAGCTTCACTTTCCAGCTCGTGGTTGAAGTGGGAAATGAGGAAAAGGAAATGCCAGGTCTGATGGGGAAACTTCCTGATTCTCACTTGTGCCATGAATCAAACGTGATAATGGTTTTAAAAATGTGCACAACTTGTCACCTTTTGTCCACATGGTGCGAGACCTGCCATAAAAAATTAGAAAAGATTATAGTATCAGTTGTTATTTAGACATTGGGACAGGAGGAGTATTTTTTCTGACACATTATTTAAATTCAAAATCAGTTAAATTTTAGACAAAATGTATTAAAAAATATTGATAAAAATAATAAATAGAGAACTCCCCTAAAAAAATAAATAAACAAAATGTAGCTGTATAAACTATTTTTTCCCAGGTCATCTCTGAGAGCTAAAGATTACCGATCAAAGGTATATCCACAATTGTTTGCTTGCTTGCTTGTTTTTATTACTCATTTGGAGTAGAAATGTGTCAAGATGCACAGACACAGGTAATGGTGCGTTCAGAGGTGGATTACTGGCACCACTTAAACCACCTCCTCTTCTTCTTCCTTTTCTTCTCAGTTGACTCGACTTGGAGCTCCTCTACAATTGCTTGACTCTGCTGCAGCTGATCTCTGAAGTGCTTCAGGGACAGCTCCAGTTCTTCACATCTGAGGAGGGCAGATGTTCTCTTCTTCTCACTGTGGACCAGGGTTGTTTCCAGAGCGTGTTGAGCACAGGAAGATTTCTCCAACACAGCCTTAAAAGTGATCTTCTGTGTGTCCAAGTCTCCTTGGAGCGCTTGGACTCTAGTGTACTCCATGTTCAAACACTCCTCCAGTTCACTGGCCTTCTTACTAGCTGCTTCAGCGGCTTGTTTCTCCTCAGCGAGAGCAGACTCCACACTGAGGAGTTTGTTTTTAGTTTCCTCGGCGGTCTTCTTCTGCTCAGCGAGAGCAGACTCCACACTGAGGAGTTTGTTTTTAGCCTCCTCGGCGGTCTTCTTCTGCTCAGCGAGAGCAGACTCCACACTGAGGAGTTTCTGTTTAGCCTCCTTGGCTGTCTTCTTCTGCTCAGTATGAGCAGACTCCACACTGAGGAGTTGTCTTTGTACGTCCTGCTTTTCCTCCTGCTCCTTCTGCAGCTGGTTTTGTCTGATCTCATTTAACTCTGTGGCTTCTGTCAGCTCCTTCTGTAGCTCTTCGACTTTGTTTTGAAGAGCTTCTTTGTGCTGGACCACATTCTCCAGGTCTTGTACTTTCCACTTCAGTACTTTGCTGATGTAGAGAAGCCTGCCGTTGGTCTCTTCGGATTTGTGAAGTTGGTGGTTCAGCTCCTGCACCTGCAGGTTTTCCTCACTGCGTTCATCCAGTTCCTTCTGAAGCTTCTCCACTTTCAGTTCCAAGGCTTCTTTCAGTTGAACAGTCTCCTGCAGCTCTTTCAATCCTCTCTTTTGTTTAAGATTGATTGCGAGCTGCTCTTGGAGCTGTCGGTTCAAATCCACTTGGTGGTTCTGCTGGTCTTTGTGTAGATCCTCTGTTTTTACTGGGAGAGTTTCTTTTTGCAGAAGCTCCTTCTCCAGCTGTTTAATCCTGGACTTCTGCATGCAGCTCATAAATACTTGTTCTTGGAGCTGCCGTTGCAGGTCTATCAGCTTCATTCGATCCTCTCTGTTCTGAGAGGAGAACTCTGCTGATGGAGCCTGGACTGCAGCTCTCATCTTGTTCTGGTTGAAGTTTCTTCTGTGCGACATGTCTGTGGCTTCCTCGTTGAGTGCTAGGCTCTGAATGAAGAGTTGAGAGTTCTGTAGTCCTCTTATTATTATTAATGTATGAATTTTCATTTGTCATATCACCATAATAGACAGTGTACATATAGAGGGATTTTTAAACACGGGCACCCGACTTGTCGAAAGAGCTGCCACACATAGAAACATCTCGAAAAAGCATAGTTGTTGAGTTTATCACTGTGTGAAATCAAAAGTTATGCTGCTAAATCAACATTTGTGAATGAAATTTGACCCTACAACTCCTAAAAGTTACATTCAGGTGAGTGAAAAACGGCGAGAAAAACTGTCTGTCAGACCGGTTTATACCTGATCCAAACAGCTATCTAAAACACCCATTTTGTTGTTTTCCTCAGTTACAGTAAACAGACGAAGAGCGGCTCTTTCTGCATAACGCAAGCACAGTAGGGCGGAAAGTGACATCAACCAGAAATCCCTCTATATCATGACACAAAAACAGCGTATTATGAGCACGATTTCATGCCTTTTTTGCGTATTTATGTTACACCGTAGATATAGCACGATATGCACGTGGGGACATTTACTTTAGGTCACATGATAAATTTAGGGCTGGGGCTTGGAATAGGTTAAGATCAGGGTAAGGATTTTATTAATATTCACAAATAGGAACACATCCACAACTAAAACAAAAAGCCGTGACATCGTGATAATCATAGGTAATTACCATGTCTTGTAATGTCGTGGTATATGTACACTTTCTTGTGAGATCGAGTTGCACAGTGGGATGGCTAGAGCAAACTGTTGTTGTTGTGTCTTTGGGCAAAACACAAGCTGCCTGACTAAAATTAAAACTAAACCAAGACTAGAGCAGCTCCAAACCAGGACAAGTGTGAACGCAACAGCAGCAGTCACACATTTAGAACAACAAAACAGCCACATTTCGCCCTCATGGTTTTATTAACTTTGGACTGTGAAGTGTCCCACATTAAACAAAGATGATTATTTTGTATTTGGACTCCACGTGCTGTTAGGAGAGAACAAAGTGTCCGCTGAGGTTCAAGCCTGTTTGAGTTATAATCCTGATATTCTCGAGTGAATGAACATCCGTCTGTGTCTGAGGCGGCCCACACACCTGCTGTCTCTCGTCCCCCAGAGGAACGCACAAGCCAAATTCAATCAGACTGTTGTCCGGTAGAGCTTTGTTTTTTACGGTTTGATAGTTACTTTATGTCTTTTGTTTATCAGATGTATACAGTACATGTAAGAAGAGAGTGTGTGAATGGTGTTTGATGAAGATTATGCAGCTCTACAGCAATTGTTCAATGCTTCGTTTTAAATCTTCCAATTCAGAAAACAATGCAAGTCAAATATATGGAAACTAGCTGGTAATTCTCTTTGTGCAAAGTGAAGTGTATAAAACCCAACAATGTTATTTAAAAATACTTTACTTTCTAAACCAATAATTCACAGTTATTCAATGGCAGCCAGGGGCCAAATGCAGCCACCAAGCAATATGTTGTGGCCCAGATTGATGAAATATGAAAGGCCATAGACCAGACTTAATTTGTAAGCTGAATTTGTTGTTTTTCGTGCCCTTTGCTAAAGTTAGCTCTGTTATTTAGTAGCCTATGTATCATTTGTTCCAGATTCTGTTGCACCATTTAAATGATCAAGAGCTTATTCCTGATTTAGTCACGGCTCAGATTTTGTGGTCCAGCCTTGTTTAAAGTTTGCATCTGATGTAATCCAAATGTAGACTATAGGCTTAGTCTTTGTTTGAACTCTGTCTATGACCATGAAAAATGTAGATTTCTAGGAAATAGTAATATTTGTGGAAATCTGATATAATACACTATTATAATTCAGTTTTGTCTGGTCTTAGCTCTCCAAAAATTCTGGCCCACTGGTAAATGCTTGAATAGCACTGCAATAATTTATGACATGACATTTATTATACATTTTGCTGATTTTTAAATAAACAACCCAAAATGTTCTCGTGGGTTGTAAAAAGTGTGTCATGACCACGCTTTTCTGGTGTGCCTCTGGTGTGAATAATGTAGATTTGACACTCTCTTTTCTAGGTGTCAATAGACAGGTATTTTAAGGCCATGGGAACATTTATTTAGGGTTAATGTTTACGTTTAGGTCTGAAGTTACAAAAATGGGTAAAATGTTGCTTGGAGTTGGTTAAAATAGGATTTTGTTAATATTCAAAAATATTATGTCTTTACACCACATCCCATAGAAATGAACTGAGCCAGCAAGGTGTGAAAAAGACACACAAATGAATGAAATAGAGTTCATATGAAACTCTGACTAGCAGAAAACATGCATTTAGTGACTAAAGGTTATAGTGGAAAAGCTTTACAAAAGCTCGACAGTTTTTGAAGATTGAGACGTTTGAAGTATAAGCCAACAATTTTTTAAGAATTTATTTTATTTTGTAGTTATATCCATTTGAGATTTACCAGCAAACAAATTAAGAGCTAAACAGGAAGTGCAATGCCAAGAAAAGTGGGCGAGGCAGAACAGGGTCAATACTTACTGAGATTAGTCCTGCCTCTGAGCTTGTCTGATTAGTTCATAAGCTGGTTTGGTAGGCAGAGTTGCCATGTCCGCTTCTTTATATCGACTATGGGCTTCTTCTTTTGGAAAGTCGCTTGTGAATTTTGACAGTCACTGGTCGGGTTTTTTTGGGTTTGCTCCTGAAAGGCACTTTGACATCATAAACAAGAGGATTTTTAGCAGTTTTTCCAATTTTGATTCAAGAAAATGTACTCACTAATGACAGAAATTTAGACTTGTAGCACAGTTTCCTTTATTAATAATCAAATACTATCAGTCAAAACCTTTAAACTTTGTTCTGCTGTGATACATAAAGTTTAAGTATTTAATAATTGTGTTTTTTTTCAAAGGCTAGGTCGCTTGTTGCTCTCTGAAAATCTAGAAACCCTGTTGGTGTAGGCCTTAGTTGTGATCGATGCTTTATAACTGGAGAAATTCTGTCTGAAACTAACACAATCTGGGCAGTTTCAGTATGTCCGGGTGACAACTTTGAATCCTTTCTACTATGGATGACACCAACTTATTTTATTGCTTTGTCCTTTTACAAATCAAGTATTCAGAAAAAAATGAATCTTGTCAGACACAGAAAAAACATGCAAACTAACATTAAACATGATAATCTTAATATTCCCAGAGCTGCTACATTGCGTAACCATATCACAGCCTGCACAGAGCCGACACTTGTGACTTGTGCCCATTTCTGACATTCTGCGTTGAGCTACATTGAGAAACCAGGCCAGGTGTGTTATTTCAAACTCTCCACACTTAGTTTTAGATATTCGCACTTTGAACAATGGCATCCAAAATGGAATAGCGCCGCCAAATACACCTGCATTAACACCTTTGGGTCGGCCGCTCGTGTGGGCTCGACTGAACCGTGGATCGAATGGCAGTAACAGTAGCACTGGAGGCAGCTGGGATGAGACCAAACGCTCTTCTCCTCTCCGCACTGCAAAATGTGAACTGTATCTTCTGTAAATCTGTTGAGAACATTTTAAATCAGTATATTTGGATAAAAAAATAGCTTGTTGTGTTCAGTCAATGTCTAATACTAGAGAATGTTGTTACTTGTAATCTAGGAAGTGAGTATTGTTTATGTTCTTAGCTGGACTTAGCTCACGTTAGCATACCTAAACCATTTCCTTGGATGTTTCGCCATGTTTGAAATAATCAAAGAATGATGAATGACACAGGAAGAACATGCGTACTCTACAAGTCCCACTCGACACCAGAGAAGTATCCATTTAGGGGTTGTTATTGTCTAATAATAGGGCATTTGTTCCCTAAAACCCAGGAAGTTAGCATTGTGTTTAGCATAAGTTAGCTCACGTTAGCATACAGACATTGCTTGCACGCAGGCATCGCTTCTAAAACCTATGAAAAGAGCTTCTTTACTGAATAATTGTGAGCCTCAGAACATATTGGGGACACTAGCAAAACATATGACATTAGTAAAAAGCTTTAAATTAGCCTAATTAGTTCTGTTTTTTAAATGGCTCAACACAAAATCTTAACAACAAAATAGCCTAAAAGTATTTTTTTCCCAGCACAGATATCTTGTTAATGTATCTATGCAGGTGGAGATTAGTCCATACTCTCTTGACTAGGTTTGATAATGGCCAGTTAGTTCACCAACATCTACTAATTTAGTCTTTTCTTGTTAGCACTGTGGTTAATTGCCATTAGCATCATGATGAACAATTTGGAGGCTCAGATTGCATTGTTTGTTTGTTTACCTTTTAAGAAAGCAAAAATGGGGTTGCCTTAGATGTAGATTTGAGAAGGCCTAGTTGTGACAACTTACAAACAGCAAAAAAAAAAAAAAACATTTTAATTAACTAGGCTAATAATTAGTTGCTTTCAGGTTCAGTTAATAAAAATAGGCTACGTTTGGTTAACTTTCAACTTAAAGGTGCTATGCTAGATTTTTGCTTCCTTAAAGATGTAAACAAACATAAATATCTCATTTTAAATTTCTTCAGTCGACATGTTTTGCTCACTTACCTAATTCATCCAAATTTTCATCACAATGTGTTTTAAACATTTTTCACAACTGTTAGAAGCAATACGTGTCAATATGCTAATGGCAGTTAGCCACAATGCTAACAGCAACAACAGATAAACTTTATGGACTTCGGTGACATTGCAGACCCATTTTCATGTGAATAGATAAATTAAGATATTTGTGCAGGGTGAAAATGTATATATATTTTTAATTTATTGTAAAAAAAAAAAAAAAAATCCTTAATAGGCTATATTTAAATTTTTGAATGAAATGTCCACACTTATTTTGTACCTCACCATTATTTTGTTGAAAAAATGTGAGTCCGTTTTATGCAGATATACCCTCTACACCTAAGACAATTGGTGATAAAATTTATAGTAAAATTGTAAATTCTAGGGTTAGGTTGAACTATTGACAATATAGGCTACAATATAAGTCACATTAAAACAATTTACACATCTTAGAACAAAATATTCCGGATCATCATCTACTGTAATGTAGCCTACACACTTCTCAAAATATGAAGGAATCCGGACTTTACGTCATTATAACTCGTCTTGATAATCATTTTTTAACAGTGTGCGGTCTGAGAAAGAGGCTAGGCTATTTTTACACCGTGGCACACTGCTGCTGCTGTTATAGCCAGAATGTGTGTTAGTGGGTAAGGAGAAGTGAAAGGCATTGAGATCAAAAGTGAGTAGCAATAGTTCTCAGAATGTGGTACGTGCAGCTTCTGGTGGTGAGGTCGGCACAGAGAAGAAGTGATTTCAAAGAAGGGCTTTGTTAGGCTTTTTTTAAAACTACAACTTAAAAGACACGATACCATTTGTTCATAACAAGCCAAGATCGCACTCGTCAAATGCTTGCTAGCTGTAAGTCGCAGACTAGCAAAGGACTAAAAGAGCAGAACCAATCAGCTCAGGGATGTGATTGTCAAATCAGACGGTGAATAGAACATGCAGATTTCAAAACATACTGAAGTCAATGTACCTACAGAAAGACAGGCTGTCTGTCTAATTGGCAGGGGAAACTTCTTTGATAAAAACAACAAAACAGGTAGAGAGGTGACTGTTTGGATCAGGTATTTCATCAGTTACCTTTATTTTGCCAAACAAATTCTTATTTACACTGTTGGCCTGCTGCAAAAGCATCCAAGGGAAGGGAGATGGAGTCAGACGAAATGTACAAAACTATCTTTAGTAAAACAAACAGAACTATAGATAAGTACAGTACTTCTACTTCTTTTTTTATGTATTTAAGTAATAACTGTATATACTTACTGTATGTAAGTTTTTTTTCTTTTCCTTCCCTACATTTCAGAGCAGATCTTCACAAATTTACTCAACTACATTTTTTTAAAGCTGGATTGATCAGTAAAAAAATACTACTTTTTCAGGAGGTTTAGATCCATCTGAAAAGCGCATATGTGATCATTTGATTGAATATTGTAAATCAAAATTAGCTTTGACTACATTAACTAGATACATTCTGTTGTTTCCTTTGACCAAAAATTAACTTATTTTTTTTTACATTTTTAATTTTAATTTTGCCTTTTTAGCTAAACTTTTACCTAAATTACAAACACTAACCTGCGTACAAGACAATCCAGAAGTCGCACTGTTTACAATAAGACAACAGTAACACACAGTGACATGATTTTGCTTTACACGTATAGACGCCGCAACATAAGCCGCCTCTTACAGACATAAAACACATGTCATACGCCTGTAGCGAGGCTCCGAAATAGCCCCGGCGCTGTATGTTTCCAATGCATCTTTCACATACTTGTAACAATAGGTTATGACCATGTGTCCAGAGATGAAAGAATGAATCCCTTTAGTAATGTTACAATGCCATGTACATGTGGGGACTGGTGCTGTCGGTCTAATCCCAGCTGAATGCACCGGTTTGGAATAACACACGCACGAGCTCCAGTGTTTTATTAGAGTGGTTAAAATGGCTGCTTTGATCAATACTCTTGCATGGACAATGAGGCTGATGACTATTTAAAATGCACCAAACAAAAGGGGGGACTGAAATGTGACTCTCGGCAGAACAAACAAACCCGGCTCCTAAGCAACAGCGCTGGTAAAAGAGAACTGCAAATGCTCGCTAAGAGTTAAGGACAAAGCGTTTCAATGAGGCGAGGCTGCGCTGATGAATAAGTTACGACGACATGACTTCAAATGACTTGGATTCGGAGCTTTTGTGTTTTGTTTGGTTCGAATGATCTGTGTTTGTTTTGTTTTTAAGCTGTTGCAAATCTGGATTCTTGGAGTTTTTACATAAATCGTAAATTATTTCTGCCTAGGTCAGGTACACATAAGCATAATGAGACCTGGAAGATTAATTCAAGATGGAGACCTTTTTTCAATAACCTGTGATCATTGGCTGATACAGTGGGCCTATCACCGGAATGCATATTTATACCTCGACACAATAGCATATGATGAGCACGAAATTACAGCTTTTTTTAGTCGTGTATCTTGCACGATATGAGTAAAATAGACACGATATTTTTTTGTAAAATAAACTAGTTTGGTTGAAGCCATGTGAGGACATTTTCTTTAGGTTTAACAAGTAAGTTTAGGCTTCATTTTACTAAAATGGGTAATGCCTCGGTGATGAAAAATGGCCACCGCTTTGCTCAGTGGCACTTGTTGCAGTTAGCTAGCTAGGATTTAGCTAACCTCTGTCCTCCGAACATGCATAGTTGCTCTTTCTCTCACATCTCAAGAAAGTTCTCTCTTTCTCTGACATGGATCAGTTGAGCTGGATCACTAACACATGACCCACGCTGACCAATCAGAGCAGGAGTTTTCCAGAGCTAGCAAGCTATAGCAGAAGCTAAAGATTAAAAAGCTATTTTTGCAAACTGAACACATTTGAACCAGAAAAAGGTTCATAATATTAAACTAGGTAAGATTTGTCCAACCTTTTTGAAATACTTTATGTATAGTTTTCCCGCTGCAGTAGCATTGAGCGGCCACTACCAAAATTAAGGACAATGTACAATTACATTAAGCTCAATGGCAGAGATGCTACCAGATTCTAGCTTTACTGCTAGTTTCCATCTGTAGTCCTGGGAGGGAGAGGGAGGCACATTGGACATGTTTAGCATGTTTAAGATAGCAAGTCCCATCCAAATTTTTAAGTTAAGATTAGAATAGGGATTTTGTAAAATATACATAAATAGGCTAATTACACATCTTTAAAACCACCATCAAAATGAACTGGCAAAATTGTGCTAATCTTTTGCTATTGACATGTCCTGTTATGTAATATGTGCATTCTTGTAAGATCAGGTTGGATTAGTGCAAGATGCCGAAAAAGCTTTTCTTCTGCAATATTATGGGCTAGCACCTCCCACAGTTGTGACGTCAGAGACATGATGGTGTGATAGGTTCTGATCAATCAGAGGGTGGTCAGAGTGAGAGGAGCAGAGATAACGCAGCAGGACGTTACGCTACATTTGAGACATCTAAAAAAAAAAAAAAAAAAAAAAAAAGTTGTGTTGTCGTGTGTTGTGAATAGAGACAAATACCGTTAAAATCCAGTCTTTGTTAAAGTTGGGTGTCGTGATAGCCGAAATGTGTACTGAGGCTGTATGGAGAAATATTTCTTGGGCCTAATCGCTGCAGATCACTGTGGCAATTAATAGAATTTGTGCAAGGGAGTGTCTAATCCAGGTCTTATTATGATCTATGATCAAGTATTGCAAAACTGCAGCCGGTTCCTGAAAACCAGTAAGTACAGTCATTAAAACTGACTGATGCCAAGGAACCACCTGACCATTAACTCACACACAGTAATGAGAAGATGAGTGTCTTGCACAAGGACACAATGGTAGTACCAATACGTCAATCTGTGGATCCAACCCGAAGACACTCATTTTAATGTGTTACTGTCCACACCTTTAGAGACACACTGGAAAAAACACTTACATAAACTCTTGTAAACCTTGTAAAAATGCTGTCTGTAATAATGCATAAAGAACAAACTGATTTCTAGATTTAAATGTGAAGAAACTGTTCAGTAGCAAACACTGAAGATCTAACAGAGTAACTTACATATGGAAACAATCTCGTTAAATCAGACAACACTAATGACTTTGGTAAAGAAAACACAGCATCCGGGAAACCATTGACGCCAAATGACCGCCACCAAAAGGAAGCAATTTAGACGTGTACAGAAGGAGAAAGTAGCCCAAAAAAAATGAACATGGTGTGGTCAATGCTCTGAAGCTAAGAAGTATCTTTTGATCTGACCATGTATTTGACCCAAACTGTGCTTGAAAAGACTAAAATCGTTTTGGAGTCCATGCAAAAAAAAACAACACAATTTTATATAGAAAACTAAAATGACAATGTTTATATCATAAAAATCAGATTAGACCAATGATTTGGTCACAAAATCATCAGAACAACAGCTTTATCACTCACTGTTCAACAACTACAACAGCAAATGTGGACTTAGGAAGATATATTGTGTCAATTATAGATACGAAGATGTATAGATCAATAATGGATCCAACTATCCAAATTTGAAAATATATCCCAACAATGCTAACATTACCTGTAAGCTAAATGCTAAAGGGATTCTAGCTTGAGCAATTTCACTGCAGAACTTTCGATCTAGTTTTCTAAGATAACTCATTAACAACTTCCATTTAAAATTTGCTCAGACTTGAATTAGTTGCACTAAAAATACACTTTATTTGACAGAAAACATCTTAAAAGAAGTAAAAGGTTCAGTTTTTCATAGGGCTTTGCCAATAACTTTCCCCCACCGCAGACCTTGCCCCCAATAAAGATGTGAAGCCAACTGTATTTATTGCTGCAACATATGTATTGTGTTTGCTGGATAAAACACTCAAAACTGCAAAAGTTTAGCAACATTTGAAAATAATCATGCTGTCTTGTCTTACTGAAAATGTGGACTAGCCTATCATATGCACTTTAAAGGTGGACCATGTAACTTTTTGGCAAAAAAAAAAAAAAAAAAAAAATAATATATATATAATATATTTTATAGATATAATTATATGTATACTGTATATATACTTTTTCTCATTTAGATGTGTTTGTTGCACTAAATTTAAAATAAAACTCAGTTTCTTCACTTTGAGCAGAATTGCATGGCCACTATTGTTTGACCAAGAGAAGGGCCTCTTGTGTGATTCCATGGAAAAACTGCTCCTATCTTAGCTATCACATTATGGCAGAAAAGTATTTGTTTTCATTGCCAATGTTCTTTTTATTTTATTTCCTACTATTATTTTTGCTAAATTAATATTGTTGGGAAGTCCTCAGAGACGACTGTTGTGATTTTGGGCTATACAAAAATAAATTGATTTGATGATTGCGTTTTCACCTCCAGAAGGGTAAACGGTAACCTGACCAGCCAGATGGTTTATCTCTCGATATTGTGAATTCACAAACACAAGATAAACCATCTGGCCTTTCAGCCGCCCGGTTGGTTTGTGAGTCCAAAACAGCAGAGTTTCGGCCCACTCACATCAAAGCAGCTTGGTTTTGAGGCCCAATCACATTGTAGCAGGGCGGGCTAAGACGGGCTGTTAGCGCCCTGGCGCCACCGCCGTGTCGAATTCAAGCTAAACAAAGATGGCTGCTCTCGTGGATGTACGTGTTGTTTGCTGCTTTTGATGTGGTTTTAGCAGAAATACAGAGTAATTTCTTTTGAAAGAAGAGCAGTATGTGTGACACTTGTTCTAGCCCGCGTGGACATTGGATACACCAATACGATTCGTTGCTGTGACTGGCTAAGGATAAATGAGGTAGGCCCCACACCCAATCAGCTTGAAGTATTTCACTAAACGCCCCACCTTTTCCCGAACACTTTCAGTGAGTCAAGTTCCAGATAGATACTGTGGAAGAACTCAAATCGTAGTTTAACACAGATCCATCTGGCGTGAGCCAGGTTAGGTATACGGTGTCACTTCAAAGAAATCTGCATTTTTTTATAAAAATGCTGGTTGAGGCGTCAACAACTAACTCAAAAAGTGATTCATGAAGATATTAACTTCTGCAGAAAGTATGTAAACATTAGCTACAGGTTAAATCTATCAGTAACATTTTGTTTTTAATGTCTTTTTATGTTCACATTGGTTAGCATTGCCTAGGCCTAGGCTATATTATTTACATACTATACAATTTCTGAAGTGAGAACATTTCATTTTCATCCCCTCATTGTCTGGAACGCAGCAAAAATAGGAAATGCTTTTCATTTTCAGAGAACCAGGAACTGCAGTGTTGCATGCTAGCTCTGACCTCTGAAAGCAGTGCAAGGCATTCATAAAGTGATCACTTGGATTAACTGCATCTTGGAATGAGCATTTTTAATGCAGTAATTTCAGGTGCCACTTTTAGATCAGTTCATCAGGAAACTGTGTGAACAAGCTAACGAGCTAACACACATCTCACAAACCTGCCATAATGACCTTTGACCTGGGAATCAATGAGCGCTAATCCATCAATCAATACCAGATCGTTCCTTTCTTGCCCTGCAGAAAACTGGCCCAGCCCCGTGTGCGTACAGTCCGGAGATCAGACCAGGGAAGAGCATCACGTCCAGCTTCAAATCCACTCTGCCGCGCCTTCACCACGTCCACCCGGTGAGTACTACAGAGATCACATTAGCACAACAGATCGATGCACGTGGAGTGAAACTGGAGCTGGTTTGAAGGACTATTGAAGAGAGAAGAGACTGATTTGAACGGAAAGTGTGGGAATGGGTTTTTAATGTTTTTTAGTATCAGTATGTACCCATCTATTGCATTGTCTGCATCACACTTTTTTTTTAAAAGATTAACTTTTACTATCATATCACCAAAGCAAAGTGAAGTTGTGTGGAATAACTGTGAATGTAGTTCTTAGAAAACCATGAAGTGTGATGTTAGCTTGATCAAGCTACACAGCACAGATAAGTACACGTCAAAACTTGCGTGGCTCCCACAAGACTTAGAAAGTGCCTAAAAGTGGACTTTAGAGCAGGTCAATGCGGGTCCTGGAGCAGCGCACATCTGCGAAAAAAGTCAGTCCATTTCCCAGAGACCGCGTATGTCAAGTCGATATCCCAGCCTTCTCATGGGAATCCATAACCTCCATAACCAGCAAGATGAATTCTCGCTCTATTTGAGAGTTTACAAAGCCACCAGAAGCCATCATGTAGGGCTCAGATGTGCGTGTTCACTGTAGCTAAGGCTATTGTTTTAACAGTAATGCAGAATTTTTTTTTTTTTAAAGGAGCAGGAATACTTTGCACATTTATGAATGGGAAAGATGTTTGTGATTTTTCCCAACAGAATTTGGCAAGATCCTTATTTAGGATTATGTACTATTTGCTAAAACTCTGCTAAGGTGGGAGGGCACTCAAAAGGTAGAACTAAGTAACATTTTTGACATTAGCTTAAAACAAAATGTCTTTGTAAGTCTTGTGATGATGTCAAATATGTATTTTGGGCCATTTGAAGCATGTGTTGGTTCTCTCCTGCCTCCTTCGAAACATTTCCGACCTAAATTTCTGTCCTAAAAACCCTGGCTCTTTAATTATTTTTATTTAGCAGTATACAATGTGTTTATATGTGTTTCTCCTGGCTTATTTCAATCTTAAAAGTTACGCAAAAATGAAAAAATGAATAATGAATTACGATTGAGTAGGCCAGTTTAATTACACTGAAGTTGCTTAGTGCTTGAAATACGAATGGTACAATGGAGTTGGTGTACAAGGCAGTTTACAAGAAACCTGACAATCCTGATTCGAATCCGGAGTCAATCTATACAATAACTTTGGTGGACAGCATAGGCTTAGATCTTATAACATTGTTTTGTGTTGGTCTGTATTTGTCTATCTGTGCTGGCAGTTTGATTTGATGACGACATTGTGTTGTACGAGAATGTTACATGACACTCTTACATGGATGCAGAGGCTTAGGCTTTGGTTGCTTCAAAGAAATGCCATTAAAACCCTGTGATGTCACCCGCTTAACATGGTGTGTATAATTAAATATAGATGCACGTCTACACATAGCTTTGTGTAAGAGCTACAACAAAGACCTGACATGAACAGAAAGCTCATGAGCTCACATATTCACGAGTCTGTCAGTCTGATCAACAGTGTACATGTTTTTATCATTTTCATTTTGTTTGACTGGCTAACAGCGACTTACAGGAAGCTCAACTGAATTATTAATATTACAATTCAAGGAAGATCACTGGTGATGAACACAAGAGAATGGAGCGGGTCATAAAGAGTAATGATCAAGTCTACCAGTCATGTTGAGCATTTTGTGTGAGATGACTTTAAGTTGATACAGAATGCCTTTAGCCACAAAGAAGGCAAACAATGCAGTAAGTTGGCAAAATAAACTAGCTGATCTGCTCTTCCTTTTCTACGGACATGTCCAACTTTTGGACCCCCTTTGCGTCAACAGTTTTTTTTACTTTCTGGCGCAGTTTTGAAGCGTGTGTGCACTTAGCATCCCAGTAATCATAATAACTTACTATGGATAGCCAGGATCTGGTCCCTTTAAGTAAACATTAACAAATAATATGCAGACTGATTAGAATCATATTTGACAAATGATACATTGCCATTAAAAAAACAACAACAATTATTTATGAAAATTAGAGTTTAAAACACAAAATGATGTAGCCAAAGTCATATATAAAATTTTGTAGCTAACTATTACTTGACATAAGTAATACATAAAGAGGGATCTTCAGTCAATGTTACTTTCTGCTCTACTATGCATGCTCCATGCAGAAAGAGCCGCTCTCCATCTGGTTAGCTGATCAGGTTATGAACTGGTCTGACAGGCGTCGGTCTCCTGAAGCTTAAGATAGTTTTTCTAGCAGTTTTTTCACTCACCTGGATGCAACGTCTAAGGGTCGTAGGGTCGAATTTCATTCACAAATGTTGATTTAGCAGCATAAAATTTGTTTTCACTCGACTTGTTTTCACAGTTTGTGTCAATGAGTGGCGGCTCTTTCTGCTAATCAGGTGAGCGCATCGTCCATGCTGGTAAAAAAAAAATCCCTCTACAGTTCTAAATAAGTATGTATGTTTATATAAATGCTGGCCAGAAACATGAGCAATGCAATAGGTCAAAGGGTTAGATTTGATACAGATGACAATGGTGGTTAAAGGGTCAATAACAATTTTTCCCCAGTAAAATAACTTAAAATCAATTCAGCACAAATATCTAGTTAATGTATCTATTCAGGTTGAAAATACGTTGCAATGTCCTGTCTATGACTTATAATCTGGTTTATTCACCAAAAAACACTGTCATCGTCGTCTATCGTTAGTATACGACCATGTCTTGCTCCCAAGTAAACAGTTGTGATAAAGGTCTAAAAAAGAATTGTGATAAACATTTCGGAGGTTCAGAATGCCTTACGTAAAAAAAAGCAAACATATGGACTTATGTAGGAAGTTTAAAATGAATTATTTCTGTTATTTTTAAAGGAAGCAAAAATCTGGTATTGCACTTTTAATACGATAAAGATGTTGAGGTGGCTGATGACATCACTCTTATTGCAGAAATACAAAGCGAATTTTAAAACAACTTAGATTTCAAAAACAATCACAGTGTTAAAGACATTGTATTCTCTCTTGTTTGTTGCAGAAAACCCCAGGACCAGGAGCTTATGAGCCGTTCTGGAAACTGGGCGACTGCGTCAACACCAACATGGATCCTTCCTTCAGCTTCTTCTTCCGTAACCTACCATAGCCACGACTCAAAAGCTTTTAAACACCAACTACTTTACACTACCTCTGCATTACACATGCCCCATTTACTACTTCATGACTTTCAGGACACGCTGCATAACATTTCTACATCAAAGAAAAAGTCTGGAATATTCTGACTAGATGCACAAACTTTGAATAATAAAATAGTAATGTTGTGAAGTCTGAATGGTAGCCTTTTTCTGTGTAAGTTTACTGTATGACAATCCAGGGTTGGCAAGTTGACATTCTGGTTTGAAGATTGTATTAATGGTAGCAGTAAAGTTGTCTTAATAATACTAGCATCTGTAAGAAAACTGGCTTGTAACATGGTGCTACCCAAAAAGAACAAAAGTCTTCACATGCAATTGGAAATAAAGAATGAGTTTATATAAATAGTCTGATCAGATGTCCCAGAAATTCAGGATCATCTCAAAATTCAAGCATGTGTCCTGAATCTTGATACTTGTCCAAATGTTATCAGAGTAAACATCCTGTGAGGAGTGTCTCTACACCAGGCTACACACTCACACCTCACATATTATTTGATTTCACTCCCCTACAAGTGTCAACTTTCAATTGAAAAATGAATAGTTATTATACATGAATCCATTCCATTTCCATAGACGTTTGAAATTCCTTGTTTTCATTAGACTTTAGCCTTTGACGACAAACTTTTGAGATAACGTCCTTTTCTAAATCAAACTTCATGCCAGTGTTTTTTTTTTTTTTCTCCGTTCTACTTTTGGTGAAAGAATATGAGCTACTAAAAATGAAAAAATGTCTTTAGGATAAAAACACAATGTTTACATGATTAAAACAATGAGGACGGGTGTCTTTCATCTTTAAACCAACAAAAGCGAGAAGGCAGCACTGTACTTTTTCTACTTTCTGATGCAGATTCTATAGATTCAGCCTCTTTCATGGATCATAGATTATATTGAACCCTCCAAACATGAAGAAATACAGCAGTTTGACTTCCTCTGACCCAGAAGAGGTTGTTTCCAGATGTGATGCATGTGCTGTTCTCCTCGAGTCCTAGTCCAGTAGGATCGTCTTTTCTTCATTTTAAAGATCAAACATCTGCTCTAAACTTACTCAACTATGTTTTTAGTCCAAGATGTTTTGCCTGTAATCTGTTAGAAAGAAAGCGGCCTTTAGAATGAGCGGATTACGAAAACACAGCCGACTGAGCTGCCTAAAAGTCTTCAAAGAGCACATGTTTTCCTCTGGGTCTCACCAATTCTCCGCCCACTGGTGAACCTGGTGAAATTGCATCATGTATTTGACTGTAGACAAAGTCAGCACGTGCATCAGAGAGCCCGGCATCCGCGTGAAGGTCTATGACGGAAATAGACGTCATTGGCAGAGTTGACTACTGTTTTGCCCTAGAAACATCTGTCTTTACTGTATGTCTTCAAATATTTGGACAGCAAAGCAAAACATAACCAAGGAGTAATGCAACTTTCACAAACTATATCAGAAATGTACCCAAAACAACAGTATTCAATTCATATAGTGGTATTTTGGTCACAATTACGATGCAAATTTCCTACCGTCCCATCTGTACATACTACAACCCTGATAGTGAACGGTTTACCGAGCGGGTCCCCGGAGTCTCTTGTTACTTAACGCGGAGCTTATCTGTCCGTCAGTGGGGCTTCTGTGGTCTGTCAGCGCCTTAATGCCGGACGTTTGCTCTGTTCAAATGGCTTTAGTGGAGCTGGCCAGGCAACACAAGCATCTTATCTGGAACAAAGAGTCACTGCACTCTGCTACGTGTACTGACTCAGCCTCTCTCGTTCCCTCTGTCTCTCCTCTCTCTTTCTCTTTCTCCTATCGTCTTTACATAATTAGTTAGTATGGGAAGGGTTAAGTTAGGTAACAGGGCTGAAACTATTAATCTAATCATAACAACAATAAGAAAATAATATTGAATACAGAAAGTTAATATAGGTAAGCCACTAATGGAAATCACCAAGATTGTACAATTATCTTTCATGGCAAAATATTGTTTTTATTTGGAAAAATTGGTTCTACCCCATCATCTGGACTCAAAAGAAATTACGGAGGGAAGAATCAATCTAGTCTGTAATGCTAATACTGCAGAAGTCTTCAAACAAGTTAGGATGTTTTATAAACTTGAAAAGTGTGTATGATCTTAGATTTGCCTATATGACATAGATTTGGGACATTAAAAACTGTGTTTTTTGGAGGGTCAGAAGGACACAAAAAATATCTCACAGACAAAACTTCGACTGCAGTTTTCAGGAGGAAGAAATGTTAAAAGAGCTAAAAACTCAATTTTACATGACTTGTGCCTTTTGAAAATACATTTTCATAACAAAGACAATATTATTAATACAATTTAAATTTTCAACAATAATTGCTTACTTTTAGATATTGTTTTATGTTCAAGCCTTTAGTCATCAAATGACATATTTTCTTTGGTTGATGATAAGAACTTCAAAATGACTCAATTAATCAAAAAGACTCAAGGACAAGACACAAGGTGTAGGTTGTGCAGAGAAGCCCCTGAGACAGTCCAGCCCATAACTGCAGGTGTGAGATGCTGGCAGGGAAAGCATACATGGAATGCTACAACCGGAACATCTGTGTGGAGTATGGACTGGAAACCCCAAGGTCAAAGTAGGAAACACCTCAGAAGGTGGTAGAGAGTGACAGATCCAAGATCCTGTGGGACTTCCAGATACAGACAGACAGAATGGTAATGGCGAACCAACTAGAAACTAGAGAAATACCAAGGGCCCAGAGAAGAGATGGAGAAGGCTTGGAAGGTGAAGGCAACAGTGGTGCCTGTGGTGATCGGTGCACTGGGGGCCGTGACCCTCAAACTGAAGGAGTGGCTACAACATATTCCTGGAACTACATCCGACATCTCAGTCCAGAAAAGTGCAGTCCTAGGAACTGCAAGGATAGCTCCCTGGACCCGGAAAGTGGATGAGACCACCTGTGGAGGGTGAGAAGGGAATCTTTTATTTTTTTGTTTAGGCTTAGAAATAGAAACAGATGTATTTACTTCCTGTGCAACAAAACTGCAGAACTGATAAGCCTCACCTCTATACAGCAATAAGCACCACCTTTTATAGCAATAAGCCCCGCCGTATTATAGAGACAAACCCTGCCTCTTGATAGTGATAAGCCCCGCCTCTTCATTGCACAATTTTAATGTAACAAGCAGCACATTTTGAATGTGTCATTTTTGTCGTAACATGACCATGTAACTGTTTTAAACCATGCTTTATTATGAATTTGAATTTTTTGAATAATCACAATTTAAGACAATTAAAGTGGGCGGGGATAGGTGGTAGGTGAGGACAGGACCAGACAGAGATTTTATTTATAGGTCTCCTTTAAGGACACCCTCGAAAAAGAGAGGGCACATCTCAAGGGGCAATCTTTAAAAAAAAAAAAAAAAAAAATCTTATCCTGACATTACCAAGATCCAGAAGTTTATTGGATTGTTCTGTGGCTGTTTTTTTCATTATTTTTACATTTTTGCTAATATATTCAACGGAAGTTTAGCATACTTGCTGCAAAAATGATCGATTTCCCATCATTTCCAATTGTCTTTTGACATTCTGTACTGAACTCTATTGTCACATAACTGTAAATTTCACAAATCCGTAAACTGCAGTTATTGATATTACTATTTCCGATCGTCCAACATCTGATTAATTATCTCACTCCATTTGGCCTTCCCCTCTAAGCCCCAAACATCCTGGGATATCAGCTCGACGGGGGAATGCAGAGCTCACAGTGGCATCCTGCTCTCTCTGATAACACGTAGCATTAGAGCAACAATAAAACGCCTATTCTATCACTACCTACGACGCCTTCTTAGCTTTCACTGAAACCTGAAGCCGGCGCAGCGTGAGCAGATACGGATCATAGGAATTAAAGCCGGTGTAGGTTTCATAGTACGCTACAATGGATGCTTTTAGACTCTGCTGACTTGGGCTTTATGGCCTTTGCCTGTTTAATTCAATGATAAAAACAAAACAGAAATAGACTCAGTTGGAGATGTAAAAGAATGTAACACACTGTTTTATGTTGTATGATTTATGAGATGTTTTATTTATTTGAACCGGACAATAGCAAACAATTTACTTATGCAAGATAAAGCTTCTTGAATTATCAGATTTGGTCTAGTGTATATTTTTGGAAGTTCTTTGTGTATGTCACACTAGTGTTCCTGGGCTTCCTCCTTGTGAGACAAGACCAGAGCAAATGAGGAACAGCAGCTCTACTCTGAGTTCCTTTCTATGATCAAGCTCCTTCTTCATCTCCAAAGAAGCACCAACCACTCTTCTTAGGATGAACTGATTTTTAGAGAGCATGGACTCGCTTCTCCTTCATTGAAAGACTTCATCAAAGTAAACACAGTGAGTGGGAGGGCACCAGGGCCACAGCTGGAGGAGACTGAGACAGACGCAGCACAGCATTTGGACAAACGGTGCTCTCTGTTAAAGGGACACATTATTGGAACAGTCTTCCTCTGACAATAAAGACAATATGCCTCTCTGGCCACATTCAAATTGTATCTTAAACTGTGGCTGAAGGAAAACAGTGTTGCCAGATTGTTCTGACTTTTTCCAGCCCAAAGTTCATGTAAAAACCGCCAAAAACATAAAAAAAAAAAAAAACACTGCCCAAAAAAACAAAACAAAGCAAAAAACAAAGCAAAAAAAAAAAAAAAAAAAAAAAAAAAAAAAAAAAAAAAAACAAAGCAAAATCAGAAGCAGGGCCTTCGACAACCAGAGTAACAATTATAAGCATGCCTCTTAAAATATGTCAATTAAAAACATGACAACCACTAAAATGTGTATTGTGCCTAGAAGTTTCAGTAATGACAAACTAATAGCCTAGATTAGAGAGAGTTTGTTCATTTGGAGACACGTTGGTTCGGCATCAAACACAAACTTTTCTCAAACTCACGTCCTTATGAGGCTCTTTTCTCCATGAATATGAGGTGGACTGTTATAAACCACATATCATTTTACAGCTTCAAATGTGGCGAACGTGTTTGTGCCGTCATGACTGTGCCCTGTGTTCACATTCGCCATGTATGAGCTGTTTTAGCCCTACCTGGGTCTGCAGGCCTGGCAACATTATTGTACCTGTGTTCACATTCGCATGTATGAGCTGTTTTAGCCCTACCTGGGTCTGCAGGCCTGGCAACAGTAAAGGAAAACCAAGCCTGTGAGCACTTTTAGCTCTCTTTTTATTGTACTCTTGTATTTTTGTTGTGTCTATATCCGTGTATCTAGGGCCTACAGGTGGAAATTAGCATTGTTGCTATTATCTGGGATATTTACACTGCAACTGTTACAGATGTTCATTATGCACTGTCCCTATCAAATAAATAAAAATCTGTGCCCTTTTGGTTATTACCTCAAACCAGGGATGAGCAATTATTTTTCCATGCAGGCCATATTCACCTGGCCTGGTGTATCAACCGGTTTCATTTCACTCTGTGGAAATTGTCTGACGTTTCAGCATTGGAGCTTGTTTGTTCTATGGCAGGTGGATCCTTATTCGCATTAATCAATCACTGCTGTTTGTTCGTTACCGGATGTTGCGTATGTACTGTGACACATCAGCTGTAGTCTGGGAAGTACAGAGTAAACATGGATGTTAGTGATCGTTGCTGTTTCCACAGATTGAAAGGAAATTGACTGAAACATCAGGCTAGAGCTGCATCTTCACATTATAAAAAGGTGATATTTGAAACTAAATTTCTGGCAGCTACTACTTTAACGGCAAACACTGGCTAAAGTTATTTCAACTCTGTTTAAAGGGCAGAGGTGGGTAGTAACGCGCTACATCCGTTACACTTACTTTTTGAATAAAATGTACTTCTATGAGTATTTTTAATTGTTTGTACTTTTTACTTGCATGGAGTAAATTTATGACCAAATAACGCTACTCTTACTCTGCTACATTTGGCAAAAGTTGACTTGTTACCATTCTTTTTATCAACATTTGTTTTTTCTCCCCTGCAAACACTTCTCCTCACAGATGAGCACGTGACCACGCTTGGCCAGTCAAATGTAGTAAAATAGTCACATGACTCTACCTGTCCTATCAGACGGAACCATTCGGCGAGGCAAACGGAAGCAAAACATTTTATTTCTGTTGAGCACGAGCTGCAGTAAAAACAAGTAAACAGGTGAAAATGGCAGAAGTGAATGTCTGCGTTGAAGAAAAAGGACACAACAGAAGACGGCCTCATATTCAAACCATGTTTCTCTTGAAGAAAGCGCAAAAGAACAGCTGCGTTATGCGCTGTCTTCTCTGCTCGCCAAAACACACGGACATTTCAGCTACAAAAACTCTACGTCTAATTTGAGGAAACACGTGGCGGTAAGTTCATAAATCATAATCACATGTTCAGAATCTGTCAAAGTTCATTTGAAAACAGAATTTGCACCATTTATTTTATTGTCTGAATAAAACAATAAAGTAAACAAGATGTTACGTTTAGAGCCTTTCAGAATGTCCCAGAGGATGATTTTAACTATATAATCCTAGCGATTTGTGTACTTGACCTTCAGAAAGTGGACTTTAAGGTAACCAAACCGTGGCTCACTCTGGGATCAGCATCCGACGGTGATCTGCTGATTCGCTCAAGCTAATGAGATGATTGGCCATTGAAACCAGTGTCAAATCGGCTAATATCTGATGCAGCCTGATTTCCAGCGCCGCTCCGGGGCACGTAGGTCGTCTGGTACAGTGTGTAATTAGCCGGAGATTGGCTTCACCTTTCGTTTGAGAGTTTTAAGTTTTGGTCAGGCGATACGTCCATTATCACAGTTCACAAATCTGCGGGACCTCCTCCTGTGTCGCCCGCTGCGTTTTTGGTGGAGGCGCGACACTTAAGAGGCTGAAGTGGCTGTGAGGGCCAGGCTCTTGTTCCCTTTGTCATTATTACTGCGGCGGACAAAGAGGAGGAAGACAATGAGATTAAGGTAGGCTTAAAACAGAGCCAGGGGAGGTCTGATGTGGAGCAGGAAGTGACTTTATGAACCTGCAGTGGACTTGAGTGCAGGACAAACGCTGTAATTTTATTTGATATTCAGTTGGGTAAGGCTGAATTCAAAACGATTGCTTAGTAGGCCTACATTTTAAATTATGAACTACCTACAAAGATGTAGTTGGGTAATTCTTTAGCTACAGTAGGTTCTACTGCAGAGCCTGGAAGGTTTAGATTTTTGTTCATGTATTTGGTTTGTTCGTGGGTGGGCAAAATAAGGTGAATAGCACTAGCACAACAGAAGCAGAGTAACTACTAGTTCTACCCACTTTCTTTTTGACCTTGAACACATAGGTTGTGCGTGGGAGCACAAGTTATCTCATGTGTTGTTGTTTTTTTCATTTTTTAGGGGGTTAAACCCCTCATTTCTGGCCTTTTTCCCCCTCACACGTCTGACTAAAATTGGTAAAAATTCAAACAGGCTCTCATCAGAAGTGAGAACTTTCTCCAAGCAAAAGAAAAATTAAATCTAAAATCCGCCTAAATTGTTTTTGGTAGATATAAGGAATGGTAAAGCTGGTGTTGACAACTGCGACATAAATGACTCTAGATTTGTGCATATTTTGGGTTTTGACAATTCCTCTGTAAAAGTTGAAGGTAATTGAGGTAAAAATGTGTTTTAGGGACCCAAAATTATTTCAAAAATCTAGGCGGAGCCAATGCAAAAGTCCTTTTAAAATTTTTTATTTGGAGGTTTACAGTAGAAATCAGAGTCTGGATCATCCCAGAGGCTGATTTTGCTCTAAATAAAAAGGGATACAATGGGATTTTATATTTAACCTTTCCAGGTTCTTCATAGTATGCATTATTAAGACACTGAACAAAATAACATTTTGAAGAAAAAGTGGGACGGCCCTTCGAAGGGCTGCCAGAATGTAAAGGGTTTTAAAAACTATCCATTTGATGCTTAAGTATTTACATGAAATTATTTTGCCAAGTATTTTCAAAGAACGAACCTGTGGTCCTTGCATTGTGACCATTTGATTACAAGCTAAACACAGGCTATGCTATATGCACCAGTTTCTGAAGAAAACATAGATATTAGAGCTGGGCCGCGATTAATCACAAAATACACACAATGTTCAATAAAGAGCTATTTTAACCTAGTTTTTCTCCAAAAACAATCTTTTTATAGTGTATTCTTGGTTCTGGGCAGACAAAAGATAATGTTATTTGCTTTTTTGTTTTTTTTTTCGTTCTCACTGATGAATAAGTCTTTTTTTAGTTCTGTATTAGTTCTGTTCCAATCCTGATGAAAAACCTTGTCCAGCTCAGTGCTCACTAAATACACAATGGGAAGTAAAACAATACCGTTCTAGCTTACCCATTTTAGTAAAGGTCTAAACTTACCTGTTAAACCTAACGTGATTTCAATCAAAATTCTTGCTTATACAGTATTTCGTTTTTGCGTTTTTGTAACACATTGATGTAAAACCTGTTGTATATCTACATTTTCTTCAGAGACTGCGTTGACCAGTTATGCGTTTACCTTTTCCTATGAAGACAAAAAATTTGTTTTCACCAAACTGTCCACGTGAGCGTTGGATCTCATGGTGTTGACGATGACACACCTACAGTAAATGTTCAAGTGCACTGTGATCCTGAGTGTTTGTGTACAGTGTGAAGCCCTAGTGCCCCAGGTCAGGCTCTCGCTAATCCGTCACCCCCCTCTTCTTCCTCTAATGCATGCTTCCCCTTTGCTCTGTGACTTCCCGTCATTTCCCCCCTCTCTCCCCCTTTTTTCTTTCAGTTTCTTCTTCCCTCATAGCCTGACAACTCTCTTTTCCTTCTCTTATTCACTCTTTCTTCTCTCTCTCCCTCTCTCTTGCACTTCCTTCTTTTTCTCTCTCTCACACATATCCTTCTCTTAGGCACTTAAATCTCTCTCTCTTCTGCACTTCCTTCTGTCTCTCTCTCACACACTTCTCTCTCTCACTTCCTTCTCTCTCTCTCTCTCTCTCTCTCACTTTTTCCTTTCTCTCGCATATCCTTCTCTCTCCCTTTCTTCCTTCTCTCTCTCACACACTTCTCTCTTTCCCTCTCTTGCACTTCCTTCTCTTTCTCTCTCTCTTGCATATCCTTCTCTCTCTCCCTCTCTTCTGCTCTTCCTTCTCTTTCTCGCACTTCCTTCTCTCTTTCCCCCTTTCTTGCACTTCCTTCCCTTTCTCTCTCTAGCGCATATCCTTCTCTCTCTCCTTCTCTTCTGCACTCCTTTTCTCTCTCTCACTTTTCTCTCGCACTTCCGTCCTTCTCTCTCTCACTTCTCTCTTTCACTTTTTTTCTCTCTCTCATACTTCCTTCTCTCGCAATCCTTCTCTCTCTCCTTCTCTCTTCTGCACTTCCTTCTGTCTCTCTCGCACTTCCTTTTCTCTCTCTCTCTCTCTCTCACTTCTCTCTCAGTCTCTCTCACTTTTTTTTCTCTCTCTCTCACTTCTCTTCCTGTCTCTCTCACTTTCTCTTTCTCTCTCTCTCATGCCTCATACTTGGGACTTATCACCCCCTCTGAACCCCTCTCTCGCCCCTTCCCTTTCACACACACGGCCCATGCTTTGAACGTATCTTCCCTTCTCCCCCTTCTCTCTCCTCCGGGCCACAGGTATGACTGGATCTCTCTCTTTCTGTCCGTCTGTCATTCGCCTTCTCTCTCGACCCATACTCTGGACTTATCACCCCTCTCCCTCTCTCTCTCTCCCCTGGCCACAGGTATGACTGGACCTCACTCTCTCACTGTCAGTCAAACACTCATCACAATGTCACTAATGTGCTCCTGTGATCTCTGCTTTAACCGAGGCACTTGGACAATTTAACTACAGAGAACACTTCAGATGTTTCCACTTCAAGCAAATAGAAAAAGTTACATCAACACTACTCCTTTTGTTACTCTTTGTGTGGCTAGAGATTTTCTAGTTCCAATAAACATACAGTATATATATTTTTTTAGTCTGGTAAGTTGATGTTTTACCTAAAGCTACAGAAGACCCCATTAGATAAAACCATACGCCTTCACTCAATTTCGTTTCACTCCAGCTCTAGGTCAGGTATCCCAGGACCAAAAAGCAGGAAGTACAGCCGTCCAATCAGAGAACACAAGCGAAGTGTTGTGTTTTGCTAGAACCAACCCAACTTGAGATATGTTGAGATACAGAAGGTATATGTTCTCCTCCTCCTCAGATATTAGAATATGTTTTTGTACCTTTTATATGTACGTAAATGGCAAAATCCCAGAGTTGTTTCAATCCATCTGTGACTTGAACATGTTACTCCGAGTGTGTTCACGCTGTTGTACTTCCTCCTCATTTCCTCTTCAATAAGTTCTTTGGGAGAAGTCCTGCAGGACGGCCCATATTTACCACATAAGCTGTTGCTTCCTTAATGCTTTATTCATTTTTAAGTCGGTAAGTAAGTAAGTAAACTTTATTTATATCTCGCTTTTCACAGACAAAGTCACAAAGTCACAGTTCATTCCAGAGTCGGGGCGCTACAATTTCAAAAGCCCGATCTCCTCGAGTTTTAAAATAATTTCGGGGGAACCATCAGCAGTTCTGTTCACATGACCTGAGGCTCTGGTTTGACCTGTGAGGTGTAAATAACCGTGCGTAGCTGGAGTTTGGTGAATTTGGCGTGAAGGCTGTTAAGGATGTAGGCTCCTATGAACTTGTTATGAATCAAACATAAAATTTTCTCAGCAGCTTCTTAAAGTGGAAGTTACTTCATGAATGATTCCCAATGTCCTTTTTTAATATGGTTTCAAAACTTTTCACAGTAGTGGCGTTGCTTTGTAATTTTTTTTTTTTTGTGGCTTCAGGTGCCGGCCATAGTCGTTGTTACTGTCCTAGGTTTAAGCGGTGTAGTGGTTTCAATCATTTGTCTGATGAAGTTTTTGTGTTCAAATCGGTGAAGCAAAATCCTCCTCAGTAAATCTGATATGTGGAGTTCCTCAAGGTTCTATCTTAGGCCCACTTTTGTTTTCTTTGTATTTACCTCTTTTTTGGGTAGATTTTTTGGTAAGCACGGAATTGTGTTTCATTTATATGTAGATGAATGTCAGAGCTAACATAGATGCCACTTAACAAAAAATAAAATAAAAATAAAAAAGTAGTGCTATTTGAGTTTGATCACTGTTGGAGACAATGGACTTTTAAATGCAAATATTACCTGTTCATCATATTCAAATAAATTATAAACCATCTCATCTAAATATTTTAACGTCTACTCCAAAAATATGAATAGACATTAACTCTTTAATAGCCTTTCACTTTCCTGGACATTATTTTGAAACCATGAACCGCAGTCCATTCTGAAATTTCTTTTAAATAGCCCTGGGTGTAACATTTCTGACACATGCTGCACAAACAGGAAATAAAAACGTACAGTAAACCCTCTTCAAACTGGCACAAGTCGACCACAATTATCTTTAGATCGGAGCTTCCTGTCAGCAGCCATAAGGAAGTAATTTAGCACAGCGCTGCATGTGAACAGCTTAGAGTTATGTCGTATGTGTTTACTTTTAGTTATGTAAATGTGTTTTTCTAAAATCTTGTAATGTCCTGCAGATGATGCTCAGGAAATCCTCATTCGTCTTTTTTTTACTCAGGAATTAGGCTTAATATTGAAGTAAGTGGGTGGTTTATTATTACGCTTTTAACTCTTTCAGTGCCAGCCCCATTCTGGCTTTGACCTTCCTTCCCAACCAGGCCTTTTTGCTCATTTTAAACAATATTGACAGCTCCACACAAAAAAAATAAAAAAATTGAGCAAGTGGAATCATGACATGTTGTTCATCAAATGTGTCTACTTTCATTTAAACAAAGAAATGTTATTCTACATTAATCCGTTTTTTAATGTGAAATTCCTTGTTTTCATTAGATTTCAGCGTATGACGAAAAACAAACTCAAAATCAAATCAAACTTTATGCCAGCGTTGTTTTCATGGGTTCGACTTTTTGGTGAAAGAATATGATCTAGAACAATGCCTTCAGAATAAAAAATACAAGGTTTACAAGGTATACAATACATTGGCAGGCTACAGTTTTTATCATTGGCAGGGAAAAACTGAAACACTTTATTCCTTTTTCATGTAATTGTTTATTCCAGTCAAAAAAAAAATAAATAAATAAAATAAAAAATCAATTTGCAATGCGCATGCTCTTTGCACTGAAAGACGGGGACACAAACCCAAAATTTCCCCCAGGTTTACTTTGCATCTTTAAAAAGATTTCCTTTAGCCGTGATTGGATCAAAAAAAAAAAAAAAAAAATCATGAGAACATTTACCACATGCAAAGAATAGAGGTTATACACGGACATAATTTTATTCTAAAAATACTGGGCAACTTTAGAATGAGGCTTGTCTGCTACAAGCTTGTCTGCTAACAACAGTTGATGATTTAGGGCATTTTAACTACAACAAACGGACTCAAAAACATATTTTTTAAGAAGAAAAAGGTAATAACTGTGTGTGATTTCAATGTCTGATAAATGTGAGAAGCTAAAGTTTATCTGCTTTGCTACAACTGTTGACTTGATTTTCTCTTTTACATGTCAGTTACAAACCCAGTGCTCAGTAGACTTGTTGTGGGTTGAATTTGTTATCAAACTGTAGTTTATTTTCCTGTTTTAGCTGTTTATTGAACTCTTACAAGAGAAAATGGTCTCTCTCTCCAATAACTCTCCTGCATCCTTGCCACTGTGATGTCACCTGAACCTCTATTTGGGAGAGCAGGATAGATTCAGTCAACTATTTTCTTTCTTTCAATTTAGCGGTGTGAAAATCAGGTACACCAGCTTTAATGATGAAGGTGTCCACACAGGTTTTATTATTTGTTTGGGGATTTACCGTTGCATTATATGTAGCAAGTGTTGAAACCGAGTGGCTGCTGTTGTTGTGGACTAATGGCACTATCAGCTGCTGAGTCAGATGAAGGTCAGCAGACAAACAACCTGAACACAGAGCTATTGTTGGGCCTGAGACAATAACAGGCCTGTGCAATGTGACTAAACAAGACGCAGCACAAGAGACACACTTTTAATGCGTTGTTAACAAACACTAGTAATATAAAAGCATGTAGGAAAAGAAGCGAACATGCTCTGGTCGATTTCAGTTACAAGTAATCTACATATTTGATGCTATAAAATCACTCTGTGCATAAAAGTTCAACTGGTTTCTTTATACTTGAAATATCAAACTTAAGTACATATGACTATTTTCTGTTAGCATTAGCATTTAGACACAAACACGTCTCTAGGTTATGAATGTTCATCATGTCTTCCTAAAGTCAATGAAACTGTTTTCTTCTACATCAGACAAAATTCTGTAAGGGATGTTTTAATACCTGACTAGTGTCCTATTTGCACGACCTAATATTTACCTAAGGACCTCATGTAAACTGTAATATTTGTAAATTTGTATAAATGTCATCAGAGTTTCTACTACCGTGCGAATCGCCCATGTCTGTAAAAGTGTCAAGTAAAGTTCTCACCGAATTTGACCAAATTTGGATGGAGACTGAGAAACACTAAAACCGAATAAGGTTCCTATGACTCCTGTCTACCAACATAACTGAGACTTAGTGAGGCTGTCTTGCTCATGTTGAGGATTAGGGACAACCCCCTTAATTATTTATCATTGCAGACACCCAGGGTCTATCCATCCAAAATATGTTTGCTTGAAACAAGAGGCAATGTATTTAAACCAACCAGAAGCATTGGTAGCAAATCAACTTTTCAATCGAAAAAATTAATAAAGTCACCACCAAAGGACAAAAAAATCATATATTTTTTCACAGGTCCTGGGTCACTCACTGTCCTCCCCTCTTGGTGCACACACTGGGACGATGGCACAGGTGTCCCCTTACCCCCCCCATGGCCCGCTGACAGACGCTGTGTAACTGGACCCATCTATTCAATGACATTTAAAAGTTTAATCGTCTCCAATGGGTGCTGTTAGAAAACAAGTGGCCATTGTTAGGTTGGCATTGGCACGGGCCTGTCCCGTGAACAAGAGCCGGACGAGGAGCACTGTGCCAAGCATGTGAAGGGCAAGGGACCATGGGATACACTGCAAAACTGACAGTGTGTTTTTTTATTACAGTAAGTGTATTTACTGAGATACTCTCTGCAGCAACAAACACTTCAGAATGTTGTGGTGATCTTTGAATAAGTAAACTGTGGACAGTCTTTTCTCTTATGTTAATAGCCCTTCTTTGGATTTGCACTTGTTGGATGTCAGGGCAATAAAAAATTTCCCAAGGTATTTGACCAAATTAATTCATGTAAAGTGTCCTTTCATATGAATTTGTCTTCTTCAAAAAGACCACCGCCACTGTTATATGACCCATTGGTATGGGACATCAAGTGCATTCATTACAACATTTTTTACTAAATCCTTATCCTAATCCACTCCAAGTCTCAACCCTAAACTTACCCATTTTTTTACTTGATGCCTAAACTCACCCATTACACCTAAATAAAACATTCCCACGTGGCTTTATCAAACATTCGAGTGTTTTTATGCCTTTTTATATAGTTCTATAGTGGGATTTTTGGTCAACGTCACTCTCCACCCTGAGCATGCGTTATGCAGAAAACACTGCTCTCCGTCTTGTTAGCTGGAGAAACTTCTTTGAATAAAACAACGAAATGAGAGGAGAGCAGCTGTTTTGATCAGGTCTGAACCGGTCTGACAGACGTCTGTCTCCTGAAGCTTGAGACTGTGTTTTTCACGCCATTTTTACACTCACTTCAGTTTAACTTTTAAGGGTTGTAGGGTCAAATCTCATTCACAAATGTTCATTTAAGGTTATCGTCCCCATAGGGAAATTTAGCAGCATACCTTTTGTTTTCTCACAGTGATAAACTCTTGTTGTTAGCTGAAAACAGAGCTTTTTCAACTGGTTTTCACTGTTTGTCTATAAGCGGGTGCTCTTTCTGCAGTCGCCCGTGTACACTGTCTTGTGTGACTGTGTTGCTGTACAAATCGTCCACTCTTAAAGGTGTGAAAAGTTTCCTTCAAATTTTACATTCAGATGGGCTAATTTGTCTTCAGGTAATGCTAGAGCAACACAAATGTCTGTTTTGTGACTTGATTGCACCTCGATTTAAAGTGACTAAGGTTTATTTTGTATTCAGATGTGAACAAAATTAGTTTTAGCAGAGTCCAACTGCACACTTCACTAAAATTAAGTTAAGATAATTAGATATTACACATTTACCAATTTTGTCTCAGTTTGGTCATAAAAAAAAAAAAAAAAAAAAAAAAAATCATACCTATACAAGGTCATAAAATTGTGTTGTTTTTTGCGATCAATCGAAAACATCCTCGCCTCCCTATGTGATGTCATCGGTTCAGAACTTTGCTCTACTTCCTGATATTTTAAAACCTTTCTCATCAAACTTGTTCTTGATTCATATAAAACTATCATTTTTTTTTTCTATTATTTCAGTTATTCTGCAAGATTAAGTTAAAATTAAAGAATCATAAAAACCCTGCCTTAATAATAAAGGAAGAACTTTTTGTGATCATGCAAACCCGCTCAAAGTCACACATTATTTATTTAGTGCCACAAACATAACTACTTTTATATTAGATGTTTTTGTAATAATATCATCAAAAATATATTAGGATAAATATTCAAAAATCCACTATAATCACACTCAGGGTTCTCATTTTGATCCCAACTGGTGCTTTTACATTTTAACCTTACACTGAACCTACATTATATGACCTAAACAGGCAGAAATTCTTTATGATCCAAACAAAATACAATAAAGCCCCAATGCTGACAAACCAATCACATTCCTCCAGACTTGAGCGTGTGACAGACTGTCCACCGCCAAAAGTTACACATTTCACAGCTCGGGAAAAACTTGCAGAAGTATAGCCCCCGTCTGTCTGTCTGAGCCCTTCATTCACCTGAGCTTCTCTCTGACAGCGGCCATCTTGACAGTGTGAGCGTCTTCACCTGCCTTCTCACTCTGGGCTAATGGACATCACCTCTGAGTGTGTCTGCGGCATCAGTGTGAGGAGCTGTGGGACTCTTCTGCTGCTGCTGCTGTCTTATGTAATCCTGTCGTTCTGCTCCTCCTCCTACTGCTGCTTCTGCTTCTACTGCTGCTGGTGTCTTTGCCTGATGTGATGTGGCAGAAGAGAGAGAGATAGGGAGAGGGGAGAGAAAGACAGAGACAGAGAGGGAGAGAAAGAGAGAGAGGGAAAGAGAGAGAAAAGAGAGAGAGAGAAAGAGAGATGGAGGAAGGGAGAGAGAGACAGAAAGAGAGAGAGACAGAGAGAGAGGGAGGAAGGGAGAGACAGAGAGAGAGAAAGATGGAAAGAGAGAGACAGAGGGAGAGAAAGAGAGAGAGGGAGGGAGAAAGATGGAAAGAGAGAGAAAGAGAGAGGGGAGATAGAGAAACCAAGAAAGAGAGGGGATAAAGAGATACAGGGGGAAAGAGAAAGAGAGGGAGGGAGAGGGGGAGCATAGAGATCAAGAAAGGGAGGGGAGACAGAAAGTAAGAGAGAGAGAAGGACGGAGAGAGTTGGACACAGAAAGAAAAAAGAGAGACACTAGACAGAAGGAGAGAGAGAGGGGAAAGAGACAGAGACAGGAAAAGAGAGCAGAGGAAAAAAAAGAGTGGGAGGGAGAGAGAAAGGGAGAGAAGGGGAAAGAGACAGTGACAGGGAGAGAGAGCGGGGAGGAGGGTGGGCGAGAATTAGAGAGGGTTAGACTGAGAACTTGGAAAGAATAGAAAGAGAAGAGAAAAGGAAAGAGAGACAGATAAAGACAATGTACAATAGAGGGATTTTCGGTCGACGTCACTCTCCGCCCTACTGCGCTTGCGTCCTGCAGAAAGCGCGCCTCCCATTTGTTTACATTGGGAAACTTGTTCGAATTAAACACCGAAACGGGACGACAGCTAGCTGCTTTCATCAGGTATGAACCGGTCTGACAGACGTATGTCCCTAAAGCTTGAGTCAGCGTTTTTCTCGCCGTTTTTTCTCACTTACCTTAAAGTAACTTCTAAGGGTCGTAGGATCAAAGTTCATCCATAAATGTTAGCTTAGCAGCATACCTTTTGTTTTCGCAAAGTGATAAACTCTTGACGTTGGCTGACAACGGAGCTTTTTAGACTTGTTTCCACTGTTGTGTGTATGTGCGGAGGCTCTTTCTACAGGCGGGGTGCGCGCGCATCGCCCGTGTTGAGAAACAAAAAATCCCTCTATAAATACATGGTGCTAAAATTCTTAACCCTTTATTGCCAGATATTGAACCATCTTGGTCTGTATTAGCTTTTTAACAATAAGTGTCATAAGGCCAATGGTGATGATGGTGATGGTGCGCAAAAGACAAAAAAAAAACAAAGCAAAAAACAAACAAACAAAAAAAAACAACAATATTTTTAGTCCAATTTTACATGTTAGAATGAGTATTATATTACTGAACTTGCTGCTCTCAGTGTAAACTATATGCCACGGTTTTGTTAATGAGATGATGATGATGATGATGATGATGAGGACAGTGTATCCAGTTCATCTGACCTCCGGAGCACCTCTCACCGGGTCGTGACTCTGCCTGGTTTGGACCTGGTCTAGACTCGGGACTCTCTGACGGTTTATGGTTTCCTCTTCATTATCATCCGTGCCCTGTGGATGCCCTCGCCGACACGGCCCACACAAAAGCTCACGCAGGGGTAAGCGTGCACGACTGAGAGAGTGTTGTGGAAACATCACGGGACGGTTTAGAGGTGACGTCGTCGCTCTTAACTTTGGCTCGTTCTGGGGTCAATAATCGTCCAGCAATGAGGACGAGTGTCTTTTTCCATCTTTAAACCAACATCAGCGTTACAGACGAGAAGGCAGCACAGGAGTTTTCTACATACTGTTGAAGATTATTTAGATTCATAGGGCCGGCCCTACGAATCGGCAAAATATTCAGTTACATTTACATGTGGGCCATACTGAACAACAATGTCTTTTACATCCGATTTTCATAAATTACCATTTCCTATTTTTTAAGACTAAAACTATAGTCTACATTTAAATCATATAAAATGTAAACTACAGCTGATAAACAACTAACATTTTAGCCAAGACTAAATCAAGAAATGTCTTAACCGTTTAAATGGCATAACAGAATCTGGATGAAATGATGCATAGACTTCTGAATGAAAGAGATCTAAGAACAACAAACTCAGCCAATCAAGCAATATGATTCGCTACATGGCCTATTTCATCATGCTGGGCCAAAACATACTGCTTAGTGAGCTGCATTTGGCCCCTGGGCCGCTATTTGAATAGCCCTGAACTAGGCGGTTGCCTAGTTGCGCCATGTGGTGGTAAGGATGCCAAATTGCAGCTCTAAAATAAAGTCGAGTTCTAGCCCTCTAAATCTCTTAGCCAGTTTTTATTTAGTCTCAGTTGGATATATTCATGTGTTTTATTTTTTATTTTTAGAAAGAATCTAGAACATATGCAGTTCAGGAATTTACCTTTTGTTCATTGTAAAACACAAAGTTGATCTAAAACAACTTAAAAATAGAAACAGCCCTACTGACTTCCTGTTCAAAACTGCAGATCTGATAAGCCCCGCCTCTTCATTTTAAAATGTAACTGTAAAAAAAAAAAAGATTTTTAAAAACATTTTTTTATTGTTGGAAAGTGACTATGGGACAATATTGAACCATACCTGCTTCACTTTGAGTATTAATCTTTTAAATTATACCAAGTAAATACAGAAAAGTGGGAGGGGATAGGTGGTAGGTGAGAACGAGGATTTCTGAGCACTTGAGCTCCAGCAGAACAACAATACAAGATTACTCCAACATGCATTAATCAATTCAAATATAAATTTGAGTAAACTAATGATGAAGGAAAGCCACCATAACAAGGTTAAAAACATAGAAAAGTTAATTTGACATAATAGGTCCCTTTAATGTTTGTGTGTGGAGAGACTATTAGGAGTTTGTTGAGTGAACACAATGTGTATCGCTTCACAGACCAGAAAAAAGGTTGTAGCTTTTTTAAATGAGGAAATAAAGAAAACCAGCCTTCTACATGAATATAATACCCAAACACAGCTTCATCTGTAAATCAGATGTTGTCAAAGTGTAGTAGGACGTTTAGAACGCAGCACAAAGCTTTTGGACACTGAAGAGCCAAAACACAACAGCCCATCTATAGCTTCACCTGAAACAAGTCGCAGTGGCAGCAGCAACAACCACAGACGCCGATTGCGCACTGTCTCCCGCTCCTCTATAGGCCTCCCAGCACCTGGATACTAGCACCCTCAGCCCACTGTCTATAAGTTATGGTCAACATGGCACAGGCCTATGCCAAATTAGTACAACAGCAACAACAACAGCACCACATAGTGCCTGGCGTAAGTACGCAGGTGTCACAAGCCATTCAAGTAAAACAACCACTTTTTACTCACCGTGAATGTCTGACGATGTTCGCTGTTGTCCAGGTGAAGCTTAAAATACGTCTCTGTGTGAAGGAGACAGTTTCATCCAGCTGTTCATATCCATATCACAGGACTCTCTTTCCATATAAACTCCATTGGCACTGAGGCATTGGATAAATCCACAAGTTGCACAAATCCAATGAGCATTTGTATTGTTTCTCAGACATCTGGTCAAAGCCGCGGTCAAAAACATGCTCAATACAGCCTCTGAAGTCTTCCTATTTTTACCGCTTTGTGAGGTTGACATACTGTTATCATTTGAGTGTTATGAAAAACAACTTTCTCTCCAAAAATAGGTCCACAAAAGTTGACTATTTCTCAAAGCCTAGGTACCTTACCTTGCCTCCAAAGTCAATTCCTTTCAATCCAAGGCAAGTGACTTTTCTCAGCTCAAACGGAGGCTAATGGAACAGGCTTCAGAGGAACAAGACACAGCTGCATCAAGTGTTCTTAATGAAGCAGCAGAACACACATGAGGGAGGGGAAAGTGTTCTGATGAAAACTTCAATAAAATGAGATGAATAAAAATGTGTTTTCAAAAAATAATACAAAATTTGCCCTCTTCGCATAATTCTTTTAAAACTTTAATTATTTTTTCCTTCTAAAATGTTCATGGTGCATCATAGGTAAATTCCCCAGAGCGAGGCAGAGAAAATTAGCCACATGCTAACCCAACAGAGGACACTGCCTGTGGAGAACATGAACATTGTGCACTTGGATGATGTCAGTGCCTTGCCACGTCCAGATCAGACCAAGACAAGGTAAGGTACCTGGGCTTGGGAAACAGCCATTAGCCATTGAAGGTATTCCATGAAGAGAGATAAAGCCAAAGCCTGGTTTATTTCCATTCCACTATTGCGGTTAGTTGTCGTAGAAACAAATACACAGACATAAACCTGATCCTAACCTTAACCAATTTCGAGGCACAGACCCAAACTTCCCATTTTTGTGACTTCAGACCAAAACTTAGCCCAAAAAAACCCCTCCTGTTTGTCCCAACCAAATCATGTGTCTACCTGCCCAAAAAATAGGTGTGTAATAAACAAATTGTGTCATGACACAATTTGTCCTGGTGTATACACATGCAAGCCACGGAAACAAGTTGAGCTCCTAGCATAGCACATTTTAAAAGGGCGTCAACTGAAATGTGCAGCTACACAATATTAATAAACTTAACAACAAATCATCTCGAAGTCAGTTTTAAAAAATACATGAATTCCCAGTAGACCAATTATTTGTATTGCATTTTGCTGCAAACACAAAAGCCATTATAGGCTACTGTATGCGCGCTGATGCTAATAAAAGGCACGTTGTATTGATCTGAATTGGACTTACAGCTTCAAAGAGTGACGTCTCCCAAAGCCACCGATTCATCTCGTAGTGCTTATCAATTTCCTTATTGATCAGAGCTTCTTCTCGCAGCCCACATGGAAAGCACCGACATCAAACAGGCAGTGTCGGGTCTGGCTTATCAGATCATGGACGACCTGTGGAGAGAGCTACACGTGAAGTGAAGCTGCTCTATCTGGAGGGGCTACGCATATCTCCATAGAAACAAACAGGTAAAACACCTCCAAGCCATGTTACAGGTCAGTTCTGTGAGAGGCGAGATGTACTGTACCATGTTTCTGTTTGTTAGGGGGAAGCCTGCGGATCGTTATGTGATGTTTTGGAAATTTGAATATGCATTATAGAGCTATAACATAAGTCTGGAACCTGTGGCCTGTAGAGTAAAAAGGCATATGATTATATCAGTGTTATTTTTAAAGTGTATATAGAAGTCCTTACAAGGCTAACTTGTAACATTAACTCTTTCAGTGGCAGCCCTATTCTGGCTTTGACCCTCCTTCAGGCATTTTTGCTCATTTTAAAATAATTTCACTTTGTTGTCCTGGCATTAATGCTTAAATACAAATATGGTTCTGTCTCTAATAATTTGATTTGAATCAGACAAATGCTGTTTCGTTTTCACAATAGACATTAAATTAGTAGACACGCAATCAGTGTCTCTGCTCAGTTGCTACAACTCGAACAGCGCGACGCCATATTCCTCCGGTAGAGGTGATCAATCAATCAATCAATCAAACTTTATTTATAAAGCGCTTTTCATACATGAAATGCAACACAAAGTGCTTTACAGTGCATTAAAAACAATCCCGCATGCCCCCACCCCCCGAGAAAACCCACATACGTGTACATACTCTCCACCCCTCCTCCCCACCATACCCCCACCCCCCTCCCTACACACACACAGACACACTCCCAAACACTAAAATACATTCACATATACGTATTAGGCCGGGTACAGATGGACCAAAGAAAGCATCATCAGAGGAGCTGTCTGCACCAGGAGCAGAGTCGTCTGCAGCCACAGGACACCAGCCCCGGGCCCAGAGAAGAGATGAGGTCAAGACCAAACCTCCAGGGCCATGAGCCAGAGCCCAGCAGCCACAGCCGACCACAGCTCCTGGTGCAGAGGCTCCTCAGAGGAAACACTGGAGAACCTAAAAGTGATAAAGGCATTTGAATCAATAAAAAGGTAAATACAAGCAAACTAAGAACTAAATATACTTAAAATAATCTTAAAAATACTAAAATCTAACACTAGTAATAAATAAATCAATAAAAATTAATAAATAACTAAATAAATACATGTAAAACAATAAAACTAATTAAAAGCTAAGCTAAAAAGATGGGACTTGAGCCTGCTCTTAAAAACCTGAATGTTCTCTGCGGCCCTGAGGTCCTCCGGCAGACTGTTCCATAGACGGGGGCCGTAAAACTGAAAAGACGCCTCGCCGTGAGTGTGTGTCCTGACTTTGGGAATGACTAGGAGCCTGCTGCCGGAGGAGCGCAGGGTCCGCGAGGGTTCATAAGGTAAAAGCAGTTCTGAAAGATAAGAAGGCCCAAGACCATTAAGACACTTAAAAACCAGTAAAAGAACTTTAAAATCGATCCTAAAACACACAGGGAGCCAATGCAGCGATTTTAAAACCGGTGTAATGTGGTCCCGCCCCTGGTCTTAGTCAGGACACGTGCTGCTGAATTTTGTAATAATTGTAAACCTGAAATAGACTTTTGGGAAGACCAGAGAGCAGGGCATGACGCGAATCAATTGAACTCAATGGCAGAAGTTGCACTTTTATGGAGAAAACAAGCTTAAACAAGCGATTTCAGAAAAAACATGAGCAAAATTGATTTGTGTCTTATGAAGCTTTTTTACGCAATTTCGGTGATGTGAGATTATATTTCTCAAACTACTATATTCTTAGACTGGAAATGCTCCATCACTCGTCCATGCGACAGACGCTCCTCCACACAGAAGTGAAGCTATAACTTTGTTTGGTGTTATTTACAGTATGTAGTTTGTCTGCTTTTCTCACTGGTAACATGTAAAAGAGACGTTTGGTGGTCACTAGAGCCTTACAAGATGCATAAGTTCATTAGCCGTTAGCAGTTTTAGACACAATTTTTATCTACAATAAAATACTTAAAGGTTTGTAAACTCAACAATAATTTGTAACAAGGCTCTGACCTTTGCTAAATGTGGTCGGTAGGTTTGTACAGCTCCCACTCTCTGGATCTTTCATAACTTGCGTTTTTTGCGGGCTAATGCTAACGGCTATAGGAAAATAAAACAGTAGAACGCTCCGGATTAGCTTAGATGCTAAGTGTTCGATAGCATCAGAGTCAGACTGCGCATCTACTAATTATATATCTATGGCTTTCGCCCCTTTGCAAGTTGCTGCCCTTTTTCCTTCCCATTTGTACCAACAGAGCTTTAAATACAGCGCAGTGGCATGAAGGTTGCAGGATCGACTTCCACATAGCCCGGGCCTTTCTGTGTGAAACTTACATGTTTCTCCCCATGTCTGGATGTTTCTTTCCCTTCGGGCACTCCTGTTTCCCCGCCAGCCAATAGCATGCAGGTTAGGAAAGGCTTGGTGATGTTTGGAGGGCTGCTTGAGCGTCTGAAGCATTTTGGAAGACATATGTGGGTGTATGTACTATGAGTATTTCGGAGGCTCACTGCACTAAGAAAGCAAAACAAGTGAACTGTTGTAAAAGATGAAATATACAGTATTACAGTTTTAAACAGAAAACAGACAACCTTTAAACATTGATTAGATAAAACCAGACTATTTTTAAAGTCTAGGTCAGTAAAAATTTGTCAAAATGCAGATTCACGGCGTGCCAAACCAGGTTCTATGATTAAGATAATACTTAAGGGTAGAACGCATCTTATATTCACTCTCTCCTCTCTCTCTTCTGCCACATCACATCAGGCAAAGACACCAGCAGCAGCAGAAGCAGCAGGAGGAGGAGGAGCAGAATGACAGGATTACATAAGACAGCAGCAGCAGCAGAAGAGTCCCACAGCTCCTCACACTGATGTAGCAGACGCTCAGAGGTGATGTCCATTAGCCCAGAGTGAGAAGGCAGGTGAAGACGGGCTGATGGAGCTCATCCAAGGGCCTAAAAACTCACAGGTCTATGACAAATCTCCAAACACACATGTTCAGAGATTGTACTTATTGCTACTTGGTTTTCACAGTGCAATACAGGAAGTAGATATATTTACAACTACTGCCTCACGCTCTCATATTCTTCTGCACATGGTTAAAACCCACATGCATTCATTTTTATGGATAAAGAACATATTTAAGTTCTCAAATAAAAGCAAAAATGTGGTGGAGGAACAACTGATTTGTAACTTTTTACACAGTTTAGATGTATTTAAAATTTAAATCTTGTTAATAAATATTGACATCCCACTAGGAAGTTGCCTTACACCATCTGATAATGGACCCTCAACGCCTGTCAGTGCCCTCTTCATACCTCTGCTCACTTTGTACTTTTTTGCGCAGCTACACATGTGCAGGATGAAATTACGTCTTTTAAACACATTATTTGTAAGTGTGCATTTAAAATTATTTATTTATAGTGATATTTATCTCACAAAATTTTGCCAACAGAAAGCCCAAAACACCACACTTTTTATCGCCATTTTAAGCTAACAGTTAGCAAATGGAACTAGCTTAATCAGGTATTTATGGCTTTGAAATAATAATAATCGCATTTAATTTTTATTATTTGCTTTGTTGGAATGTGTAAGAGGGTTTTGTGTTTGACAGTTTAGTTTGGTCTGTGTTTAATTCAAATTTCAAAACAATTAAAGCGATGTAAGAAAAGTAAAGCTAAAGTGTGCCTCGGATACGAAGTGAGCAATGACAGAACCTACGCCATTAAAAGAAACGGGCGAGCAATGTGTTTCCGAATGGTTTCCCCATAAATTTCTTTACAAAATGAGTAAATACTTAACAAGGCTGGCCTGAGCCCTTTTGACACCATAGGCATGATTTCATTTGGAGCCCCGCCCCCCAAACACCACTTTATATTGCACTTTCTTTCTGAATATACTTATGTATAAGCCTTGATATTTTAGTGTTGAAGGCAAGGTAATGTTTGAATTTGTAAAAAAAATTGATTTTTTTTTTTTTTGTCAGGACAAAAAGCATCATGTTTTATGAGACTTCTACCTCCACACTAGTTTGCACGATTAAAGGCAGTCTTTTAAGTTCATCAGCTTTTTGTGGTCATAACTCAATGAATATGTCAGATTGAGACGAAATAAAAATCCGCTAATATTATGAGTGCTAGAACTTTTTTTTTTTTTCATATTTAGGAGCTGTATTACCATCAGATGCCGCACTAGGCAACCGCCTAGTTTGCCTATGCCCAGGGCCGGTCTTGATACTTCAGACATTAAACAATTAGAAAACTCAACAATGACTTCTAATGAATCTCTGATCTTTCCTAATGTGTTCCATAGGTTTGCACCAGTTCTCTTTATAAGTCGTAATTTCTGCAGGCTATTAGCTAGCCGCTAATGGCTATAGGAACAATGAAGGATTGCTAATGCTAACAGCTACCAAAACAGAGTGGCTTGCCCCAGAATCATGGAAGTACATCATATGTCTTGTGTACACTAGGTTTATTCACTAAATATAAGTGAATATCAGCCCCTGAATATCAGGACACTTACTAACATCATGCTCACATTCAGTAACTGTACATGGACCTGGGAGTTGCTTGCCTTTGTTGAAGTGACTTTTAAAGAGTGTTTCGCAATGTTTAACTGACGAACAGTCATCTTTGTTTACTAATAGTAAATGGGTTTACTGAGCCAAAACTCCTCTAATGTAACCGTTTATTTATTTTTTTAAACTTCAAAATACAATTGAATTTGTTGGTTTTGGTAATGTTTTTGTTGAGTCTTTAAAATGTTTTCTCGTGAGTGGATTGATGGAATAGTTTTTTCCCAACCCAGTTATGCCACACGCCATCATTTTGCATCAGTGGCTATGCTAGCAAAAGTTTAGATTTAAAACATGTTTACTTCTACAGTTAGGGTAAGGTTAGGCTAGGTGCTCATTTACCTGACAGTTTGGTGGCAGGACTTCCGCCTTTGTCAGAGGTGATGTCTGGTCTTGTGACGTCTCTCTTATAGAATCTTCCCAGACGTGGCCAGTTTGACAGATTTGTCAGACTGACCACGTCTGCCCTCGCCTGGTGGTCTCTGGAGAAGTGAGTCCCATGTGTGAGCCAAAGAAAAAGCTCCTTCGTCTCTGTTGATGGTCTTTGTGCCTCGCTTCCTGATCTCAATAGCCTCTCATACCCATCGTTTGTATTTGTGTTCTTCTTTCCAATTATTTTTGCATTGTCCCAGTCCATAATGTGGTTTTCTCTTTTGCAGTGGTCGGATATAGCGGATTTTAAGTTTTCCTGTGTTGCTTTTTCTTTCTCTGCTCTTGTTAAACGTCCTTATGTTTCTTTTTCGCACTCTTTTTGGTGTTCCTTTTTCTCGTGTCCAATGTTCTGTCTCTTTAATGTAGGTTTTATTGCATGTTTTGCACGGGATTTCGTAGATGATATTGCATTTTTTCTCTGGCTGTATTTTGTCTTTGGGATGAACTAACAGTTGTCTGAGTTTGATGTGGGGTTTTATTATTGCGTTGATGTTATGTTTACTGAGTGCTCTTTTTACCTGTTCTGCCTGCCTCTGACGAAGGCGGAAGTCCTGCCGCCGAAACTGTCAGGTAAATGAGCACCTAGCTTATTACAACTGTCTTATTACACGAAAAAATAAAGATAAGCTAAAAAGAAAAATATAATATAGGGTAAGGTTAGGGTTAGATTAAGTTAATGTGGTTAAGTTTACACATTTTGGAAAGGTATGCTAAACGATACGCTAACTGATCACGCCATAACTGTGTTGGTGGGAAAGAAAGACACTCTTAACCATGTCAACATTTTTAACACTAGAACCGCCAGCCACGGTCAAAATGACCGTTTCATATTTACATCATTGATTACTCTTAATTAAACAAAATGTATCCCCCTAAAGCTTTGTGACTTTTAATTTCAAAGTGTTTTTTATAATTTACGACGTTTGTTTAGTTCAATAAAGGCATACACACTGTTTTATGACGTTCTTTACACCTCCGTCCTCTGCCTGCGCTGCCTCCGCCGTAGGCTACAGTGTTCCTTTGGCGCGAATGCGGTCCTCTCGCTTACGTCATTTCGCGGGGTTTCCTCCCGCCACTACATGTATCTTTTTAGTTGCTATTGGAAACATCAAACTATTGAGGTAAGTGTGTGTTTATGTGTGAGTGTGAGGAGACAAAGGAGAGAGAGAATCGTCATTACCAGCCATTCAAACAAGCGTGATTCAGAATGAAACGAACCAGGGAAACGCAACCTTACCGCTGGCGTTTGACTTTATTTACGAAATAAATGAGGTAGAGTCCGATGGAGGTGAGTTCCTCTGATTTTAATGTGGGTTCAAGTGATGAAAATAACCCACTGGATAAAGAGCCGGGGAGTAGGCAGGGCGCGGAGGTCCCGAGATGCGCGAGATGTTTTTTTTTTTTTTTTTTTCTAGCTATTATTGCCCCTATAAAAGCTAATAATAATAATAATAATAATAATAATAATAATAGTAATAATAGTAATAATAATAATATTAATAATAATAATGATAATTTAATATACTTTTTATTTTTATTATTTGTTTGTTATTGGCTATTTATATATATATAGCCTATATATATATATATATTTACTATTATTATTATTATTATTAGGCTATTATTAGACAATAGTCTACTGCTAGGAGTTTAGAAAAAGCAGACAACGAATGTATTTGAGAGAGACAGTGCGTACTCTTTTGATAAATTATTTATCATTGATTGCACTCAGATTTCGTAGGCTATTACAGCCTACAAACATAGGCCTACTTACTTTCCTGGATAAAATAAGATGTAGGCCTATTAATTTAAACCTACAAGTAAATATGAGCTGCAGATTCCTAAGAAGCCCCGACGCGCGTCTGGTAAAACACGTGCGTCTCAAAAAGAGAGCTCTACCCGGTCCGTGGACTTGCTTCTCCCAGTGTCAGAGCATGACGATAGTGGCCTATGCGAACGACAGAGCTGTGCAAAGCGAGAAAACAGTGGTCTGGTGCGCATCAGACCACCGCCAGACAGAGCGCGTGTCTTATAAACGCCTGGCTATGCGTAAATTTAATCCCAGGCCTGACATAACGAATTCTTAGGCCTCAATTGAAATAACTCACTGACAATGTTTGTAGTCTTTCTAAGGTTTATGAAGCATGTTTATAATGAATTACAAATCTGCAATAATCTAATCAAGACGAAAAGGCCTATAATTTCAGGATCTAACAAACTATAACGAGTCCAGATGTTGACGCGCGTCAGTCATAAAAATGACCGATAGCCTCTGTTTGCATCACTAGGCTACAAGATATTTTAGATTATAGCCTACAGTCTAAGTAATTTACTAATTAATAATTGATTTAGCCTAAAGATTTGTTAAGGTTTCAAAAAGGCTTAATTTAGGCTATNACTAGGCTACAAGATATTTTAGATTATAGCCTACAGTATAAGTAATTTTACTAATTAATAATTGATTTAGCCTAAAGATTTGTTAAGGTTTCAAAAAGGCTTAATTTAGGCTATTTTCTGTGAAGTTGAGCACGAGTTGGAGTGCTCCGCCTCTTATCAACGCCCGCGCTGTGGTCTAATGGTCTAATGAATAAACAGGCCTGCAATTTTACAAAGTTGCAAATAAAATGTGTAAAGACGTTGTTTCTCACAAATACAGCCTACAGAATAGCTGAAGGATTTTATTTATCAGCGGCAATGCAATAATGCGACGTGACAACATTTTTGAAACTGCAGCGCGTTTGAGTTTATAAATGATTTGTGGACAATAACTGCATTTTGTTAGCATTTTATAATTAGTAATAACGTTAATTATAGAATGTTTGTTGATTTCAGAACAGTTAATTAATAAAATATATACACAATTATACATAAATGTGCGTGATATTGAAATTAGCATATGACGGTCATTATGACCGCTGCCTGGCGGTTGTAGGGAAGTTTAGAACGCGGCGGTCCTAGTGTAATGAATGGAAGAAAGTAATCCCATCTCCATGACAACAAGCTCAGACAAGCATACCATGCATAATCTAAGTGGAAGTGGTCACATGATTGTAACCGTCCAATCAGAACGCAGCAGTAATGTTTACAGAGCTCTGAGTGAAGTGGTGCAGAAGGGAAGCTGCTGATGTGTAAAAATAACCACAACATAAAGGAAGAATGTATGAAATCACAGCTACGTTCACTTTTCAACTCAACAGAAATTATTTTACGTATATCAATAATAGTGTCATATAAGGAATGAGTATAAATATATATTACATACATTTCACACATAACAGTCATAACAGCTGATAATAAACCTATAAGTATCATATTCATTAAGCAAAATATCAATATATTAACTTTTAATTTCAATAACTGTACATGACCCTTCCCCCAAGCATTAAAATGTTCTCAAAAAAAAAAAAAAAAAATATTTAAGCATTAACAGCTTTCTATCTGAGTATCAATCACAAACAAACATTAAATAAAAATATAGATTATATATTTTACAATAAACATTTTCAAAAAGACTTTGGTATCAAGCATACATTGTGAAAATTTAAATATTATTACAGTACATTCTCAATTGCATAATACCAAAACCAAAATAATTTTTACGGAACTGATACATGTGAAAGCAGCACACACTAAGCATACAGCATCTGTGATGGAGCTTTGTAAAAATAAATACACTCTGTCCTGTCTCTAGAGATATAAATAAATACAATCAACTTTAAGGAATTTATAATTTATCAGTTCTTTCACTTTCCTGTCTAAATCCTTCAGAGGTGGGAATCCTAAAATAACCTCAAAAAAACCTAACTCTCAGCTGTTTGTACTTCAGATGGATGAATCTAACTGTATAGTTCACCCTAGGAATTCTACAGTAGAAATTCTGTACCAAGTCATTTCAGACTCTCAGCCTCCAGTGATGTACCAATCCGATACTGGGATCCAATATTGGCGCCAAGCTATGAAATTGGCCTCATGATATCGGTTATGTTTGTATCTTTTTTGGACAACAACAATACTACTAGGCCTTTTTGCACTGTAGGAACTTTTTGTAGTTCCAGTACCCATTTTAGGTGTGTTCACACAGAACAGGAATTATAGACTGTCTGGGGCTACATTTTTGGAAAAAATTTTAGCCCCTGCTCTGGGGAAGGTTACTTTCAGTCAGACCAGGTACCTTTTGGTGAGACAAACATATTTACTACACTGAAATAGTTTTTTCCGTCTAAATGACTGTTGACCAATCCGGTCTTTTGGTTCATTGGGTCACGCAAATAACCTAACCTGAGTAGTCCCAGTATGTTGTGGAGTTGATCTGAAATGCAGATGGAAAGAGTGGTGACCAGACCCACTCATCGCAATTTGCTAAAGCTTGGGCTCTAGATTCCAGGCAAGGGAAGGAAGAATGAATCAGCTGGGTCCTTGGCACATTGTTATCATTCACATGTATGATTTTCACATCTTTACGGCAACATTGGGCAAAGTAAAAGCAGTGAATCATAGTTCATAGCTGCGCATACTTATTCCTTTGGAATGTGTGATGATACAATTCATTTTTATTAGATGCAGACAGCATGCAGCAGCCTCATTCTGGAACAAAATTGATTAATTTACTAAAGAAAGATTCCCCCAGCTACAAAATAAATAACAAATAAAAGTCTATACAAAATGGAAAACGCTGTTGCATCTGAACCTAATGTGCAAGGAATGTGTAGGTTTAAATATCTAAATATTGCCAACATAGGATTAAAAATGGGAAAGGTAACCAAAACCTTTAACTCAAACAATAAAGTATTTACTGTCAGGCATTTACACAAGTCTTGGTTTTGGTCCTGTTGCAGTCCAATTAAGCCAAAATCAGTAATCTTAGTACAATTTTGACGTGTCTCAGTGTGACATACAGTCGACAGGATGGACAATTTCTTCAAACAGTTTCTTGAATAAATGTCCCTGATTACTACCCACCTCTGCGATTCTGTGATTATCTGTCAGTTTATCAGAGTTTGTGACGTGGAAAGCTCCTTCGTTCACAGTTCTCGGGGGATGATGGTGAAAGGGCGGATCGGGCTGGAGGCTTCGAGCTCCAGAGCAGTGAGAAAACAGTCTGGTGCTTGGCTGCTGTTGTGGGCCTGAAGAGCCTCCCCCAAACCCCCCATGCCTCATGGGGACGTGGTGTGGACCTGCACCGGCGTCACGTGAGAACCTTCTCTCCCAAATGTGCACTCCCAGTTTTCACCAGCAGACGGCCCTGAGAAGAGAGAAGAAGAGGTTTATATGTTAATAAAAGGAGGTTGTTCCATGTTTAGTCCTGACTCTGGCACCAGCAGGAGTCAGTTCATGAGGACCGGTCCATGTTTAGTCTTGACTCTGACCAGCAGATGGTCTCGGTCTGGTTCACAGTCCTGACTCTGACACCCGCAGGAGTCTGGTTCATGTTAGTCCTGACTCTGGCACCAGCAGGAGTCTGGTTCAGTTCATGGCACCAGCAGGAGTCTGGTTCATGTTTAGTCCTGACTCTGGCACCAGCAGGAGTCTGGTTCATGTTTAGCCCTGACTCTGACACCATGAAGGTCGATCCATGTCCACAGCACTAATATGTCAGAGATGGTACTCTGAATGTACATTTGCATAATTGTGGGTATGATTTAAATTTTAAAACTTAAAATTATAATCCCAGAACAGAATAGCTATTTTGGGTAAATATTAGAGATTACAAGTAGTAAGTAGAAGAAAGAAAATAAGTAGAAGAGTAGTAAAAGAAGAAGTAGTAGAAGTAGAAGAATAGTAGAAACAAGTAGAAGTAGAGAAGACGAGGTAGAAGTAGTAGAGAAATAAGTAGAAGAAGTAGTAAAAGAAAGTAGTAGAAGTAGAAGAAGAAATAGAAGAAGATAGAAGTAGAGGAAAGACGAGTAGAAATAGAGTAGTAGAAGAAAAATAAGTAGAAGTAGTAAAAATCCATGAAGAAGCAGTAGAAGTATAAGACAAGTTAGGATGTAGTATAGAAGAAGAAAAAATAAGTAGAAAGCAGGATTAGAAGAAGTACTAGTACAAATAGAAAGAAGTAGTAGAAGTAAGACGTAGTAGAAGTAGAAGAAGACGAGTTAGAGAGTAGTAGAAGAAAAATAAGTAGAAGTAGTTGGAAGCAGAAGATGAAGAAAATAATATTTTTATAGCACATTTCATACAGAAACTGCAACACATTCTACTTCCAAACAAAGTATACACCAAAAACAAGAATAAAAACAACTTAAAATAAAAAAGATCTGTTGAAATGAGAGTCTAAAAAATATGTATTTAATTAAAAATTTCAATGAGCTCAGGGTTGGAGTAAATTAGTTTGCAATGTCCCATCTACGTCCAATAAAAGATCACTTGTCCACTAAGATCCAGGTAGTCAGTTTGTTGATGTTGTCAGCATTTGGCTAACTGCTGTCAGTATACCAACATGGCTGGACTTGTGAGTGATATTCCCACAATTTATTCATTATTATAACATTGGAATAAATGAGGTACTGCTTTGTTTTGTTCATTTTTGTGGAACTGTGCTGCCTAATTTCCCCAAACGGTCCTTGGTCTGAACACAGCAACGGCACAAAACACATGCTAAAAAATAGAAATAAACCAGACTCATTTTGTGTGGCTAGTACTGACCCAGCGCTGACCCTGGACCAAACGTGATCTTAAATGAATGTGTGCCAGCTCTAAGCGCCTCTACGTAGAAAATCTGTCATTAACTGTTTTTACGTCATGGTCAAATCGAGATGAGCACGTGGCCGGCGTTAATCAGCCCTTTTCTGGTTTTTAAAAGCAGAGAAAAAAAAAACACAAAGCATTCCGAGAGCAGTAAAGCAGGCATTTTCACAGAGAGAAATCCACACACGAGGAGATTAGGAGCTCAAAGATGACGTCTGGACTGATCACACAGAGTACACACTCAAGACATCACTCTGCTGTGCGAGAGAGAGAGTTTACATGAAAACAGGGGAAAAAGCATATCTTATTGAAATTTTAAGTTACATTCTTTTTCCTGTGTTTTAAAAATTGAGCTGCAATATCAATCGAAATTGAATCAAAACTGCAATTTTTGAAGTATCATCCTTTCTGTTGCAAACTACTAAGTATTGTGTTTCTTTACAATTTATAATCATGGTGTTTGCAATCTACATAGAACCAGTGATCTGTGCAACATGTTCCAAAACACGTGATTCCTTCTGTGATCATAGAATAATTTCATTCATTTCACATGAACTTCTTTAAAATTTGAACAGATTTATTTATTCATTTTTTTGTTAAAGGCGCCTTTACAAAACGTGCTTGAATTAAAGCGTGTTTTTGTCATTTACATTTCTTTGTTGCACCAAATAAATCATAAAAATCAGTGTTTTTACTTTGAGCGGGCTTGTATGATCACAAAATTAACTGTTATTTGGTCAGGCTTCCTCCTGTATGTTTCCATAGAAAAGATGTTCTTTTAGCTGTATTTTTCCCATGATCGCACAAGTTGATCCCCATACAGCATGTCTCCATTTATGTTTTTAACTTTCTAATTCTACTGAACTGTATAGTTGACTTTTTCAGCTCCAGAAGTTACACAATGAAAAATCATGATTTCAAAATGGTCCCCCTCAAGGCTCTATACTAGGCCCTGGCTTGTTCTCTCTGTACTTGATGCCTGTTAGTTCTATAATTTGAAAAATATTAATAACAAACAAACAAACAAACAAACAAACAAACAAAAAAAATTGCTTTGATGTACAAGTTGAAGATCTTTGCTTTTATTTTTAATTTATTTATGTTTTTAATTGAATTGTAATCTTATTGTAGATCTTGCGATATTGTTTGTTATGTACAGCATCTTGGGTTGTTGTAAATGTGCTATACAAACAAACAAACAAACAGATTAACAGGTTATTTTTTGCATGACTTCCGCTCCTTTTTCAGGGAGTTACCCAACGTGATTCCCATCTGAAAAAACATTTTCTTGAAAAAACGCACTGCAATTGTTCTTTTAGCTTTTTAAACTTGAATAATAGACCCATGTGAGTCACAATATGCCTCTTTGGGGTGAGAGCTGGGTGGTAATGCAGAGGAGCGTAAGCCTGCTGCACTTACACTACACAACTCTACAAATGTATGGGTGAGCCAATTCCTTGAAGGTTTTATTTAAAATGTTCTTCCAGCGCATGCAAATCTACTTTTACACAGGATAAAGCCGCTCCACAATGTCTATGCTATTCAATAATACATGTATTTTACCCAACATCAGAAGTGACACATGTACAAAAGTGAAATAATCCTCTGTGCAGACATGCTAATACCATGTAGTGTGATTGGATTTAGAGGCAAGTGGAGTCTAAACAAACATGAGCCTGCGTTATTAAAGCTGCTATAAACCATTAGAATGAAAGAAAAGTCAACAGTTTTAAATTCTGAAGGTGATATTTAAAACACTATTTTGTAAAAAAAAAAAAAAAAAAAAAGTTTGCAAAAGATGTGCAGGCAGGAAATACTATGTTTGAAGTTGAAAATAGCAATTTAAATGTATAGATTTTTTCAATTCTATCTTCTACTTCTGAGCTAAACACTATAATCCTTGTACAATAGGTTGTGCTCACGCGACATCCCAACATTATAAGGGCCAATACTATTTAATACAGATAGAGGGCAGCTAAAATGAATAGTGTTTAAATACGTTTTAATGGGTCTAGTCACCAATAGAAATCACCAATAAAAAAAACAAACAAACCTGAAATGACCTTTTAGATACTTCACGGCAGAGTACAAAGTTAGGAAAAAGTGCTACTGTCCACCAATACGTCACCTGACCCAGACACATTTTGACCAAAAACGTTTTTTTTTGGAGTCGATATCGTTACTGATTTAAGGAGTCCAACAAAGTCTGATTTCCAATTAATCAGCTGATTTGTTAAAAAATATTATTATTATTAATAACTAAACCCCACATCTTTAAAAAGCACTGAAGCCATATATCCCTCATTTACTTCAAGTATGCACTGTAGGCTAGTATTTCATTGCGCACACAACTAGGGATGGGATGACATACGATATTATTGTTAATCGAGATAATAAAGGGCTGCAATTAAATAATCATAACGTTTTTTATAATCGTGATAATCACACATGATGATAATCGCAATTATGAGTCTATTCAGAGTTAATTACTAACTCTGATACAAAGTTACTTGATTTTTGCTCAACAATGTGTTCACATTTGTTTACTTTGAATTGGTGTTCATTCCACTTAGACCTAAATACAATAAGTAGTTGTACAAGCACATGCATATTGTGCAGTAATAAATGTTGTAGAGACTTTTAAACTGTACACCGTTTAGTAAAAAATCGTGATAATATTGTTAATCGGGATTATTTTGGAGTGCAAATTCTATCATCCCATCCCTACACACAACCCTCCTTATGTGCATAAAACTGCTAAATATTTAATCGCAAACATTATGACAAAAAAAAAGCTAAATATATGACAAACTACAATAAAAATGTGAACTGGAAGTACAACCTTGTTGACGTGGCAACTGAGAGTCGAGCAAGGAAAAGGGGTGGGGACGTTTGAACAGAGTGCTGCAATGTTTGGATAGAGGAACTTTATCAGCGTAAATGGATTAAAAGTGAGAGAAGTATAAGCGCGTGGATGCGATTGTGATGATTACAATCACAACTGCACAGTCCAACGCAACAGCCCCACAAGAGCCACATTTGGACTGCTACAGATCAGGCAAGTCACCGTAAAATAAACTGAAAACACAGGAATTGGATTAGTTCAAAAGTTATTGTCATAAACTAAGACGTAACTGTCCACTATTTCCATATTAATTTCATAGTGTAATTCAATATTATCCCATGCTATTTGCACTTTTCATCTCCGCACACGCAGGAGAGTCGGCGCACTCTCCAGGACAAATGAAAATTATCGATGTCAATTGACAACATCTTTGAAAATTACCGATGACTTTTGAGATACAGTGGTCCCTCGCTCTATCGCGGTTCACTTTTCGCTGTTTTGCGGATTTTTTTGTGTGCAATTTTCCTTTTTTTTTTTACAATGCGCGGTCATATGGACGTGCTCTGTAGCGTGCCTTTCTCTCAAACACACCGTTTAGGGATTGTGTGACATCGCAGCATTCACAGGCAACAGCACAGAAGCTCTTTTAGAAAACTTTAGACAGTTTGGATCATGCAGGGGAAGCTGACCTGACGCTTGGACGTTTCTCCAGGTGAGGATTTGACTCTTTGTTGTGACTTCGTTAGAGTCCGGATGTGTTTCGTGGCTCTGGAGCCACGCCTTTCACGGGTTATTTTTGGAACGTAACCGCGATAAACGAGGGACCACAGTAATGCAAAAGTAATACCGGCAGATTTAACCGGCCAACTGATAAATCGGTTGCAATAAACACATCTTTATTATGAAGTAACTGTAGCCTATTAAGCTCTTTTTATTTTTTACTTTTCTTTTGGGTGTAGTTTGCAGGAGCCATTATTATTATAATTGATTGGGCTGGTATCGGTATCAGCACCTACCTGGACAAAGTATCAGTATCGGATTGGTTCCCAAAAAATGAGATCTGAACAACACTAACGGATTCTCCAGATTTAGAACATGAACACAACCTATTATATTTCTTACTTCGAATAATATATAATACAATACCCACATCTGGACGTGCTCTGGTTGTTCTACATCAGTCTCAAAATGACACCAGTCCCCCTTTTGGCAGCTTGCTTCACGTTTTCGTCTTCCCCTCTGCCCTCCCCCGCTCCCTCACGCTGATCTGGCTCCGGGTCACATGCTCGCTGCTGCTGCTCACTAACTCTGCAGTAATTGGGGCTGAAATCCACAGTGCGTTCTGATGCAACCCTCCACAACACCAGGCACTCCTCCTCCTCCTCCTCACTCACTTCTCAGTCAGTCTGTTTTGTTTCTGCAGAGGAAGTGGAGCCTCTCGGTACTATCTGTCAGGACGTTTGGGACAGGACAGAGGCAGAGGAGGGTCCAGGAAGAGCTGCTGGCTGCTTCTGGCTCTGTCTGCCTTCCCGTCACTGGAGGATTGACGTGTTCCCACAAATATAGCACCCATAGACTTAATTCAGACTGTAATGTACTTGTATGTATGTAAGGTTCTCAGTTCACTGTACGGCTGAAACTTAAAGCCATCAAGCACAAATTTCTAAGCAGAGAGAAGGGATGGTTTGAACAAGATGTAAAAAAGTAAAATCCGTCCCTGAAAAGAAACGGAGGCTTAAGGTACAACTTACCTGGGGTTTATAGTAGTAAATAAACCCCCTGATGTAAAGGGAATGAAAAAAAGAATGTAGCACAGTCTTAGGGGCAGTTTATACGACAACGAGTTTTCACGAATCCGTGACGTTTCCATGTCAAATTGGCTTCTCTTTTACACGACAACGAGCTCCGTGTTCATTGAATCGGCGTTCCACTGGATACGATTCAAGAGGTAGTTTCACCGAGGACGTTCAGTGAATACACCGCGGTGTAAACAGGAAAACACGGTTTCAATGAAGACGATCACGTCACTGACGTGCAGTAGCCGCTACTTTCACACAGTAGAAGAAGACTGCCCAGTCACCAAAAATGTCTCTTAAACCAAAGCCCCTTTCATTCTCATAAAGTAAAGCCAATGCGTCCAGCTTTCTTACCTGCTATTGCAGAGGAGACACAGAACTAATCCAAGGCCTCTCCGGGTGTTGATTCAATGAGTCCATTCAAATCCGTGTGTTCAGAAAAAATAAATAAAGTTTGCGAGCCGTCTTCCCCTTGTTTGTGTCCAGCTCTCTGTGATCTGTGTCTTACTCACGCACTGGTCCTCGAACCTCCGTGTTTGTTTCAAGCAATCTCCCTTTTTGCTCGCGCGCTGGTCCTTGTTGCTTCGTTTGTCATTTTATTTATATGAAGAACTTGTAAACCTGTCAATGCTCGTGTTATCGTAGGCTGCGTGGGTTCACGGTAAGGTCATCTGGAGTCCTAGCACAATACCGCCACCTTCTGACGCGGCATAAGAACTACACCATTTTGGGTCTATCTACGTTTCCATGTAAAGGAAGATTAGCTCGCCACGACACCATATAAACTGTGAGCACAAAACGTTACGACTGTGACGGTTTTCTTGGGAACGGTGTCTTGTAAACTAGGCCTTAGGGACATGGTACTCTGATCAGGTCTCATAAGGTTTTATATTAATAATCTGGGTGTCTTAAGTTAATGAAAGGATTTGTCTGAAACTAAAAGAGTAAGTCATATTCAGACTAATGAAGATGCATCAGTAATTGTTACTTCAATAATCAAATACAACTATTATTTGTAGTACATCAAAGATTAGTAAGGTTAATTTCAGTTACAACAGGCCCTTCAAGGAAAAAGACGATGTCAATGTGGTCAAAATGAGTTTGACATAAAAGTGATGACTTGATGACATGTTCTTCTCGTGTCACTGTGGGTTTTCTTTGGATACTCAGATTTCCTCTCACCTCTAAGAACACCAATGTTTAGGTTAATTGGGCATCACTGTAAATTTTCTACAACGGATGAATGAGAGAGTGAATGGTTGTCTGTCTCTAGCCCTGCGACACGTTGGCTACTGTCCAAGGTGTTCCCCCGCCTAAGGCCCAAAGCCACTGGAATAGACTCCGGTCACCTGACTCCTAATGGGAACAAGTGGTAGAAAATGAATGACATCTCGATCTTTGCATACGCTCCCTAGGTGACAAGTTTGAAGCCTTTTTCTACTACATCGCTTGGTTTTTAAAGCTTTTTCATGTTATTCTTTTCTTAGAATGTAAAGTTTGGTCATAGATTTTTAATACTGTGCTTGTTTGTGGGAAACTGCATGGATTAAATCTATTCAAACTTCCATATTCCTCTGAGAAAATCCCAAACCAGAGAGTTGAATGTGTGACCTTCTCGTTGTGGGGCGATAGTGCTACACACTCTTCCCCTGTATCTGTATCAGCTCCGTTCATAGTATTGATAGCTGCTAGAATTGATTTCATGCCTCTCCTTATCCGCACAGCGCCAGTGATAAAACCACAGTGTTGAAGATTATAAATGCATTTGTTGGAAGTGTTTGATAAAATGGGTTTAATTTAACACAGCCATCTGTCCACAGCTTCACCTCAGACGATCTCCTCCAGTCGGCAAAACAACCGTTCTGGCTCTTTTTGTACCGTGTTTAAAACTGATCTAAAGCCATGAGTGGGAAGCTGTGTTTTTTTTTATCGAGCTTTCACTGAACTTGAATTTTAATTTGGGAAAGCACCTGGGATACACCACATTTTATTATTCGCAGACTGAAAAGATCTACTCTTAAATGTGAACAGTACTTTTATTTAGTCTACACAGCACCTACCAGCACAAAGGCTAATTTGTCCTCTGTATCTGACCTGTCTGAAGATGACGCTGAGCCAATGTCGGTAAAGGATTTGGTTGTGCATGTTTCAAAACTATAGCTGCACTATTATGATTTGGTGATCTAAAGACAAACCCTACCGATCAATAAGTCAGCGAAAGAAGGGCATGGCAACAGTTCTACAAATTATTCTTTATTTTTACCATCTGGATTAGAACAAATCTACATTCAAAAAGACTACAACAGGAGTATGATGAGCTCATGTTATATAAAACAGTAGTGCAGTAGTCAAGACCGCAGGAATCGAGACTAACACCTTTCTGAGACCACAGGTTACCGAGATCGACACAAGACCACTGAGGGCAAAGACCAAACAAAATCGAGACTTGCGTCGAGACCAAGACAAAATAAAGATCACTGAGGGCTGAGATCGAGGCAAAACCGAGACTTAGGTCAAGACCGAGACAAGACTGTAGTCCATCGAGCAACACAGTCTCCAGAGAAAGTGTAATTATACAACGTCATGTCAAAAATGTATAATGAGCATGTTTCATACTTTTTTTTATGTGACAAAAGCCACAATGTAAAGTAACCAAGAATTTTGTTTGAAGGTGACATTTTTTTGGGTTTATAGAATAAGTTTAGGCTTCAAGTTACTAAAATGGGTAAGTTTAGGACCGGGGTTTAGGGTAGGTTAAGATTTACCCGTTAAACCCAAAGAAAAAGTCGCCATGTGGCTTCGACCAAATTTCATTTTTGTATTTAATGTATTGGCTTTTTGTAAGATACTGATGAAAAAAAAGACACGAAAACATGCTTATTTTAGACATTGCGCGGCATATCTATGTTTTCTTTGGAGACTGGGCTGACATCAAGACCAAATCGAGACCACCTTTGTAATTTTATACGACTATGAGTGTCTACATGGTCTTATTGTGCAGGGCTTATTACAAACTGTGCCTGGGATAGGTCACTGTGGTCCTGGTGTAATGTTGGTAGATAATGGTTTTAATGAAATGTGGTCCAAGACAAGAACGAGTCCAAGACAGTTCAAGACAAAACCGAGTCCAAATGTGCTTGAGTCCGAGACGAGCCCAAGACCTTAAAAATCTCGAAATCGGTCTTAAGACCAAGATAGGTCTTGAGGAATACACTACAAAACAGTATTAAAAAAACATTTACAAAACTCAGGCCTTCAACAAATTTTGACTTTTGTCTTATAATATACTGTACATGAAAATCTATACTCTAAAAAATTATATTTGACAAAGAAAAATATTACAGACTGATTACTCCTAAGCGTGGACTCAGACTGCACTTGGTCCAGCTACAATCCCGTTTTTGATGCAGTCAAAACAGAATTGAAGTTGAACTAAGCTCACATTTAGTCCGGTGCTATGTTGGTGCTGTTGCTGTCACTGACTTTGATAATTTGTGAACGGAACAGGGCTGCTGGAGGCTTCGATCCACCAGAAGCTAGACTAGATGCAATCTGAGAACAGGGTTAAGGCTGACTATATGCTGATCCATACATTTTGGCTGTACATTATATTCGGTTTCATGATAACGATTCAGCTCACGTCCTAGATCTGGGAGACTTAATATATAGCCTCTCTTTTCTCAGTCACTTCAGTTTTATCTTAGAAATTCTAAGACTGCCGATTGGTTGAATTGGTCTAAAGCTGTGATACTGGATGACAAAATCTATCTGAAGTGATGTGCCACAGGATTAGTTTGAATGCATATATACACACACTTCCTTTTTTCATTCTTAAAAAGATAGCTCCACCAGTTTTTAATTTGATTCTGCACTATAACAAATTTCCTCCATAATTATCCAAACAGATGGGGAGTGGGTGTGAAACCAAATCTCTTTTAGCTTGATTGATATTTTTGCCCAGACTTATACCCAAAAACACAGGGCCCATATCCTTTGCCTTTTCACCATTCACCAGTAAGAATCCCATTTTCATTCACCGAGCTGTTTTCTATAAGTGCTTGTTTGTTGAGTCACAGTAAAATGTCATACTGTGCGTCATTTATGTTACAATCCGGATGCGCTGGGATTAACTGACAGACTGCAGCATATACGTAATTATGGAGTCGTCTGTATGGGAGCATCAAAGGGAGCTCGTATGTACATCTGCGACCCAATGGCCTGTCACTGACCCCGGACCTTTACACCTGAACTCTTCTGATCAGCCCGAGACATCTGCAGCAGTTACGGATTATCATCAAAACCATTATCATCAAGGATATGCGCAGTTGTGTTTCCTCTCATGATTCTTTGACCGAGAAGTGATCATTTGGACCAATCAGAGCAGAGCTTTTATATGAAATTAAAACCTTTTGAACTCGAAAAAAGTTTATGACGTGAAATTAGGTAAGAATCGCCACAAGATCCGACCAATCTTAAAGCTGTAGATGTTGCTTATGCTGAACACGACCAGTTTGTGTTTGCATTGCGCTTTAAAGAAATATAGCCTGTAAAAGCTACAACAGCTACAAGCTAGCAATGTCGTACCCAGATAACATAACAGAACTATGCTACAAGCACAGCGTTTAGGAACATTTACAGTGCTAGGCTAGTTCCAGTTTAATACCTGTGAATAGCTCCTTCTTGTTTCATTCATTCCTTATGGGGAATATGCCGGATCTGCTAAAATTGAGCAACATTTAAAAATCACAAAGCAAATACACCAGAGAAAGACAATGTGTTTATAAAAGTGTGTATTTTTGGCACAATGCTAAATGCTAACAGACAAATGAACGTAAATATAAAGAAGACAATTTGACAAAAATACGTAAAATGTCAAGTCTAGCGTTTTTGTAAAAGTTAGTTCAAGTTGTACCGTTTATTTAACGTTATTAATTAAGTTTAATAAACATTATAGCATTAGCTTCGAGACACAAACACATGGATCCATTGTATTATCTGGATAGGACATTGCTAGCTTGTAGCTGCTGTAAATCAGCCCCAGTGGCTGCATCGACTACTGCTGCTCACAGTGTAACTCCCGCTCTGATGGTCAGAACGGTCAGGTGTGGGGCTTTCAGCTTAATTCGGACAAACTAGGCTTGAAGTCGTCCCAGTCTTCATGGAAAGAATCATGGGAGAAACACAACTGGCATGTTCCATAGCCCAGAGAGCACCTAGCAAAAGGCTAAAGCTAAAGGCCAATATGGCAACAAATGCCACTGAGTAAAAGCATTTGAAACACATGGATTTTAAACATTTTAAACACATGGATTTTAAACATTTAACACATGAGATTTCCCTGGTGAAATATTGGCCTTGTTTGTGAAGGTCTGAACATACAGAAAATAATTATCTGAACGTAACTTGTTGTCCGCTTTGTGTTAATTAAATATTTTATAGGCAGTTCTCGTAAACTATTCGCTGGTATTTTTAGACCGGAACTATCCTCGCTGCAGCATGTGAAAAGGGCTTGTTGTGTAATTACCTACCACGAGTGACCTGGGAGTGACTTTACATTAAAAAAGTGTTTCTAAACCTTTGGGACAGCAATTATTGGGACTACACAAAAAGAGCTCACTCTGCTAGAGAACTAAAGAAGTTTCATTTTTTTGGAAATTTCATGCTTTGCCAATGTTTTTAAACTGTTGTTTTGACTGAATACAACAGTTATAATAAAATTGTATTGGTTGTTTTCATTCATTCATTTGATTTTCTCTCTTCCTCCCTCTATCACAGCATGTATCCCTCTACTCCCCCTTTCCTTTCACACTTTCTGTATTTCTCACTCCTGCCCCTTTCCTCTTCACAATCATATTTTTTTCTTTTTGTCTCTCTCCCTCTTCTCTTGCCTTACCTTTTCTTTTCTTTTGTCCCTCTCTTTCCTCACTTCCTTCTTTCCTTTCATCATATTTTCTTCTTTTCATCTCTCCTCTTTCTCTCTCTTCCTCTCTCTTTCCTCTCTCCTTCTTTCTCTCAGCCTTCTCTCAATCCCATCTTTTCTGCCTTCCCTCACTCTTTTTTCCCCCTCTTTTTCTCTTTCTCCACCTCTCTCTCGCTCTCTCACCCTGTATTCTTCCATCACTACTCCCTTCACTCTGCATCTTTACAATCAGATACTGTATGTATTTTTCTTTTCATCCTCCACTTTCCCCTTCACTTTCTTTGTATCCCTTGCCCCCCTCTCTCCCCCATCTCTCTCTTTCTCCCTCTCTCTCTTTTTCTCGCTATTTCTCCCTCTCTGCCTCTTTCTCTCTCTCCCTCTCTTTCTGTCTCTCTCCTCTCTTTCTGTCTCTCTCTTGCGCTTCTCTCTCCCTCTTTTTTCTCTCTCTGCCTCGCTCTTTTTCCCTCCTTCTCTCTCTCTGCCTTTTTTGTTGTCCGTCTCTCTTTCTCTCGCTCTTCCTCTCTCTTTCTCCCCCTTCTCTTTCTCTCTCTCTATTTCTTTCTCTCGCTCTTCCTCTCTCCCGCTCTGCCTCTTTCTCTCTCTCTGTTTCTCTCTTTCTCTCTGCCTCTCTCTTTCTCCCCCTTCTCTTTTCTCCTGCTCTCCCTCTTTCCCTCTTTCTCTCTCTTGCTCTCTCCCTCTCTCTTTCTCCCTCCCCCTTTCTCTTCCCCCATCTCTCTTTGTCTGTCTCTCTCTCTCTTTCTCTCTCCCTTTTTCTCTCGCTCTTCCTCTCTCTTTCTCCCCTTCTCTTTCTCTATTTCTTTCTCTCGCTCTTCCTCTCTCCCGCTCTCCCTCTTTCTCTCTCTTTTTGTCTCCCTCTTTCTCTCTGCCTCTCTTTCTTTCTCTCTCTCTCCCTCTTTCTCATGCTTAGACTGTAATACATTTCTCCGGTTGCTAGGCGATCCCATAAAGCCGACAGAAGCAGCAGCAGCACAGTGTAATAAATAATGTATTTTGCCTGATCTAATCAGCTGACAGCCCGTGCCCCCGCCGTCCCGGAGCAGAGGGGCGGCCGAGGGGGGGCGGAGGGGTAATTGGGACGCGATTAACTCAATGAGCACAAGTTTCTGTCCTTGAGAACGAGCTGCACATGGAGCCTGAGTGTGTGACGGAGAGAGAAGCGACTGCGCCGTACGGTGAAATCCAATCCAGGCGGCTATTTGAGACGCTAAAGTTATAAAACGGTTTGTGTTTCACTGGTTCCATTGATTTTCGATATGGAATCAAAAAAAAGAAACCAGAACAGAATCTCGCGTTTTAATCAGACACTGCAGCCACAATACTCAGCTGCTTTTCACCCCCTAAAGCCGGCTGCAAACCAGAGGAAAATAGACATAGGGATTTAAAACGAATATTTGTCTCACAGTCGCATCATGTGTCAAAAGAACAGATACGACGCAAACTAGTGGAGCGCAGCAGTGAGCGGAGAACATGTGTCATGTGATCGAACATAGTGTTTTCTTTCATGTGCACGGTTATAAAAGTGAAAGCACATTAGTTAGCAGTTTGTGAGCAAATATAACTTGTCATGACAAGAAGGTCGCTATTTCGATTCAATCTTAAAGTGAAGCTAAACACACAGTCAGAGACTAACTCCGCCCACAACTGCACCTCAAACAGACTCGCAAAAGTGGGAGATGCCTTTTAAGAGACGCCCAGTGGTGTGAACAGACTTTGATTGACAGCACCAAATATGGATAACGAGCTTGTGAGTGATGTCGGAGCAGTCCGGGTCCTGACGTGTGGTGAGGTTTGCAGCTGAGGAAGCCGTACAGCACTACGTCTACTTGCTTACTTGAACGACAAGATTTTTTATATTTCTTTGCAAAACATATGTATTAGACCTTTGCTTTAGTCTACATAAGCGAATGAGCTGATGTGAGTATTTTTTAAAATTAAAAATGAAAAAGTTTTCCAAAATAGTTTGATTTGGCATTATTTGAGTAGGTGGTGTGCCGCGGAAAAATTTCAACCAAAAAATGGCCCAAAAAAGGTTGGAACACACTGCTCTGGAAAACATCTCCATGGAGAAACTGTTCTTCAAATCCTTCTCGTAACACACCACGATACAAACATACAGTGGAAAATGTGACCTCGGGCGTTTCATCTGCACCACCACACCCTCATTCATCCTAAAATACTAAACACAGCTGACCAGAGAGAGAGGAGGAGAGAGAGAGAGCGGAAACAGACAGATAAACACGACACTGCTACTGTTTCTGACTCAGATCTGCCTCTTTTAAGTTCAACAGCCTCGGAGACTTTGTGAACTCACTAAATCATACGAGACAGACACTGAAAGGCTGCTGCAAATCTTTTATCTCAACTACTAATGCCATTGTTAAAGAAACGTACTGCTACTCCTTCGTCGATATAATAATATTCTCTCTCCTCTTGTTTTCTTTTCTCTTGCTCACTCTCTCTTCTTTTGTTTTCCTCTCTTGATCATTCTCTCTGTCCCCTCTCCCCTTTTATCTCTGTTGTCTATCTTCTCTCTCTCTCTCTCTCTCTCTCTCTCTCTCTCTCTCTCTCTCACAACTTATCGGCCGTGTGACTTTTTTTTATTTATTTATATAGAGGGATTTTCGGTCGACATCACTTTCCGCTCTACTGTGCATGCGTTATGCAGAAAGAGCTCCTCTCCATCTGCTAACATGGGGAAAGGGTTGTAGGGTCGAATTTCATTCACAAATGTTGATTTAGCAGCAAAACGTTTGTTTTCACACAGTGATAAACTCTTGTTGTTAGCTGTCAACGGAGCTTTTTCAACTTGTTTCCACGTTGCGTCTATTAGCGGTGGCTCTTTCTACAGGCGTAGTGTGAGCACAAAAAATCCCTCTGTTTCCTCTCTTTCTCTCTCTATATACATACAGTACAGACCAAAAGTTTGGACACGCCTTCTCATTCAGACTTTTTTTTTAATTTTCATGACTATGAACATTGTAGATCCACGCTGAAGGCATCCAAACTATGAACTAACACATGTAGAAGTATAGTATACAGCCAAAAAGTGTGAAACAACTGAAAATATATCATATTCTAGGTTTTTTGAAGTAGCCACCTTGTGCTTTGATTCCTGCTTTGCACACTCTTGACATTCTCTTGATGAGCTTCAACAGGAAGTCACGTGAAATGCTCTTCCAACAGTCTTGAAGGATTTTCCAGAGATGCTCAGCACTTGTTAGACCCTTTTGCCTTCACACTGCAGTTTAGCTCACCCCAAACCATCTCGATTGGGTTCAGGTCTGGTGACTGTGGAGGCCAGCTCATCACTCTCCTCCTGGTCATTCATGGTGTTTATATCTTCAGTGTGAATCTACAATGTTCATAGTCATGAAAATAAAGTCTCTTTGAATGAGAAAGTGTGTCCAAACTTTTGGTCTGTACTGTATATCTATTTATTATTATTTTTTTTACAGTGCACAGATATTTAAGGATTTACAACACTTGATGAAACAATAACCTTTCTATGTCAAACTGCTGGTGTAGAGGCCTGTGTTACTCATGTAGCACCAGTCGCGTCAACTGTCAAAACAGCCTTGGTTTTCAATCGTTTACAATGAGGCTAATGCTAACTCTATACAATGTCAGTAATGCATTTAACAGTAACAACCTTCAGAATAGGTTTGACAACACTGAAAGGGTCCATAAGGTCAGTGTTTCTATAAATCTCAAGCCTTTTTCTATTGACCATCCAACGTACAAACACAGCATCGCAACCTCTCCAAACCATATTTATCAAGACGCATAGAAATTCATAGAAAGAAGCGTATGTGCTTTTCAGAATAAACGCTCAAGTGTAAGATTATCCACGGCGAGAAGAATCAAAAAAGGCCCAGAGGCGGCGCGGGTAAATAGGCCACTGGAACACACACTGTCCATAGACCAGGGTAAAAATAAATGCACGGAGATGATTGAGAGACGGGAGCGTGGAGGAGAAGAGGTGGATTATGGGAAAGATGATGTAAGAGAGAAAAAAACATGGCTCTCAACGATACCAGCTGTGAGCTACACCAATCACAGGGTGTGGATTGGACGGAAGCACACATTCAAAAAACAAACATTAGCATAACAGCAAGAAAGATTTGATTGTTTCCACTGTGTAATTTCCTTTGCTGGTAGCTGGAGCTCTCACTCTATTCCTGTTGTGGGAAACACATGGCTGTTATTTGTGCTTTACTACCGTTTTTGGTTCTGGTGCATAGAATTCCAAAGTGGGGCTAATCATCTTTTAATAGCTGACAATTTGATTAACTGAATTGCAAATTTTCAGTCTCCTTACACAGTTTACAATGCAACATTTTTGTCCACTAACTTCCCATTGCTCAGCTCTCGTCAGTCTCCAAATAAGTGACAACCGGATTTAACCAATCACAGTTAAGCGTGAACTCTTACGGGCACTAGTGAACTTCAAATGTATTATAATTATTCTGCCTATCCTTCCTTTCCTTTTATCTGCTGGCCTGTATCCAAAGCTCAAGTGTAAATTGGTTTTATGAGTCCACATGTGCCAGCTCCAGAGCCACCGCGGCACATCTGCCCTACAACAAACCCACAATCGGAGCCTGCCAGCTGGCTCTGCTTCAGCTCCTCACCCCTGGACCGGTTCTCCCACAGGCCAAATATGGAAGAGATGCGTACTTCTGTCTAACCCGGCGGGACTGCCTGTAAAAACACATAAAAACACACCGCGGGAGCTGCAGAAGTGTTAGCCTTATGTGGTCAGAGGGTTGCCAGGTTTGGACTCAAAAACATCACTAATAACATGGAAGAGATAATCTATGAATGTTGATCTAAATGAGTCTGCAAATTCGACTAAAGCCAGACGTTTTGATGCAGAATCTTCAGGTATTTAATGAGATGGCAAATGATCGTGATGTAATCACTGAGTTATTATAATGACCAGAGAGAGAGTAGCCATGGTAACCTATCAACAAATATCCAGCTCCAGCAGCTGACTTATCTTGGAAATATCTACTAAATAAACTAATAAACTAATAGCAAGCTGTGCCTTTTAGTTAAATGTTGAACTTGGAATGGGTCCACACACTCAATAATGATCAATGATTTTAAGTTGAAGAGAAAAAATACCCAGCCACAAACATCATTAGGACTACAAACATGTAATTATGTGTTAATTTGCTTTTTTATTCTGTGGATTTAATTAGCTTGTTTTCGATTTTTAGATTGCAGCTGCTCCACTAGCAAGATGGCTGCCACAACTGCCACGGAACAGAAAACATACTTTTCCTAGTTTTCCTAGTAATAATATAAAGCAATGAAGCTATTAAGAAACTACAACACAAGGTAGGATATTATCTATACATAGTTGCTAGGTCCACAGTTTTCACGCACAATTGGGCTATTTTAAGAAAAATTGTTGCAGGACAAAATACAGCTTGCGGATTGCTTGGGCTATTTTTAAAAGTATGCAGCCGCAAACACGTTACATTTTTTAAATTTCACCTCACCTCTCCCATTTCGGGCGCGCTCTTACAGCAACTACGAGTGCGAGCCTGCTCTGAGAGGTCAGGACTTCAGAGGGACATCAGCCAAGCAGCTGTGGTGTGCCTCAACAAAAAAACTAGAGTGGAGCATTCACAGATACTTTTGACTCAAAATGTAACAACTGTAACACAGCACGAGTTTCAAGAAATAAAATAGCTTAAAAAATTGGGCTAGTTTTGAATTTATTTAGCTGGATTTGAGTTGTCATTGGGCTAGATTTCTTCCTTGGACCTGGCAACCCTGTATCTATGGAGTTCAACAGTGACCGCCTACTTCCCGGTTCCACAAGTACGCACTTCTATTAGAAATCTCCATAGGGATTTTGAAAAAAGTTAACAATAATAGAGGGATTATCGGTCAGCGTCACTTTCTGCTCTACTGCACAAGAACCCAGCCAGAAAGAGACGCTGTCCATCTAGTTGGCTTGTAAACTTCTTGATTAAAACAAAAAACGGAATGGGAGTTAGCTGTTTGGATCGTGAAATAAACCCAAAACTTGATGCAAGTAAATTGCAGTTTTAGACCGTGGTTACAGTTCGTGCTTTATGCTTGCACTTGTAAGTTGTGGCTCTAGCACGCGGTTAAAGTTCATATTAACAGACCGGGTTTTGAAATCGACCTCCACTGCCTCAGAGATCGTCGGTCCCAACTGACTGGTTAGGAACCACTGGTCTACATGAATCATGAAAAAATCTAAATTGTGATCTAGCTCCAAGAAAAAAAGTTACATACATTTTTCAGCATATCGCCCAGGCCGATTTGTGGCTTTTACTGTGAACAAACAATAAGTATTTGACGACGAAGTTTGTCATTTGTGCACATGATTTTACCAATTTCTGCCTTCTAAACCATAAACTAGATTTATTTATCAGTTTTTTGTCAACACATATGTATTGAATATCACACAAAGCTCAAAAGTCACCACAAATGCAATCTACTGTAATAAATTTAATAGTAACTGAATTTCAAAACAATACTATCTATAACACAGCAGTTGTGATTCATTTTGTCACTAACTTGTGTTCAAAGTTGTGTTTGTGAGTTCTTTTGTCCACACTCATCGCTGCTTTGACACTAATGGTGTAAATTGCACAGTAACATAATCTAATAAAGTTACATAAGTCATTTTAAATGTGTTTCTGCTCAGTGAACATCAATGGTAATGCAATGAACAGACCAAAAGTGCTTGAAAGGAGCGAGTGAGGCCAAGCATGATGTTAGCATGTCTCCGTTATAATATGAGACGAGATGTAATTAAATATAGTTAGTGTTAAGCTATGAGGAATTTATGGCTGTCGTTTACAACTTTTCACTCTAAATATTAGCACGACTTGGATAACATCGAGTTTCAACTAACATCTGTAACTTGCTCAAATGGGATTAGCTCAACTTTACATCTTCTATCAGTTCAGGGATTAAAAATATTGACTTGACAGTTTAGCAAAACAAGAACACATGGACTGCTAACCTAATTACAGATGTATTAATATGTCTTTAGTATTTAAATTAAGTTTATGACTACATTTTTGTCAGCTAAACATGACTATAAAAAGGCAAGAAACTCACTTATAAATCAAGATTAGCACATTTTATACTACTACACAGTAAAAAAAAAAAAATGTGGATAAACACATTTAAGTTACTAAAGCAGACTAAAACAAAGATCATTCTCATTATGATAGTTGATATAAGGATTTACCTAAGGCTGGGTATACAATACACATCCTGATAAGACACATATAATATATTTTTTGCTAAAATGTTTGCAAACATCTGCCAAATGGGTATTTGTAATAATGCAAAAATTATTCTTTTTTTCTACAATACTTTTATCAGAGCACTACTGATAATACATAATATAACTGATATACAGTATATATTTTTTTAACAAAATGCAACCAACTGACCAAAAAGAAAAAAATGTAGAAAAGGTATTATGTTACCTGAAAAAAAAATGGACATATTTTAAGTTCCCCCCTAAAATCATTGTTAAGAATGTAACTTTGAATATGTAGAATAACTAAATGCAGAAGAATTGTGTTTTCACACTGCTCGTAATGTTAGATACAAGCGTTCTATGAATAAGTGTATTTTTTTCAGCTCAGCAGTTTCAGCCTTAAGGTAGCAGTCTAAGTTTAGAAGTGTAAAACTGAATATAATTAATACTTATTACATAATATCCTGATACGCCTCAACTGTATCGATGCGTGTATTGCCGAGGAGGCTGTCACATTATATATTGATACTGATACATGGAATACAGCCCTAGTTTAACCCTGGTTTTACCCAATACTGACAGTACAAGAGAAATAGCATAGCTTTTTAAGGTCTTGGTCTCATTTCAAACTTGAGCACATTTGGACTCCATTTTGAAGCATGAGTCGGGAACACGTTTAAAGCAGAACTAAGAAACTTCAGTGGTAGTGGTAAACTTAGTTGGCTAGTTTAGGGAGTTGGATAGGCTTATTTTTTTAAAGGTTGTATGGAGGATTTTCAAAAATTGTTTATCGTCAGTCTTGGTGAAAAACAGTTGCATAGATTTGTGGACATGATGAGGCCAGTAAAACGTTGACCAATAGATAACGAGGTACCTCGTTATCTATTGGCCTGTTAACCTGTCAAGCAAACCCTCAGTGTTCCTAAGTAACTAATTGGCCCAGTCTCTGGGAGGAGCAACACATGTGCATCATTTGAAAAACAGCTGCAGCTGTTGGATTTGAAAAATCCTCCACAAAATCCATACAACCTTTAAAGACTTATTCAAAATCTTTGTTTAGCAAAAAACATCCCTACATTTAGTAGAAAATATATGAACATTGTATTATTTTTTTGAGCAAAATATCAATATTTGAACCGATAAAAGACCAAATCGATAAGTAGTATTGATAAGAGTAGTAGTATCGATAAATCCTTAGCGATACTCATCTCTACTCTAGACAGAAATTCAGGTCGAGAATGTGTTTCGAAGAGGATGGGGGAGCTGCCGTATTTTGTTCAGGAGACAACTGAGAGAGTCGACAAATGCTTCAAATGGCTCAAAATACATTTGTGATCATCACCACAGACACTTACAAAGACTTGTTTCCACACAGTTCTTATCAATCTCTACTCAGTTTGTGATTGAATTTGACCGTTAAAACTGAACCATGACAGAGAATCGACTGTCTTAGAAAGTTAGGTGATTACCCATGATTCATAGCAATACTTGTACATGATTGATCAACTTCTAGTAATGTATGGTTCATTTAAAACTCTGGCAACCTTCCTTTTATTTGTGATTGTAGTATTACTTATGCATTTTTAATATGGCTTCTATGAGTATCGATTAGTATCTAAGTATGAATTATAAAAAATGGCCTTAAAGTAATACCCTGTGCCTTCTGCTGTGCCCGCCCCACAGTTTGAGAACCTCACCAGATGCACCAGGATCCTCTCTCCGGTCGGGTGGATAGCCAGGGCTTCTTCGTACAGATTCTTGGCCTCTTCCATGTGTCCCCGGAGCTCGGCCAGGCGTCCCCTCTGCAGAAGCACTGAGTGGGAGTTTGGAAACAGCGTACTGGCCTCCGAAATGCAGAAGTGAGCCTCCTTCAGACGACCATCTGCCATGAACAGCTCACCTACAGGGAAACCAGAGCATCAGACACAACGCAAACAGGACAAGGGGTTGTTTGTCCAAATGTATCATCATCACATCAGCAAGTCTAGTTGAAAAGATTCTTGTTTACATGTGAAAATGGTAATGCAACACTATTGAAAACCTTGTGCAGTGGGTGGAGACAGAGGGAAGGAGAAACAGATCGTTTGTGAGCACATAAGTCTTGAATTCAGGACAATATAGGTTTACAGACGTTTTCATGAATCATTTAAAATAGAACTCTTTAAAAAGACAAAAGAAATTTTCAGACTTTAAGCCGCTACTTTTCCCTCAAGCTTTGAACTCTGTGGTGCTGTGATGTGACTAAAATATAAATTCTCATACTGACAATAAACAAGTGGTTTCTCTCTCTATTTTGAGTTTTGAATCATGTTTTAAAATGGCTTCCTTGTCAAAAACACAGCTAAAGTTTTGTTCCCCCAATACAGAATTCTAAATGTCCCTGATTTGTGATGTCATAGGTAGATTTCTGGGAAAGACTCTGAGCATTTTTGCAGCATTATGGGCTTGACACACAGGGAGCGACAAACAACAGAGGCCCTCATCAAATCAAACACACTGGCAGCAGTGATAAACTGCTGCGACCAGCGGCCGCATCACATGTGGCGCTCTGCTCCAGGGCAGATCCAGGGACTCACACATATTTGATTAGCTGTTAAATTCAACAGAATGCAGGTAGTTTTAGCATATGACTTTAATGTCAGAGGCAAAACGCATTTAAAGAGCTACCAGAAGGTTGCACAAAGGACTAAAATATGACATCTACTGCCTTTGCTTCACGTCAAAAGAAAAAGCTGACTCTGGGTTGTAAATGCAGCAGGTTCGTTATCAACAGATCTAAATAATAGATTCTTAAGATGTAAAATATGGTCAAACTGGACACAGCAAGAGTTTTTAATTCAGTGTGCTTTAGAATTAGCACAGTTCTAATGTCATTTCATAAACACACTGTGCTTGGCTGTTGTACAGCGACAGTGACATAAGTTGAAACATTTTCAACTTTCAGGATCACGTCACCAGCCTGCGTTTGCACATCTATGCGCATTTCACGTGTCACCTTGTCCAGACAGAGAGGCGGTTTTTGCATTCTCACACAGGTTATATTATAAATGAATGAAGAAGTTGCAACGGCGCTCCCTGTGTGTCAAGTCTATTAGAATACTGCATCAGGCAAGATCAGTTTAATTGCGTAATTTCCTTTGCAGCCAGTAGATAAAGCTCTAACTAAATTCTTGATGTGGGAAACATATGACTGTCATGCATGCTTTACTTCACTGTTTTATTGGTTTTGATTTGTGGGATTTGAAAGTGAAGGTGCTCAGGAGTGTGTTTGAAGAGCAGGAACAACACAAAAAAGCTTCATATTTGTCCTTTAAACTGGCGCAGCTTATCTTCAGGTGCGCTCAATAGTGCAAACTTTATGGTAAGTTGAAGGTTAAAAAAAAAAATTGCATAAAATGTCTCCTTTAATGTATTTTGAGATAGACAGACATAGATTCAAAGTATTTTCACTGGTCCAAAGCTTGCATAGGTAGTGTTAGCTTTTGATTAGGATCCGTGATTACAAGAAAACAAAACCAGGTAAAATGGAATCAGGAAGAAAATACTGGCTGGACGATTTGGAGAAAAATTATTTTGTGACTAGAAACTCTTCAGAGATTTAAACATGCCAATTAGTAGAAATCCAACAACCCCTAAAGTCTTCTGCTCCAACTTCTTCTTTGACTTTTTAAAAACCTCTACTACTAAATAATTCAGGTTCTAACAAGACTGAATCTTGATCTTTCCGTTTTGTGATTGATTACCCAGCCCTACTGTGGAGAAACGTCTTGGTTTGATGAAAGACTGAAATGCAAAACATCACCAGATTGTTTTTCAGAATAATTGAATTCCCTGGAAGAACTTGGTCTTGATTTCTTGAGATGCCCAAATCCCTCAGGACCCATTACACTATAAGCTCCAGAATTCACCTTGCGATTCAAAGAAGAGCAAGGGCATTTTGGTCCCACGAGGTCCTACCCTCCTCAATCAAACTGTAACTTAAGTTAGTTAACGGTTACGGCTACTTCCTGATCTTAACCAACTGTAAACTGTAACACAAGTATTAGCCTCAAAGGAATAAAGTTATAAAAATGATTCCCTGTGCTAAGGTGATTTTCATAATTCAAAACTGGGACACATGCAACGTTTTGGAAAAAATAAAAAATGAAGAGATTGGATAACTAAGTACAAATTATAATGCATTTAGTTATTCAGTGGCTCATTCACAGCTCAGATATATTCCAAAAGTCTGTCAGTGCATACATTTCAAGCACAGTTTTGGTCCTGTGCTAAACTGGGACAAATCAATGGCTTCTGATGCTTTTGAGACTGTGCCTGGTAAAAGTAACCTGGCCAGAATTGATTTCTACACATGATCAATCTGGAATGTGTTGTAGAAATGTCCAACTTGTGCACAGTCTTAAAAAGCATCCTGCAGTTTTATCATGACTATGCTATTAACTGTATCTATGACAAGTGAGTGCCATCCAACTATTACAGATTTTGTCCTTCTCTGTCAGATTCCTCGGTCGACTTGTCTCACAGAAGTGGTATGCTTTACATTTTTCCTAAACAATTTAAACGTCCTTGTGTGGAAGCTTATTCAGGCTTGAATAGTCAATACTAGCCCAGTGTATTGAGTATTCAAGTCGCTGGACTGATGGTAAGCAAACTTCTCCTGCCTCAGACATGCACAGTCTCCTGCCTTTCCCAAGCCCCGGTGATCAAGATGGCGGGCGCTGTGCGTCAATGGCGTTTGCTCCCTGGAGTTCGTAGCCATAATGGCCATAAGCTTTAGCCTTTTCCTAGCTGCGCTACAGGCTATGGAACATGTGCAGTTATGTTTCCCCCATAATCTTTGAGCGAGGAGCGGGACGAGCTTGAGCCGAGTGAATCTGAATAAAGCTGAAAGCTCACGCCTGACCGTTCTGACCAATCAGAGCAGGAGTAAGAGTGTGAGCAACGGAAGCCAAGCTAAAGCTTAAAAAAGCTGTTTATATAAAAAAAGACCTTATTAAATTAAAACCAGAAAAAAATGTATGATGTGAAACTAGGTAAGAATTGACGCAAAAGCCGAGTGTTCTTAAAGCTGTAGATGCTGTTTCTGCTGAACACGAGCAGGTTGTGTTTGCATTGCGTTTATTCTAGCTTATTCTAGCCTGTAGAGGGATTTTCCCACAGCAGTACCAATGGAGTGGCCACTGGGGCTGATTTACAACAGCTACAAGCTAGTAATGTCCTATCCAGATAATATAATAGATCCATGGCCTTTCCCTTTAACTCTAAGACTCGTGGGACAACACTTATGTTTCCTCAGCAGAATGACTGCTAATAAAAGTTGATGAGAAAAACAAAAAACAGAACGGCATGGTAAACTTGAATTTGATAGGTCAAATAGGTCTGAACTGGGAAGAAGATACAAACATCTTTCCCCATCAAAATTGCACAAATCTCCCATGTGTGCATGTCTTCAAGTTAAAACAACCGCCCACATCACAATGGTGCCCTGTGATTGGTCCACTGCTGTTTGTGATAGGTCTCTAACCGGCCAGGAGTCACTCCAAATAGATACTTCAGACTTTGTTCAAATCCCAAATATCGCGAGAATCCATCTGGTAGGGTAATCGGTTATGTTGCTTTCAGACCAGACAGTGTTGGAGCGTTCATTGCATCCAGTTTACATGTTAAGTCAATTCCGTCAAACTCGTGTCTTGAGGCGTCCAGTTCAGGTGTCGGCTGACTTGCGAAGTAGACGCTTCAACCTGTGTCAGACAATTTGGCCGCTTTTAAAAATATTCTGTGGCAAAATTAGTTTCAAAGCGCAAAACTAGACGCTCCAACACAATATGAACGCAGCATTAGGGTAAATGTATGACTATCCTAGCCTATGGTCCAATGGTTAGTGAGATACATATCAACCCTGAAGAACAAAATAAAAATACTCAATGACGTTCAGTAAGGATGCCGACCCACATTGCTGGGCTTTTGCTAAACCACAACACTTGTTCTGTGATGGACTCAGAGTCAAAGAAAGAGAGAGAGAGGAGCAGATCTCAGGACGTCCGAGACTCGTGACTAAATAAGGCCATCTCCTCGACAGCAGCTGGCCTGTGCCTCCTTCCCTCCCATCACTGCTGCTGCTGTTCAACCTCTGCACAAACATTCACACACAAGACACGCCCACCAGCGCCAAACCCACCAATCAGAGCTCAGATCTCACACAACATCACCCTGGAGACTGGTGAGGGCCGCTGTCACTCAAGCACTTTCAGTTTCTATTGTCACATTCCTGAACATAGATGGATGTTTGTTTCTTTACCACCCCAGGCTTGTTTTGAGTACATTTTGTAGTGCGTTAATACAGTTTACAAGAGAACAAGTCAAAACTAGGTACTGATAACTTTAATTGAAGGTTAGACTTGACTTGTGAAGATTTGACGCTTCTCCTTAAAAATGAAATTGTTTATTCTCACATTTACAAACTGAAATGTATCCCTCCTCACTTCTTTTTCGTGGCCAGAAATGTGTTTTAAATGGGATAATTTATAAAAATCAATGAAGCTGTAGAAATATGAGATGTACTGGGTAGTTTGATCTAAAGACTTGAAAAGACTAAACTAAAATCAGAGGACTTGGGCTTGACTTGCACTTGTGGGGATCTCACTTGGGACTTGACTTGGTCTTGTGGGATCTCATTGGACTTGACTTGGTCTTGCTGCTCTTTGACTTGGGACTTGACTTGGTCTTGCTGCTCTTTGACTTGGAACTTGACTTGAACTTGTGGGGATCTGACTTGGGAATCGACTTGAACTTGCTTCTTTTGACTTGGGACTTGACTTGGACATTGAGACAAAAGACTTGAGACTTACTTGGGACTTGCAAAACAGTGACTTCCATAAATTTGACAAAAGTTACTTAATTGACAGACTATAAGCTGCAACTTTTTTTGAAAGCTATAAACACTGTGGTCCATATGAGAGAGGGTGAAAATTAAACTTTTAAAAATTAGATGACTTATTGGAGTAGAGTAGGTTACACCAGAATGTTTCTCATTTTACCACAATAAAATAAATATAAATTGAGATAGACTTAATAATTGAGTGATTGCCAATGGAAAAAGTTACAACAGTGTTGCTGTTCAAGCACTATAGGGAAGTTCGCCGAGCCGACATGTGACGTCAAAATGGTTTGCAGAACCAGCTAGTTACGGCTAGCTCTCATTGTTTTTCCCATTGGGATCTAATTACCGAAATTCTTTTGGTGTAGGCTTTTCCTGAACACTGTAGAAGCTCTATGTATTGCTCTTATCAAACCTGTTAGCACAATGAGTCACACTGCAAGAGACAAACATTGTCTTTTTTTGTGTTTGTTCAGCTTGCCGCCAGTACGTTTTGCCTACTTCTGTCAATCAACGCATCACGTGATCACCATGTGACGACACGGCGAACATCCCTATTCCGACAACCCATCATTCCGACAGCCTTCTGTTCCGACCCTTTTTAGGTTCACTATTCCATTTTATGTTTTGTTTTATTCTGCGCTGTTTTCTCTAGTTTGGATGAGTGCCCTATTTTTTCCTTGAGCTGCTAAATTCACCAAACAAAAAGTAACTTGTAAAACAAGATAATTGTAATTTACTTTCTAAAGCATAATTACTTACTGAACTTAAGTGTTTTGATGGTACCATGAGCAGATTTATCATAATCCAGTGAGTAAAAGCAACACAACGCCACTTGGGCCTATTGTTTCTTACAATGAAAAAAATAAAAATGTGGAAAAAATCTCAAGGACACGATTTAAGGAACGTTATACCAGGGCGTTGGGTACGTATTTAGGATTGGAAATCATGGTTTCCCCTTTGAGTCTCACGTTATAATGTTGCTCGATTGAGGTGTTCTAATATAATGCCAATATTTGACACAAAACTCTGCAAATTTGCACATTTATGGTTTGATATCACAAATAATTGCATTTTGAGGAACAATCTCACAAGCAAAAACATCCCTTTCTCACTCTCTCCATCCCTTCACCCCTCTCTCTTTTCCATGTCTCACTTCTTACTTTCTCACTTACTCTCCCTCTAAATCAGTCAGTTTTCCAGGTATGCACATAACTGTAATGACTATAAACACTGAAAAACAACACAATATTATTTACCAATTACCACTCCCTTAAGAAAAAGACGGAGATTCTTCTTCTCTAAACATTCCCAGATGTGGAGACACTGTACTAATACACGTGTTTGCTGAGCCCATGTGCCTGGGTGCGTTTGGGCTGTTTGTTTACCTGCACGGAGGCGCAGATGGGAAGCTCTACCTCTGCCAGCCCCAGGGTTACTTTTACAATCTACATTTTGAGGAAGGAGGGTTGCTGAATATTTCCTGGCAGTTTTAGAATCATGTGAGTATTCATCCGAGGGGAAAGCTATGTGATCTTAATGAGTGAGCTGGTACTGGATCTTTTATGAGCGTGGATGGTATATGGTTTTGGGAAACAATGTACATAAAGTGAAGACAGGATGTTTGCAAAAGGCATAAAAGTTGATGAAGATGTATTTCCAGACAGAACATGTTTTTAATATTTATACAGTAAGTCATATATAATGATTCCTCTAGTCTAGGACATATTATTGGTTATGGGAAAAATATGTTGGAACAATACTAGATTATATGGTCATAAATACATATTTGATGTTTCAGGGGCGAAACATGACTGTAAACTCTGCATGGATCATGCAAAGCTTTGGTTCTCGTTTGTGTCACTTAAAGTGTGTACTGAACATGATTATATTTAAGATTTAACCAAACATTTTGCTTGTCCAAAACTGTTACCTAGCGACCACATTGCACATACAGGTCCACATAAATTATACAGACGTCACAATTTGACAAATGAGATTAATTTGTAAGACACAGAAACTAAGTTGTCTTTGCATTTGGATAATTTTTGCTGACATGTGAATGATTCTGGTTTAGAACTCATATTACTTTCTGTAATTTTCAACTTTTATTTGTCAGTTCTTTAAATTGCAACTTTACGGCAATAAAGCTGTGATAAATACTTACCACAAGGACTATTATATCAAAGTGAGTCAAAATGAGAACGCTGTGATAATCTGTCTCATTGGTTTTTATGTTTACATCAAAGCATTTTGACCTGTAATGTCACACATCTGGAAAATTAAAGCTTTTGGGGTCAGTATTGGGATAAGGCTAGGGTTGTCTTTATAAGAAATGTACAATTACATTAAGCACAAAGGCAGAGATGCTTGTACCACATTTTTACAGCTCATTTGCATCTGCAGTCCTGTGGAGAGGAGGCACAACTGGACATGTATTTTGGTGGTATAGGGTAAACCGGAGTACTTCAAGGAAACCTACACAGACATGGGGAGAACATGCAGAGGCTTTGCAGAATTCGATCTTCTTACAATGAGGCCAGAGCACTATTATCAAACTAATTGATCATTGTTAAATGTGTATTCTTTTTATTATTCTACAGCTCTAAATACTCCTGGCACCAGTCCAAACTATTTCAGTAGAAATGTCACACATGAATCATGAATCTTCACCTATTTTGTTCATCTTGTTAAATAACATTACAAGATATGTACATCGCAACTTCTGTGTTTTTCTTTTTTTCTTTGTACAGAGTACTGTATGTGCAACTCCTCCAGGTAAATTAGTACTGATTTAAGCTGTGTCCCTGGGCACTTCAGTGATCACTGCTGCTGACAGGACGTCCCAGTGGTGTTGAAGGACAAATTTCCCTACGGGGACAATAAAGATGTCCTCATTACCATTAGCTAAAGACGTACCCAGTGGATTGATTAGTCGACAACACTACAAGTGTCATACACTCTCAGAACGATTTAGTATTTATCCTTTGACCTGAGCCTGGCTCTGACCCAAACTGTGCTCCATTGATAATTCATAGATATAGAAAAACTAGTAAACTTGTGCCTTTTTGTGTAAAAATGGGAGACTAAACTTACACGTCCAGCTACCTTGCGCCATGTTTCTTATGCACACATCTAGTAATGTTATTATGTTATTTAATGTTATTTTATTAACTAAGTGTAATACATACTATATTCTGACTTAGGAACATTGCTAATTATGTTCTCAAGTCATACATTTTATACTATTGCTCATTTTTTTTTTAATTGTTACACAAAAAGCATTAAATGCAAACTTCAATCAGTATTACAAGATTTATGTTACTAAGATGTGCGCTTCAAACAGACACAGCTCTGAGCAACAGAAGCACCATCATCACATACATCTCCTGCCTGATCAAGGGTTTGATCAATGGTTGATAGATATTCTTTAGATATACTTTAGGTAGTCAAAGCGGCATTTACAACACGATGTGCATGTTCTAGTTTCACTTTCTATTCAGCTGCGGTTCACATTATAATCGTTCTTCTGGGCTGAAAACTTTCTCTTGCTGGTCTAGTCTGTTTCTCACGTGTACTGATGCGTTTTGTAAAGAAATACAGCGCAGACGTTCATAGCACGCACGGAGCAATTAAAGCTGGGATTTTATTTTGAGACACGGCTCCACGTTCCGTTGTCGCATTTTCGTAATCAACAAAATCGATTACGTCAACTAATTGTTGCAGCTTTAGAGCAGTGGCGTAGCCAGAAATTAGATTTTGGGTGTGTGTCCAAAAATGTAGGTGTGCTCAAAAAACTGACCGATATTGTAATGTATTATATTGTTTGTTTGTTTTTCTCCACATAAAGTCCAGAATATAGGGGTTACCAAAGTACCCAGAGTGTTTGATTTCCCGCTATTTGCTGTTAATGATCAGACCAATGTGCAGACGTCTGTCACTCAGCGGCTGGGGCAGGCGCTCATCACAGTGCGCTCTCTAGGCCTACATGTGGAGAGCGCACGGGCCTGTAGTACAGCCAGTAGTACGGCCGGGTCTGTGCTCCCTGACTGCCTCTCCTTTCCCTTGTCTCACATGCAGCTGCCGTCGTGTGCGTACTGGAGTTTCGGAAACTAGCGGACATCAGAAAAGAGAGACGAGAACTGGAGGCAACACGGACAGAAAGTACCCAGTGGTGATTATGCGTGTGTGAATACGTTTTTTATAAAAAAAAAAAAAAAAGAAAAAAAAAAAGGAAAGGCCTCAAATGCATTTAACACAATTTTTTTGCTGTTGTGTCTTTTCACCAAAAAGAGCTTCAAACGTTACACATGACCTATAGTTTTCAGCAAAACAGTCTCAGATGTTGTGTTCAAATCTGGTTCATATCATGAACCAGATTTGAACACAACATCACAACTAAGATTTCATTAAGTCTATATTTAACCAGTACATTGCAGCGTCTCCATACACAGTCTCCCCCTTTAAAAGCCCCAATGATCTGAATTTGAGATTGGGACAGGAAATGACCGTCACAAAGTGGAATGCTGGGAATCAGGGACTCAGGAGGGCACTGGTGTTGTCCAGAGTCAGAACACATTTATTTCATCAACATATCAGCTCAGAGTTTTCTTGTTTACCTCATATTTCATTGCACAGGCAGCAATATTTCACCAGGCATTTTTTCCAGAGAGCGAGTAGCAACAGCAACACAGCTCTTAATACAGTAAGTCTATTTCAGTCCGTGTGTTTGCGCTGCTGTTCCCGTCCGCCTGGCCCACTTCAGAGCACGCTTTGTTTGCTCTCAGTCTTTTCCCGCTAATGCTTTCCTGCGCCGGCCGATCGGAGCTGAAGTAATCCCGGTTCTGTATGCATCACTGGTGTTGTGGCCTTAATAAAGCAGCCGCCGAAGCACACGCAGGTAAAGTGCGCTCTCCCATTCAGAGGTACTGAGGTCTCAAAAAGGCTGGCTCCATCCACTGAATTGTTAAAAATGTGCCGTGTTTGCTGTTATCGTCACTGGCAGCTAAAAGAGTGATCTAAAAGGAGATGGGGAATCACTACAATGCAAAGCAAAGGAAAGGAAGCATTTTTTTGGATTAAATTTCATGTTCTATAACGGTCACTTGCTCTATTCTAGACTCTATTTTTAACAATGCCTTTTTATAAATTAGTGTGATTAATAATGTATGGGAAAGCTACTAAAAATGTATATTTCATAATTTTTTTCTTTGCAAAAACTTATTTTAGGGTTGTTCCGATACCGATATTGGTATCGGCAAAAGTCCAATATCACGCATTTTTCAGGTATCGGTATCAAATCTTCGATCCGATACCGTCCTGTATTGTCCTGAATGAGGAGCCGTAGATGCAGCTGCAGCAGCTGCTCATGGCTAATGCTACAGTTAACACTCACCTAAAAAGGCTCTGTGGAGGCTAGGGTTGCCAACCTTCCCAATTTGGGCAGATCGTCCCGCTATATGGCCCTTTTTTAATTAGTCCCCTATAGGTTCAGCCAGAACCTATTGTTGTTAATAGAATAATTGTCTAATCAACAAAATAACAAGCCACTGACTAAGCCACAAAAGAATGATCCAAATCTTAAAATACTTTTTAAATCATGCAAGGTGAGTGTAGCCGGTATGAACCACCAAAGATATTTCGGACTGTATTTCTCATCTTCTTTAAAGGGACAAAGGTATGCAGCCCTTCCCCCAAAGTGATCGGGTTTTACGACTCTCTGTACCTTATCAACGGCCTGTTGATTCTACCTCAAAGCCCTCTGCTGTGACTCTACAGACACTGGCAGGACAAAATTCTTGTAACTCATTTACTTTCATGTGTGTTTTCATGTGTTCTCATGGCTGTAACCTTGTTGAAATATGCATTTGGAAATTGAGATGTCAATATGATTCCAATTGCATGTATGTTCTTGTTAATTGAATAACTGAATAACAATCTAAATTAAGTAAGGACATATTAAGCCTAAGCCACTCCCAGGCCACGAGAGTCCGCCCCTTACCAGGACTCCACAAAGCACACACGCGGTGGGACACACTTCTACTTGGAACTTCCTGGCTTCTTGACATCTACCTCCTTCACGTGCTGAACGGGGGTTGGAAAAGCCGTGAGGGCCTCTGGCCCTTGGTGGCCCCCTGCGGGGGTCAGCCGCCCTGCTGCAAGAGCTGAGATCAGGCCTATGTAGACTGCTCTCCAACCAGCACCAACATGCTACAAAGAGAACTCTCCAACTACTGCTAAACCACCGAACAACAGTAGCTGCACCTTGGATCATGGCCCAAACGAGAGAAAGGCTCCAACTTCGAGGAACACCAAGGAGCAACACATCTCCGGCCTCAAATGGGACGCGTAAGACCAAAAATGGTGGCTGAACAAAGAGTGGCTTAGGGTAGTTAGGAAAGTCTTGTTACTCCTAATTTAAACCAAATCAGATCTTACCATTGAAACTAGTGTTTACTGTAACTGTTTGGAAATGATGATGAATGTTTATGTTTGTTTTTGTTTATTAAACCACACAAAATGTTACTGGTTATGGTTTTATAATTAGGATTTTGTCACTGTAATGAGAGAGCGCGCCTTCAGACAGACAACGAGGAGTGTGTAGGTTTTATAAAAAATTTGAGTTAGACTTTAAATGTTAACTCTGGTGCCCCAAATTGATTAACTTTATTAATCGCCTACACAACATAATAACTAATAATCAGCAATTAGTGCGCCATGCCACAATTAGCCGATTTTTAGCATATTATATTAAAACAAACCACTACATATCTGGTGCCGCGTGAGGCTAGTATCACACTAATGTAGTAATAAATAATCTGTTACATATCTGGTGCCCCGTGTGAGGCTCAATTCAAACAATTTCTTAATTACTAAAATCTCTAAACTAAAGCAAAATCTGCATTTAGTCATTCCCTCCAAAATTAGCCAGTAACACTCGCTCTAGTGGTTCATGCTAATTTGTGTTGCCCTCTTTCCTCTTTGTATCCATGTGCTTTGACCTTATTTTCAATAAGGCCTTAAAAGATAAAACGTATTACTGCCTGCGGTACTCCAGAGTAAATACTTTATCTACAATATTTGCGCTTTTCTTAAATTGCAAATATGTACAAAATAATTATTAACAGTAAAAACATTGCTGCGTTATTCCAGAATGTTTAGTCTGTTGAAGTCTGTTGTTTCAGCCTAGCTAACTGAAACACAGGCCGGGCACAGGCCGCCCAGGCGTCGTCGTGTCTATTGTCTGAGCTGCACTGTACGTTAATCCTACATGCAATGCTTGAACTGAAGTGAACCAAATCACTTCTTTAAACGTGACCCTTAAACCGCTCCAGGTACAGGCCGTTTTAAAAGGACTAACCATGTCCATCTGATGTTCTTTTACCAGAAGAGCATGCAAACTAAGGATTCGACTGAGTCTTTCCTGAGTTTTAGACCTTATTCACTTTAACCGGTTAAGAAAAGGTCGTTCGTGTGTTGATTACCGCTTTCAGGTGACAGCCACATCTCATCACATGTGTACCTACCGCCAGGTGGAGTCACATTGTGTAGTCAGCGTATGCCTGTTCATACACTGTGTTTATGGTAAATAGTTAAACTGCGTAGAGTCCAGTCTTAACATATTATCATATTTAAACTGCTTTGCTGTGTTTGAGTCCAGCTTAGACAGGATAGTTGCAACATATTTAAACTGTTTTACTGCGTTTAGTCCAGCTCAACAGAATTGTTGCAACATACTCAAATTGACCAAATTCAAAACTTTGGGTTTTGGTTAAAAATGCTTCTCCTCTCAGTCAGCCTGTGACTTGCAAAACCACAGCCCACCTGCTGACTTTATGACTCTTTGTTCTCAGAGTAACATCTCCTCACAGAGTCAAATTACGCTGAGCTGCAGCTCTGGCGCTGCTGCTTCTCCCCCGCTCACCTCCGCTCACAGCAGGAACAGGAGAAGAGGGATCTATCAGCTCCGAGCTGACTTTTGCTCCCTTGAAAACAAAAAGTAAACTTTGTTTTCTCAGTGTCTTCTCACTAACTAAATTTTCTCTAACTTGTCAATCTGCTCACCTCTTCAGATTTGATAAAGTTGACTTTACAGCTTGTTTATTGTTCCACATTGCAAGCCAATCTTTAATCTTTAGCCAGTTGACCTGGCACCAAACTGAATTTAAAATTTAGGAAACTGAGTGTCCAGCACAAGTATTTTCTAATCTCTTCAGGCAAGAATCAACAAAATAGTTTACATCAGCGCACGATGAATAGCCCTGAGCTGTTGATTATGTAATGTAAATTATCACTGTTGGTGACAGTGACATTTTTTTAAAGCCTTTTATAGGTAAAGATTTGAGCAATCAAATCATTTTGCTACTGCAAAGTTGCATTCTTTTACTTCAATTTTTCCCTTCTCTCATATTTTTTTTTTTTTTTGCCAAGGCATAAATTGAGATTTAGGCTAAAAGAGCATGTTTGGACACATTGCCACCACTGGAAGCAGAGAGTGGACCCAAGAGAGAGGGTCCCCACTTCAAAGGTGACCTGTCCAAATCCCTCCCCCTGCTGCTCCATGAGAGACATGCAGATGTTTTGAGAGCAAACCATCAAACCTCTCAAAGTTTTCTTTATCATAGGCTGATTTGGACCTCAAGTACCAATGAATCAGTGATTGATAATGTTTTGTTGAATTTGAAATAAGAACTTCAATTTTAGCAACAACATAATGTTTAAACTTAGGCCATCAATTAACGACCACATTAATCAAAGCCTTATGCCACTAAGATTAAAACAACAAAACTCTTAGACTTAATCTGAAGGTTGTGAGTTCGGATTCATATCTGTTTTCATTACTTTTAGATGCTGAGGTTAAACATTGCCTCGTCTTACTACAATTGAACTAGTTTAAAATGCTTCTGTTTTACCAGTGTCTAATGCTTTTAAAACTAGTTCTCCAAAACTAACATCTCGTACTCATGTACAACAATCTGCGCCCAGATTATTGTGACATGACCAGACAACAAATAAGAAAATTGTTGTCACTTCCTCGTTTTGTGTTATTAGAGTAGTTTGTTAAATGACTGCTTTTTGTCTCGTCTGTTTTGTCGTTTTGTTGTTAGAAACGTTTATGTCTTTATTCTTCTTTTAAGGCAACCTGGAATATCTTGTGTGGTTTACCTATTACCAAAAGTGCTAGATAGGCTAAACAGATCTCCAGATGTTAAAGAAAGTCAAGCCAAATGTGTTTCATCAGTTGCAACTCTGTGCCACTTTGTCTTTGGTTTCAAACCTGAGGACTTCTGGACTTTGAAAACTATTTTTTCTTTTGGAATAACAGTCTCCAAAGAGAGAGGGATATGTAGCCGGTATGAACCACCAAAGATATTTCGGACTGTATTTCTCATCTTCTTTAAAAGGGACAAAGGCATGCAGCCCTTCCCCCAAAGTGATCGGGTTTTACGACTCTCTGTACCTTATCAACGGCCTGTTGATTCTACCTCAAAGCCCTCTGCTGTGACTCTACAGACACTGGCAGGACAAAATTCTTGTAACTCATTTACTTTCATGTGTGTTTTCATGTGTTCACATGGCTGTAACCTTGTTGAAATATGCATTTGGAAATTGAGATGTCAATATGATTCCAATTGCATGTATGTTCTTGTTAATTGAATAACTGAATAACAATCTAAATTAAGTAAGGACATATTAAGCCTAAGCCACTCCCAGGCCACGAGAGTCCGCCCCTTACCAGGACTCCACAAAGCACACACGCGGTGGGACACACTTCTACTTGGAACTTCCTGGCTTCTTGACATCTACCTCCTTCACGTGCTGAACGGGGGTTGGAAAAGCCGTGAGGGCCTCTGGCCCTTGGTGGCCCCCTGCGGGGGTCAGCCGCCCTGCTGCAAGAGCTGAGATCAGGCCTATGTAGACTGCTCTCCAACCAGCACCAACATGCTACAAAGAGAACTCTCCAACTACTGCTAAAACCACCGAACAACAGTAGCTGCACCTTGGATCATGGCCCAAACGAGAGAAAGGCTCCAACTTCGAGGAACACCAAGGAGCAACACATCTCCGGCCTCAAATGGGACGCGTAAGACCAAAAATGGTGGCTGAACAAAGAGTGGCTTTAGGGTAGTTAGGAAAGTCTTGTTACTCCTAATTTAAACCAAATCAGATCTTACCATTGAAACTAGTGTTTACTGTAACTGTTTGGAAATGAGTGATGAATGTTTATGTTTGTTTTTGTTTATTAAACCACACAAAATGTTACTGGTTATGGTTTTATAATTAGGATTTTGTCACTGTAATGAGAGAGCGCGCCTTCAGACAGACAACGAGGAGTGTGTAGGTTTTATAAAAAATTTGAGTTAGACTTTAAATGTTAACTCTGGTGCCCCAAATTGATTAACTTTATTAATCGCCTACACAACATAATAACTAATAATCAGCAATTAGTGCGCCATGCCACAATTAGCCGATTTTTAGCATATTATATTAAAACAAACCACTACATATCTGGTGCCGCGTGAGGCTGGTATCACACTAATGTAGTAATAAATAAATCTGTTACATGAGGTTTACAGGCCTCACTGTTGTTTTATGACACACAGAGGTGGAAAATCACTACATAAGAATATACTCAACAGTTGTGTTCAATGAAAAATACATTTGTATTTTTAGATTTTACACTAGTGAATTCGTTCAAAATTGTAACTGTCATTTATTGTGCAATAACAACTTCAAAAGTAATGTTCTCGGTCAACATCAGCTTGTATTGCTGTTCAACTAAAGGAACTGTATGTAACATGCACAGTGGTTTAAAAAAGATATAACAATCACAGATAAACTTGTGTTGCCAGTAGGTTTGGAGCCAGCCAAAGAAATTCTTAGTCGACTAAAGACATCCCATCGACCGATTCATCAGCTAAAAAGGGGCGTGGCAAAGGCTCTGAAGCTAAAAAGTTGAGTTGTCAAAAAATATTGCAATTCACTGTAAAAACTGGTATCTAAAATAGATACTCATTTGAACAAATACAGATAACATAAATGGGACAAAAATTTGATATTTCTTTTTTTTTTTCAAATTTTCTGATAATTTTAAAAATAATCTAGAGCTTCATCAAAACTGATTGTTTGAATACATTTGATTTCACAGTTTTTAAAATACACATTTAAATGATTTGGGTTAGCTTTTCAGGTCCAATTAAAGACCACTGTGTTTGCATGTTTAATAGATACGCATCATGTTAGTGGATCGTAACAATGGCAAACCAACACACTGGGTCCAAAATAGATTTTCATTGATGTTATAGGTCTAAGCGGTTTGGCTCTTAAAAACAGAGAGAGTTTGTGAGCTAAATTCGCAGACGGTCCCTGGAGGTTGGCAGACATATTGTGCTGTGTTCAGGAATGGGGCAGGAGAACGGACAGAGCATTAAAACATAATGCCTCCTGCTCCACTCGGATCCCTCGAGACTCTCAGACTGAAGCAGAAGCAGGTCAGACCACATCCCAAACTCATTCAGGAGACACAGCGGGATCTGCATTAGGCCAGGGAAACTTTACAATTCTGAAGCATTATTGTTAAAGAGACATGTTTACTGAGATTATCTGATGTTTACTGATATTAACCACGTGCTTTTGGCTCTGGGCACAGAATGTCAGTAGTCTTGTTTATATTCGAAATAGCTGATTTATGTTTGTATGAGTACTTCCTGTTAGCATTAGCTTTTATCTCTTTTGATGATTTTAAGGTTAAGGTTTTTTTTAATTACAATTTGTTAAGCAGAATGGCAAAGATGCTTGAACTAGATTCTAGCTTTACGACTAATTTGCTTCTGTTGTTCTAGAGAGGAGTTACTTAGACATGTTTTGAGTCATAGGGAAGCCAGAGGGCCGAGAGGAAATCTACACAGACCCTGGGTGAACATGCATACATCACTTAAGGCATTTTCGCAAATGAAAGAACCAAAAACTACAACACGAACAGCGCAACGCCTTATTCCTCAGACAGAGGTGATGACACAAATCAATTGAACACAACGGAAATTAAACTTTTATGGAAAAAAAACGAGCTAAAACAAATGAGCTAAAACAAGCGATTTCAGCAAAACCATTCTCAAATTACTATATTAGTAGGCTGGAAATGCTTTACAAACTCACTCAAAATCACTTGCCAATGCGACAAACGCTCCTCCACAAATAAGTGAAGCTATAACTTTTATTTTGTGTTATTTAAGTAATTTGTCTGCTGTTCTCACTAGTAACATGTAGAAGCAGAATTTAATGTCATTAGTGTCTTAAAAGATGCACAAGACCAGAAATCTCTTGTTGAAGTTCGCTAGCCGTTAGCAGTTTTATAACATGGATCTGTTAAAATATCTGGATAGGACATTGCTAGCTTAACATCGTCTTGAGCTGAGGTAGTGGCCGCTCCATTGGTTCTGCAGCGGGAAAATCCCCTCAGTTCAAAAAGCATTTTTTCCGTAGAGCACAATGTAATCACAAACTGCTCCTGCTCACCTCACAGATCACCTACACATTTCAAAAGGGTTGAACTCTGTGATAAATCTTACCTAGTTTCATATCATGAACTTTCCCGGTTCAAAGGTCTTAAGTTTATTTAAAAATAGCTGTTTAATCTTTAGCTACAGCTACAGCTCTGCTCGCTCTAGCAAACTCCCGCTCTGATTGGTCAGAGTGGGTCACGTGTTATGCGAGCTTGCGCTACTGACGCACGTCTGCGTCTGCGAGAAAGAACCCCTGCGCATGTTTGGTAGACGGAGGTTAGCTGAATTCAAGCTAGCTAACTCGCGACAATACGCCACTGAGCTCAGCCATTGACGTAAAGCGGCAGCCATCTTTCATCACAGGGGCTTGTTTTATACACACATTTCATCTACAATAAAAATAACATAACATTTGCAAAACGATATATAATTGACTAAGCTGACATTTGTAGATTTTGTTTGCTTCATTATAGTGTCTTTGAGCTTCTTTTTACTGAGTTTTGAGAGGCGAGAGTTGTGATATTCTTGAGCAGGACTTTCACTCAAAAAAAAGAGATTTTTTTTGCTGTTTTCAGGTTTGATCCATATACTGTATATGTTTTACAATCTTTCTTAACACTCACCAGCCTGGAGCCAGATGCGTTCCAGTGTGGTCCAGATGTAGGTGGGCCCTGGCGCGGTAAAGAGCTCACGTCAGACGCTTCAGAAAGAGCAGCATCCAGACGAGACACGGCCACTGACGGAGGACTCTGGGAACCTGCCAAACAACAGTTAACACACATGAACGTAACGTAAGATGAGACGAGACGGAATCATTAAACAGGAGGGTAATGCACTTCACTTTACAGCCCAGTAATCGTCCACAGCAGATTGTCTTTTTATGTACCGTGTAATTGTAATATACTGAATGTGGTTTTCCCAGCTTCCGAGCACATATGGAAAGTGGTGTGTGAATAATATATAGATGAAAATGTATGGACGCTAATGAAGGATAATTCTGATGTGCTGTTAACCCTGTCATTTACGGTCTTCATTCTGAATCAGCACAGAGCAACTGGTATTGGTTCTTTTATGCAAATAGAGCTCATCCCTGTGACGATCTGCTGTTTTGGTGAAGTCATGGTCTGTATTTGCCCACTCACCCGGTGTATGCAGACACTGAGGCAGCTTTCACACTAGGTTTTGGCCGAGTTCTAAAACAGACCACAGTTTACACCAAACAGCAAGTTCTTTGGTTCAGAAAAATATGGTGGACTAAAGGTCTGGCCCTGTGCAGTGGGAACGCAAAAGTTCAGGCTTTTCAGGCCAGATCCAGAAAGTGGCAGACGTATGATATTGCACAGATCAAACGTGAAGAGAAAAGAGCAAAACTAAGCCTAAAAACTGTCAAACTGTTCACTTTTGCTCCCGCTTGGGGTTGGTTGGAGGGGGGGGTCTGTGTAAATGTGCTATATAAATAAATCATTCATTCATTCATTAAGTGCTTTGCCCAAGAACACATTGTCAAACTACTCCAGCAGTCCCACTGTGACACCTGTGTGTTCCCGTGGTCTCCCATCCAAGTACTGACCAGGCCCCGTCTTACTTTGACAAGTAGGTATGGCCACAGTAAGATTGAGAGCTCATCTTTGCAATGTTCTGAAATTCTGGAAATTTCTGATAGAAATGTTTTGCCTTTTTACCTAATCCTATAGAGGGATTTTTTGTTTACACGCGCACCCCGCCTGTAGAAAGAGACGCCGCTCATAAACACAAACAGTGGAAACAAGTCGAAAAAGCTCCATTGTCAGGTAGCTACAAGAGTTTATCACTTTTCGAAAACCAAAGTTATGCTGCTAAGTTAACATTTGTGTATGAAATTCGACCCTACGACTAGAGGTGTGCAATATATCGAATTTTAGATAATATTGTGAATGTTGTTTTGGAGATATGCAAAAATGTAATATCGAGTTTATCGTTTAGTAGAAAAAAAAGGTAAAAAAACCAAACAGTCATCCTCACTTTTGTGATTAAATTAGTGACATTTCAAAAATGATCTAACATTACTAAATCACTAAATAATGCTTGAATAAAATCATTATCCTTTTTATTACAAACTGCAGATTAAAATCATTGCTGCAGTAAAAATGTTATTGTGTCAGACAAAAATGTGTCCAACCATGTCTTATTTAGTTATTTAGTAACTAATGAATCAGAAAAATAAACTTTATGTAAATTTCATAAAAACAGAAATTTTTTCAATATTTCAAGTTTGAAAATGCTTGTCAAAGTATTTATTTTAAGCTTGTTTCAATGAAAAATCATATTTTAAAACTGTCAAAATAATGAACATAATCACTGGTTGCAGACATTTATTTTTATATTTATTTTCCTGTGTAAACCTGAACTAATAAGTAAATAATGTTTGAACACAGTTTCATTGGACTGACTTAATACCGTTTGAATATCGTTATTGAAATATGTCAGAAAAGTATTGACATAATCATTTTTGTCAATATCCCAAAGCCCTATACCTACAACCCTTAAAAATGACATTCAGGTAAGTGAAAAGAGCTTCAGAAGACAGACGTCTGTCAGACCGGTCCCGTTTTGTTGTTTTATTCAAAGAAGTTTCCCCATGTAACCAGACGGAGAGCGGCTCTTTCTGCACAACACATGCGCAGTAGGGCGGAAAACGACGCCGACCGATAATAGGTTTAGTTAAAGACACATTGTTCAGATTTCAGGGCTCTGGTGACATTTTTAGACTAATAATTAGGGCTGGGCAAGTTAACGCGTTATCGCGGCATAAGCAGCACGTGCTTAATCGCGATTAAATATTTGTCGGTGTTAACGCAGGTCAGGTGATTCAGCCAAAAAGCATGAATGAAATCGCCCGCGTTGCTGCAGCTGCGCCCTTTCTCTCCTCCTCGCTCTCATGAACAGTCCACAAACAGATGATCTGCTCCGTTGCTGCTAGCACTTTAAATACAAGGAAGTGAGCTGTGCAGACAGCGGGACAGAGACGAGTCTGAGCTTCGTCTGAGTGTTTAAATCATCCAAAAAGACCCAAGAACCACGGAGCTACGTGTTGTTAAAGACTTCAAACCGTTAACACCTCATTAAATATGCGCATGGAGATTCAGCGCTAGGTCAGCGGCAATGCCGAACTTTTACTCACGTGTTTGTGATGTTTACTTTGAAAACTTTAAAACGACCTTGTTTCACTTCCCACAGTGTATTTAGTGACACCGAGCTGGTTTTAACCAGGACTACCCCAGAACTGGACCAGGTTTTCAAAATGTTAGTTACCTAGAGTAACTATAGTTCTATGAGTAGCTAAAATTATATCTAAGCCAAAATACCACAAATTTGCAGGATTGTACACTCTACAAAATTAAGAACCTTAAATATTCTTAAAAAATAGGGTTAAAATAGCTATTTATTGAACTTTGTGTGTAAAGTGGATAATGCGATTAATTGCAGCTCAACCATGCGATTAATTGTGATTAAAAATTTTAATCGCTGCCCAGCTCTACTAATAATTATGCATGGTAGTGAGAATTCTTTCAAATGATGCAACAAACGCATCAACGACCTTGTTTCATCACAAGCTTAGCGCAGTTTAGACTCGTGTGTGTGAAACTATACAGTGAGACAGACAGGAATGAATGAATACATGACGGAAGGAACGAATGAATAAAGGAAGGAATGAATGCATAAACATCAATACATACTGATATTGAAGCCAATCATTTTTCTGTCGCATCTCAGTCTATTTCTAGTTAGCAGATAGAAGTCACATTTTTAACAAAACTACAGTAGAATGAAAAGATAACGGCTCTACATTAGTAAATACGGTGTAATCAGTCTTCATGTGAATAATATTAAAAAAGCTAAAAGACTTTTGGTTAGCTACATGAACAGAGTAAACACAATACAATCATTTATTTTTATAATGAATGTATCTTCTTTTCATTTGTGGTCCCGATCGAAAAGAAAAAAAAAAAGAGAGATATTACTCCACACTATTCAATAATGTTTTAGAAATATAAGAAGACATTTTGTATGAGATTGAAATGAAAATGGAAAAAATGAAAAGTATTTTGTGATGAATAATAAATAATAGATTTGTTCAGCATCATAATCAAAAAATGTAATAGTTCTGGGTCACTTTGTCCTCATAAGTCTCCTCATCTCCTCTGGGTCTTTGCGACTTTGGTATCTCCAGATTGTAATGTCCAGTGTTTATTTTGGAGGAACAGAAATAGCACAAATAAATAGTTTTTGCTCTGAGAACTCACGACAGAGTTTGTAGCACTTTTTCAATGGACATGCAAACTGATATAGAGGTTTTAAGTTCGGATTAGGATACATGAAGTGCATTATGTTATTTTTGGACATTTGAAATGTTCTGTTTCCAAACCTGTGGATCCGTCCTGGAAGTCTGGGAGCGCGAGGAGCTGGAATGAGCGTCTTCTTGGACCGGGAACGGGACTGGCCTCAGGACGCTCCGGGACTGGAATACTGCTGCTCTCATCGGTCTCACTGTCAGAGGAAAGCTGCTTTTATTACATTTGTACAATAAAGTGTACAACAATGAATTTAACTATCACATAAACGTAATCTCAACAAAAGCCTGTATGACAGATATTACATTTGTCTAATTTTGATTTAGTTTGGTGTGACACAGATTCCTGGAGCTTAAAGAATTGTTTCACAAATACAAGTGGATTATCATTGTTAAATTGTAATCTCTGTGTCATTTATGTGGCTCCTGGCCCATATTTACAATGTAGTTATAGGTAACGCTAATTACCTCTCCAAGTGTCATATTTAAGGCCAACACACACCAAAACGCTTCTCCTGCGGCGCGTCACTTGCTGTGCGTTAACATGCACTGCATGCTGCACCGCTTGGCTTCATTTTTCAACGAGCCACAGATATAATGAGCAAGAGACTGATTACGTTTAAAATGTGATTTTATTAACATGAGCACCAGAAAAGTGGGTTTATTTGGTCCATTTATTACACGAAAGAACGCTTATAGAAGATAATGGTGTGCTTTGACCTTTACTGGACAAAACACAATTATAAACCTCTTCAATTCTTCAATTTTGTGTTTAAATTCACCTGCGTGAAGTTGGCCCCCCATTAAACGCAAATATACACAAAAACTATGTCAATCGTTTGTGCTTCGTTTGTGCTGTTTTGTGCTGCAAAAAGTTTCGTTTGTGCTGCTTTAGTTTGAGTTATTAACGATTCTTTTATAGGTCAAATTAGGGTCACGCAGCCCCCCATTTAGCTTAAAGGTGCATTGCGTAAGTTAAAATGTTCAATATTACGATATATCAAATTACCGTCCATTGGCACTTGCCTGGATGTGCGCCATGACGTTTTGTAAACTTACCGAGTTTGCCTCTGTAAGCGCAGACAGGCTCATAAATGTGAGTGGTGCGGGTCGCATTTTCCCGCGCTCGTCCTCCTTCACTGGATTATCGTCATTATTTCTATTTATTTAGCAAAAGCTCTCGGTTTTATACAATGGACGGCTGTTGTAAAGGCTGTTTAATGAAAATAAAATAAATAATCATTGGTAAATACTGCCATCTAGCTTCCGAACCCCCGTAACACACGGAAGAATTCAAAACAACTAGCCCACCGTAACGGCATGGCATGAAGCCGACTGCAGGACCGAGGAGCACTTGGACATGTTTTTGAGAAAGAGGAATTGTGCTGGAGATCAATAAGAGGTTCATCTGGTGATTATTTTCATTAGAAGGTAAGACTCTCAGGCCTGTCCAAGTACATCGCACATTTAGACACAGATTTAGTAGCTTAGCGCTTAGCTGTTTGTCTTGGTAAGGTTTATGTTTTATTAGAGTAATAAATTGCCATTGAGCATTTAGTTTATGAGAAATGAGTCCTGTAAAAAGCTTGTTTACAATTTTCTCTCACGCTAAAACAAAGCTTTTCCTCAAACTCTCAATAATCTTTTCTTGTGTAACTTTTGGAGTTTGTAAACTGATCATTCAGTCAAAAAGAACATAAAATAGCCAGCATTTACTTTTTCATACAAAACCTTTGTCTTCTTAAGTCAGAAAACATTTAGCAGAAAATAACGATGTGTCAAAAGAATCTTTTAAGCGTAAAATACGTCTTCAGCTGCTGATAGTAGGGAGGGTGCAGTGCCACAAAACGCCAAAGATGGCGCCCTTGTTCAAAACCTTTGCAACTTACGCCATGCTCCTTTAAATAAGCACCAACACAGCTCAAAATGGTGTCAATCGTTAGTGCTACGTTTGTGCTGGTTTGTGCCGTTAAAAGTTTCGTTTGTGCTGTTATGGTTTTTAAAAATATGAGCAATTATATTTAGGGCCGATGACGTCATTCAGCCTCCAGAATGTTAAATATCGCTCAAAAACAGCAAAAAATTATATAAATCAATTGTTTTTTGTTTGTACTGTGCATATTTACTTTTTATTAGCTTATTTAAAAAATAAAGAAATATATATTTTTTGCGGCAATAGTATGACGTCACTTCCGGACAGCTGTTCGCAGCAGCGTGAGGAAAACTCGTGGAAATCTAAGCAAAACAACAAGTGTGACCATCACAGGTGAACTAAAAGTAGGTACCAGACAAATATTACCGGTTTTTGATGTATACCGCTGCTTTGAATGAGATTTCCACAAGTTTTTCCTCGGGTTAGTGCAGATAGTCCGGTCCGGAGGGACGTTGTAGATTTTTTGTTTTAACCTTTACCCAAACCTTTTTTCCCTTTCCTAAACTTAACCGTTCTTCTAAACTTATTCGTCGTCCCTCTGGACCCTACTATCTAGCATTTTCCTCGCGCTGTTGACATCCCACTATTGCCGCAAAAATATGTTTATTTATTTTTTAAATTTGCTAATAAAAAACTAAATACGCCCAGCACAAAACAGTACAAACGAAAAACAAATGATTTATATAATTTGTTGGTGTTTTTTGAGCGATATTAACATTGTGGAGGCAGAATGACGTCATCGGCCGAAAATATAATTGCTCATATTTTTAAAATCATAGCAGCACAAACGAAACTTTTAACGGCACAAACCAGCACAAACGAAGCACTAACGAATGACACCATTTTGAGCTGTGGGGCTGCGTGACCCTAATTTGACCTATAAAAGAATCATTAATAACTCAAAAACTAAAGCAGCACAAACAAAACTTTTTGCAGCACAAAACAGCACAAACGAAGCACAAACGATTGACATAGTTTTTGTTTAGATGTGCGTTTAATGGGGGGCCAACTTCACGGAGGTTTTAAATTCTTTATTCAAGCCCAAACCCGGCTGGGGCAAGGCCGGGTTTGGGACAAGATGCAGAGCCACCCCGAACACGTGCGCTCCATGGATGGTTGACAGCGCAAAACCATCACAGTGACAATATGCGAGTATTTGAAGTGGCCAACTATACAGCTTGAGAAGGAGGGCATGTTTGATGCGCTGAGTGGGAAAAAGAGACTGAATGCTTGTGTTGTAGCCTGTGTGTGACATGCGCAGAGCAAGTGAAAGAAAAGGAAAAAAGAGAGAGGGAAGGCCCGGACCAAGGACTAAGGACCAATGAAAAGAGAAATAAGGAGCATGTGTGTATGCCAAAAGAAGGAAAAATCGAAAAGGGATGTGCGATAGAGAGACACACTGTATAGCCTACATGAGACACATCAGTAATATGCTTTTTCTGTCATTAAAATGCCACAGTTCAGTGAGTGGGAGGGGCGGGTTCAGACACACAGAGAATGACTCGGGTTCCCGTCGGGTTCGGACACTGGGTTGAGCTAAACGTTTAGTGAAATCTTAAATGTACTCATGTTCCTGAAAAGTGTAACCTATACACTTTAAATAATATTCATTTTAGCTGCCTTCCATCTGTATTAATTATTACTGAACTAAGAACAATGTTGCAAGATTATGTGAACGCAACCTATATGCCAAAATCCTAGATCATATTTATCCTCTAATACAGCTTCACATTCTCAAAGCAAGGCCGGCTTCTTTTCAACATTTAAGTTACGTTTTGTAGACAAAATAAATATTTAATAAAGGCAGAACGCTCAGGAAGTATCATACCTCCTTTAAATGTTTTCACGCTAAATAATGCATGCCCGGGCTTTGGAAATTGTCAGATTGTCAGGATCGCATCTTTCTCACCGCCAGCGGGAGAGGAGTTAGCTCTTCCATTTTCCTCCGAGGAGATTTGTTGCGACATAAACTAGATTGCACACTTTGTTATCATAAACACGCGAGACAACATTTAAGAATAGCATCAGCGTGATTGAAAGGAAGCGCATAAAACCCGGGCGCATTAAACCGAACGCCGATCGTAAACATTCCGCCAGCACGAGCCAAAATGAAGACGTTTGAATTACCGAGGCTGTATTTTAAAATTACAGCCGTTTTGGACTGGGATTGAATGCAAAGGAACGTCACATAAACCTGAGCGTGAGAGAGAGCGGTGATGTATGACGCTATATTACTTTACAGTGACGGTCGGATGCTTTACTGCCTCATTGTCTGAGCACACGAGCTGGTTTCATGAACGGAAAAAAACCCCCGTGACAATTCAATCAATCAGTCAATCAATCAATAAACTTTTTTTGATATAAAGCATTTTAAAAACAACAAAGTCAACCGAAATGCTGCACAGGACAGTGTTTTTTCCAACTTTTAAGTAATAAACTAGAACATACTGTATGTAGATCAGCAATTTACATTTTGTTCACTGTAAAACCCATAGTGATCGAAAATGGCTTAAAAATAGAAACAGCTCCAGCGACTTCCTGTTTAAAATTGCAGAAGTACTAAGCCCCGCCTCTTCAGTTTAACATTTAATTGTAACAAGCAACAGATTTTAACTGACTCATTTTTATTGTTTGCTTTGAGTGTTCATTTTTGAATTATAACAAGTAAATACAAACAAGTGGGCGGGGTGAGGAACAAAGTGGGCGGAGTGAAGAACAGGAAGTGTTTGAAGACTCGAGCAAGAGCTGTAGAAGAATAGAAGATTACTCAAACATACATAAATCAATTCAAATACAACTTTGAGTAAACTAGTGATGAAGAAATGTAGTTATAACAAGGTTCAAATCATTGAATCATTGATTTTACATGATAGGCCCCTTTAAATAATCAAGTTTTGTCCACCATCTAACAAAAATAATCTCCTGGAGATGCTAAAGGTAACAAGAAAATTGGGATCCTCTTATTTGGACGATGCAAAGTGATCCGGACTCGGCTCGATTGGGGACCAAAGTTGCAGCATTGTATGCTGGCACATTGTATCTTTATATTCACAATAGACTTTTTTCCAGGGCTGTAACACATCGGCACCTCTACACTGGGCCCCTCCGTTTGTCTCTGCCCGATCTATGTCACGTCTAGTGATCCAGTTCTTTTGAACGGCTCCTCACTAGGGTACGCTAAAATCATATTTGGTTCGGTTTTTAGTTTTGAAAGTTGTCGGTTTGGTGTTTTTCGGTACACTTTCAGTTCAGGTTTAATTTAAAAAAAGAACAATAAATATTTGTACATCTCACTGTAAAAGGAACATTATTCTATTATTATTAAATCAACACTGATGCCCTGCAGCAGGAATATCTCAAAGAAACAAAATCTTTATTTAGATTAAGCTAGTATTTATTTATTTATACAAGGATCTCCATAAATAAAAAAAAAAATCTTGTATTTGCTCAGTGTGTGATTCAACTAATGTTGCCTAAATGAACAGTGGCTCGTGACGTGGTGCAGTGTTTGTGCATCGCTGCAACAGGAGAACGCTCGGAGAAGCAGCTTTTTGGAGCCTTTGAGACGGTTCTGTTTGTTCCACACAGATCTGTTGAGCGAACATGTGAATGTGACAATGGACTTTTCACAAGGAGCAATGTTGTGCAGGATTTGACTCACAGAAAGTCGCGTGGCTCGGACTGCGTGCGCTACAGGTGAATGTGACGCGGCGACAGCGGTGAGTCCAAATGTTTGCCTTTTTTCTGCGATGACTCTGAAGAGTTTACGAGCTCGGATGAATAATAGGAGGAAGTTTTGAAAATACCAAAATATAAGCTAGCGCTGCATGCTTTGGTTTTCGAGTAGAAACTGTTGCGTCTTTGTCGCGCAAAATCAATGAATGAAAATGTGAGCGGATTTTAATCTGACAGAGCTTGTTCTTACAACTAGAGACAATCAGGCATCAGAAGTCCAAACTACAAAGCCTTAGTAATTTGCTAGAAAATGAAAGACCTTATTCTGGTTCTAGTAAGAGTCAGACAGACCTGTATCTGGTGTCGTAGCGGCTCTGCCAGCGCTGCAGCATGTCCTCACAGGTCTGAAGAGCCACAGCAGGACCAAGAACCAGCTCCTCCAGCTTCACCTTTGTGAACAGCAAACTGCAACACAAACACACAGAACATTTGAATGTCTGGGAGTTTAATCATGCAGACTACACATTGCTTCATCATCCAAACCACTGTTCTGAATGTCCCTGTTCTGTGATGTCGTAATTAGATCTCTCCAGACTTGTTTCAGGCATTTCTTTGCCCTATGACTTCAGAGACGGAGATACCATTAGGTCAGGATAGGCAGCGGCTTAGGTCCGCCAGCTTGTAGGCACCCATTCAATTGCCCTTCACAATCTTTAAGGGCCAAACCTCAAAACTTGCCCCAAACATAAGTTTGCCTAGAGTCTCCAGAATACTAGCTCTGCCACTGATTCATTCACATTACTATTGGATGTGTTCTATAACCTTATTTTTAGTTCTAATGCATACAGTGCCACGGTTCAGGTAAGGCGTGTTGCAAGAACAATAGAGACAGTACATAATATTTGTCCCAAAAAACAATATTCCAAAAATGCTCATAGAAATCTTACATTCAGTGATATTTGAAGGTGCTCATTGGTGATTGCCTGGGGAATCCAGCCTCCCGCTGTACCAGCGGATGAGTCTGGTCGCCCTCGAGTCAACTGGATTTCTAGGGCGGAGCAAAGCTCACCTAACAGACAGCGGAGGGAACCAATCAGAGAAGAGCATAAAGGCTTCTAGTGCGTAAGCTGATGGATTTCTCTCGCGCTGTCATCTGCCGGTAAGGGGGTCCCTAACCAGCAATGGTCAAGGCAGTGCAGACTTTGACCATCTTGAACACAACTATTGACGCGATGTCTTTTTGGTAAATTAAAACGGCCTTTACCGGTGAATAGAACAAACTCTCGGTTTTCCGGTGCGCCATGTTGTTTATCCTTCCGCCGCGCTGCCTAGATCCATGCGCGTTGCGCACAGCAGGGACGTTGTTTAGCAAAAACCACGTGACTGAAATAAACGATTTTCATTGCACGGTACAATCTATATTTCGAGGGAAACGCCCTTGGAGGGGAGGGCGACCAGACTGACTTTCTCTGTGTAAAAATACAGAGAAATGTCATTCTGGATCCAGGCAACATTGGTGATTGGATACACAGACTTACAAAGAATATACCAACTCACTCTTCAAACTATAAAAGTTTAAAAAGCCTTGGCTAATTCATTGTTAAAATATTATTGACTAAAAACGTGCTGATTAACTTTCCCCCACGTAGCGGCTCACAAACAGCCTTCTTCAGGATGTGGTAATAATATTTGTCCTATAAGCAAATGTATAGAATTATAAGGTATTTGTGCACTAGACAATTTGAAATAAAACACCCATTCAATTATGCCCTTAAACATCTATTAAAGAGACGGTAGTGATACAATTTAGTCCAATAAAAATTTTACCGATAAATACTTTCAATACAAACATTATGAGTAAAGAAGTAAAGAGTAAATGAAGCTCTTAGAAACAAATAAGCCTCAAAAAAAAAAATACGGAGAAAAACAAAGAAAACAATTTAAAATGATTAAAACAACGAGCTCCAATGTGATCTGAAGTCAGTGTAAAAACACAAACGCTGTCTTTTTGAGGTGGTGGGTGTTAGGGTGGTGGTGTGGGGTGGGGGGTGTTAGGGTGGTGGGGGGTACGAGGGGGGGTGATGGTGTAGCCCGGCCCCTGTTAGTCTGAAGACAACTGGTTAAGTGATGTGGGAGGCTCTGATGTGAACATGTGCGTCGTAATGGCCAGAAGGGCCTTTGAGAGGATGCTCTCTGTCACAGGCATCAGTCATCCATGGAAAAGAGAGAGAGAGAGAGAGAGAGAGAGAGAGAGAGAGAGAGAGAGGGAGGAGGGGGGCAGACAGACAGATACAGAGAGAGAGGAGGGGGGGGGCAGACAAAGACAGGCAGAGAGAGAGAGAGAGAAGAGGGAGGGAGAGATGGAGAGAGGGAAAGGGAGAGAGAAAGAGAGGGGGAGGGAGAGAGAGAGAGAGGGAGGCAAGAGATAGAGAGAGAGAAGAGGGAGGGAGAGATGGAGAGGGAAAGGGAGAGGGGAGAGAAAGAGAGGGGAGGGAGAGAAAGAGATGGAGAAGGGGGCAGAGAGAGAGAGGGGCAGAGAGAAAGAGACAGGAAGAGAGACCGGCAGAAAGTGAGGAAGAGAGAAGGGGGGGAGAGAGAGAGAGAGAGAGAGAGAGAGAGAGAGAGAGAGAGAGAGAGAGAGAGAGAGAGGGATGGACAAGTGGGGGGCAGAGGGAGAGAGGCAGAGAGAGAGAGAGAGAGGGAGAAGGGGGGCAGAGAGAGAGAGGGGCAGAGAGAAAGAGACAGGAAGAGAGACCGGCAGAAAGTGAGGAAGAGAGAAGGGGGAGAGAGAGAGAGAGAGAGAGAGAGAGAGAGAGAGAGAGAGAGAGAGAGAGAGAGGAGAGAGAGAGAGAGAGATGGACAAGTGGGGGGCAGAGGGAGAGAAGCAGAGAGAGAGAGAGAAAGAGAGAGAGGTAGGGGAGGGAGAGAGATAGGAGAGGGAGGGAGAGAGAAGAAAGACAGGAAAAAGAGAACGGCAGAAAGTGAGGGAGAAGACAGAGAGAGCGAGAAAGAAAGAGAGACAGTGGGAGCAAGAGAGAAAAAAGGGGAAGGAGAGAGAGAGAAAGAGAGAGAAAATGAAGGGAGAGAGAGATGAGGGAGGAGAGAAAGAGAGGGGAGAGGGAGAGAGAAGGGGGAGGAGAGATAGAGCAGGAGACAGAAGGGAGAAGGAGAGAGAGAAAGGATGATGGAGAGAGAGACAGAAATAATGAGAATGGTAATGTGAAAGGAGGAAGGAAAGAGACGAGGGTGAGAGAGATAAAAAGGAAAAGAGAAGTGCAGATAGAGAGATGCTGATGAGAAAAAAGTGGAAGAGAACTGAGGGGAAATAGGAGTGAGCGAGAATGACAAAAAAGAGAGAGAGAGAGAGAGAGAGAGAAGATAATGATAATAAGAGAAAAGAGAGACAATGATGAGATAAGAAACAGACGGAGCAGAGATGATGATGAGAGAGAAGTCAGAGAAGAGAGAGAGAAAGAAAGAGATGATGGCGTATGAGGAGAGACAAAGATAACAGGAAACTGAGAAGGAAAAAAGAGGGAAGCAAAACTGATGATTGAAAAACAAAAAAAGGGAAAGAGTGCAAAGAGTGAAGAAAGAATTGAGAGAAAGAAGGTAGGGAGAGAGGAAAAAGAGCACAGGAAATGAGTTAAGTAATGAAGGAGAGAGAGACAGAGAGAGAGGAGAGAGAGAGAAAGAGGAGAGATACATATGACGCTGTCCACTGGCGCACTGCTGCTGTTGATGGCTCCTCCAATTATTCTGCTCTGGCTGTCAGAAAGGCTGAAGTCAGAGAGGGGGAGGGGAGGGGAGAGAGAGAGGTAGAGAGAGAGAGAGAGAGAGAGGGAGAGAGAGAGAGAGAGAGAGAGAGAGAGGGAGAGAGGGAGAGGGAAGAGGGCTAATATATGTCAATTTACCAGCTTCAAGTAACACTCCAGATACAGTAGATGGGTGCTGGGTTTTCTTGTTTTCTTTGCCATTTAGAATATTATACTGCAATTAAATAGCTTTATGTATTGTGAACCAAAATTGTCTTTAATATGAAAACCATTAACCAAAAAACAAATAAATAAACAAAAAAAAAAAAAGGTTGAAATTTGTTCTAAATTACAAAAAATGTGCTTCTTTGTTTCACTGCGTCATTTAAATGAACTAGTTATTTGCATGGTAAGGATTTGTTGGAAAATATGTTGACCAGACCCACTCTTTAAGTGTATGTGTGGATCTCAGGCAAGACAATCATAGGATTATAACTCAATAGATTAATTCAATCATAGAGGTTTTGAGGATATGTTGCCACAAGCAATCCATTTGACCTTGTATTTATATATTTTTAAAAAATATATATACGATAAAGGTACCTGCATAGAATGTTTTTGATCACAACGTATGCAGCATATATAAAATATACAGTATTTTCCAAACAATTTTCCTAGGGCATTGGTCGGAGGGCTGGACTGTGAAAGTGCACTACAAACTTGTGTTTTATATCCAGCATTTGCAAACAAACAAAAAATTTATTCAGGATAAATACTTCCTCATACAAATTAATAAAATAATATAGTTGTTTCACAAAAAACAAGCTAAAAGCACGGATGAATCCAATGTTGATCCGGGCACGTCAGGCTTAAAATCGGGCCAAAACCCCTCTATTGTGCAGAAGGCTTAAAGTGAACCCTGGATATAATCACATTTTTATCTAAAACACTTATAATATCATCACTTATATAAATACAGGACAAATACCTTGGAAGTATTTGTAGTTTTATCAAAATAGTGTTATGAAGAAATGACATGGAGGCTGCCATTTTACTGCGGTTATGACATAAAATAGTGTTGTCAGGTAACAGGCAGTAACAGGTAACTAAGCAACATAAATTCCTGGGTTAAACCTTGTCAGTCTGAGTTGGAGCAAAGCCAAATACAGAACGATTATGTGGATCTAGTGAAACTGAAGATAATCAAGAGGAAGAGGTAAGAACTGGACACTGTCAGTAGTGTTTTTGTGGCAACTGTTCACAGATGAAACTGTGGGAGTAACCATGGAAACACTATTTTATGTCATCAACCAAAATGGCGGCTGCCAGAGGCTTGGAAACAACATAAACAATGACAATTTAAAAAAAATAGTAAGTAGTTATATATTTGTTTGTAATTTATTTTAATAAACATGAGTACTAGCATTTTAGCCATATTTGTCTTCATAACCAGTGTTCCCTTTAAGCCTAAACTCAGCCTATATGTAGGCTTATATTTGTGATACTTCTTGTGCCTAGAACAAAACTAGAACAAAACTAGACCACAAAATCTGAACCAAAAAGCCCACACATAACCATACAAAGCATTATACAGGTTATATTGGTTTTCCAACTTGAAATGATTACAAACATCTATTTCATTTTGCTGTGAGGGATGCGAGTTGGTTGTATGGCTTTTTTGCAGGTCCCGGTTTGAAAAGTTTTTGGACCCCTAGTTTACTGGACCGTAGGTTGCCATTTGAGTAACCTTTGTAGCCATTTTGTTTGTCTTAATTTGATTTAGTGGGGACAAATTAAGACCATGACATTACATTACATGACATTCTACAAGGAAATATTCCGTAAGTTCCCTTTAAGATTGAATGTCTAATGCTGTTTGTTGTGTAACAGACAGTACTCTAGGTTTACCTCAGCCGTGAAACCTTCTGTACTTGTAGAAAACGCAACAGTGAAGGAGTAGAATCGGGGGAGAAAGCAGGAGAGAGAGAGAGAGAGAAGCTTGTGTAGAGATGGAGGATCGATAGAGGAGTGAGAGCAGAAGGTATCGGGGGAAAACTCCGAGTGAAGAGCAGCTCATTACAGTGGGTCTGAGAGAGGAGAAGTGAATATAAACTAAAGCAGGTCCGAACCGGCTCCATTTGCTGAGGAAACCTATGCAACATACATGGAAACAGGACTGCAGTTCATTATATCTGTGGAGACTTTTTACTAAATTTGACCTGGGGTGTTCAAGGAGACCAATGGTGTTTTTCCATGTATTTATTATACTACTGCAGCATAAGTAAATCCATAGTTTACATTTTGTTCACTGTAAAACAAGGGTGGTAGGTGAAAACAAGGGCTGTGTCCGAACGTCCACATTCGTCCAACATCTACTCAATTAGTCCTGCCAAGTTCAGTGGACTGGTCAGTGCACTCATTCATCTGGTCTTTCGGTTATCGGTGCACACTACATTCAGCTCACGCGGTCACGTGACTCCCCCCTTGAGTTAGTAACGGTCGGCAAAAAAAAACTGTTAAAATTAACTTTGCAATGAATACTGGTCAAGTCCGCCTGACACGCACATACAGTATTTATGAACTACTAATCATAACACAAGTCTGGACAATACATTTAACCGCAAACGGACTCTCTTTTGTTGTTGTTAGCATTGTGGCTAACAGCAGTTAGCATACTGACACATCTCGCTTCTAACAGTTGTGAAAAAAGCTTAAAACACATCGTGATGAACAATTCGGAGGTTCAGAATGCATTTGGTAAGTGAGCAGAACAAGTGAACTGAAATATAAAAAGCTTAAAACTGATTATTTTATAGTTAAACACAAAAGTTAAACACAAACCAACTAAGTGGTGCAACAACAAGAGAGTCATTCAGTATTAACTGAGTTAACAAAGTACACATTATAACTTGTCTGTATAATCTAGTAAGTATAAGTAAGAAAGATTTATTTGTATAGCACTTTTCACAGACACGTTAGACCAACGAACATTCTACTGTTGCGTGACGTCACATTCCCGAGCCTTATAATTGGAAAAAAAAGAAAGGAATAAATCGTTTAAAGTCACTATGGAACTTCACAGAAAAACATGATCTATACCTTTGAGCAGAACATATTACTTTGACTGCGTTGTTATCATTTTACTCGCTTGTCTCTCCTCCATCTAAACAAAAACTGAATGAAGCAGATAGAAAGCAGCGCTGGTTGTCATTGACAGCACACGGGCTGGAGAGAGGAGTGTGAAGCTGTCTGTAAAGAGAGAGAGAGAGAGAGAGGAGACTGATGGAGGTGTGGGAGGCAGATGACAAGTGCAGCGGAGAGGGACCTGGTGTTGAGATGCAGCAGGAGGCAGTGAAGTGTGTGTGCGTGTCATCACAGTCTGCAGGAATCAGCTGTCCTGTACCATGACTGTCCCTAAACAAGACAGGCAAGCTCGTTATTTTATATGTTGTTTTTTTGGGGCAGTTGGTTTTGGCATAGTACGCTTTCAGATGTTTTTGTTATTTTAGACCATTCAAACTGCAAGCTGAGGTCCAAATGCAGCCCTCAGACTTATTTTTTGGGCTGGCTCTTGGACCTCCTGACAGCAACAAGTAATTTTAGTTTTGAAAATCTCCGTCTATGTCATCTACTGGTTTTAAGCCTGAATAAGTGGCTGATTTATCTTGAACACATTTTGTTGCAGGTCCAGTTTTCTATGTCCCACATCCCTCTACACCGGGGCTTTTCAACAGATTTTTGTCGGGGGCCAGATTGTACGGAATACTGTGGGCTCTGGGCCGGAGAGTTGCAAAACATCATCCACGTTTAACGAAATTTAGAGTTGTGCCAAATAACACTATATTTGTTCCAGTCAGGAAAACAACACTGCTGTTTGAATTTGAAGGCTCTACAAAAGTTCTAAAACAGTGCTGAACCACAACTAAATAAGAACCAGATCAGTACTCAGAAATATCTAAGCATTAAACCAGGCTAACCTATCAAAGAGGTTGAAAGCAGAATTAAACCCAAACTAAATAGGACCCAATCAAGTCTAAACCGACAAGCAAGAAAAAGTATATTTTTGTAAGAGTGGAAAACTGAGTTGAGGGCCAGATCAAATCTTTAGACGGACGATTTTGGCCCCAGGGCCTGAAGTTGAATAGGCCTGCTTCACGCATTTCTGCACACTACAGGAGTTTTGGCCCAATTTTAGGCCTGATGTGCCCCTCTAACGAGTTAGGAAAGGTGTGAGTAAGGATTTTCGTAAGAATTTTTTTTGTCGTTTGTCTCTCTTTGTTTGTGTGTCACTGCAACTCTTTTGTCAGGTGCATGAGCGCGTAGACATTTACAACATCAGCATCTGGTGCATCTGTCTTGTGACAGTGGCTTTTTAAAATGTAAAATAAAAACAAAACGTTGCCTCACCATTTGCAATAATTGTGTCATTTGGCACTAGACTAGTCTATAGAAAATGGCCAGAGTGGAGTTTGTGAAAACGTTTTCATTCCACGCCAACAATGCATCAGTGTAAAGGGTCTTTCACACCAACACAACCCCAGTTGCCTTTGGTTGGGAGGAGCAACGCAGCGTTTGTTCACGTCTCTTTGGGGTGCACATTCACACAAACACAATCCAAACAGCCACCAGTCACCATGATGAAACATACGTTGCCTGCGAGTAGTTGTCAAACTCCAACGAAGAACAGACATTTCTAGTCTTACCTCACGGACTGAGCTCACTTCTATTTCTCGCTACAGTCCAGTCTTTGTCCTGCAGTCGCTGCAACTCCTCCTCTCCTAGTAGCCTTTCTCCTCTGTACTTACATTCCATTTGAACTCGTGCAAACAACCACATTCCATGCTCGGTTAAATACTGTTTTTCCGTAAGCGTCATTTTCAATTTTTCGCATGATTTTCCTGCACACTGATTTGTTGGTTCTATTGTAGCCGCGGAGAATCAAACAGCTGCATGTGCAACTGACGACCACTGGCGACACAAACTCTACAAACAAGTCTTCAAAACCCCGACTCCACAATCTGCTCCACGCTCCTCTGACCCCCGACAGGTATGGAAAGAAAGTGTGCAGTTCTTTAAACACTTTTCTTCTTAAACACTTTTAAAACAGACAATAAAGCTTTTTGAATTTGAAACTTGCTTTAATCCGCGGGCGTTTTATAATTTTTGTTGTTTCACTTTATAACCGCGCACACTGTTCTCCGCTCGCTGCTGCGCTCCACAAGTCTGTCTCTTCTTCCTGGAGCATGATAAGACTGTGAGACAAAAAATGGTTGTGTATGTGCTTGTGTCTGTGGCATGTTCTTTTTTTGACATGACTAAAAATCGCAAAAGATCTTACACTCCTCTAGCCGGCTTTTAGTCTGCGCTTCAACATGTGTCCCAGAATGAAAAAGTTTGGAGAATGATGGTGTAGAAGGAGGAGTGAACAACTTTAATTTGTGTGCGGCAATTGCAGTATTGACTATGCAAGTCAAGATATGAACAATAACAATAATACATCACTATGTCCCTCAACCTAAGAAAATCTGCTCAACTGTGTGGAAGTTTGTGCAAACCTGTCCCCTGATTGGCTCTTCGGTTGCAAATTACACACACACGGGCTTGGAAATATGGAACTAACCACCAGATTAGTTGCTATATCCGCTAGTCACAAAATGAGTTGGACCAAAGCAACAGTGTCTTTAGTAGTGAGTTTTTCTTTGCAGAGAAGGAGGGTCTAAGGATAAAGGATGCTCTGGCTTTTATTTGCTAAATCAAGAATCTATCTAAGTCCTATAACAATATATATACATAATTGTTGGGCTAAACAATCAAATTTAATTGAAATTATAACTTCAAATGCAGTTTTTCCAAATAGATTTTCTTTTTGCAAAATTTCCTAAATAAGATGCCTTAAAATCCCTTTTGTATTTAAAATCTCAAAGGAAACAAACAAATTTAAATCTGGCACAGTCCACTCTTCAAATTTGCCCGTACTAAATTACTGCAATTTTGGCCATTTTTCTGATCAAAAATGTGTTATGCAATTTTTCTTAACACTGATTAGAGCAAAGTACAGGAAAAGTTTCACATTTTGCTGCACTTGGCCAGTTTAAAGTTAATATTTGTATCTTGAACATGCATCTACATAAGTCATGAACAAATAAACTGGACTATGCTGTGCCTTTAGTCGTCTCGATGTAAAAGCGTAATTGAAAAACAGCACGACGGCTCGTCTTCACACCTCCAGCTCCGGTGTTTTCCTCACAGCAGCAGAAAAAAAAAAGATATTTCATCAAGATTACACCACTTCAAACTACACACATCTACCAGAGCTGCCATTTCCAGTCTCCGGAGAGCCTGCTTCAGCTCACACAGGAATGTTAAACACAAGAGAAACGCTGTAATGCATCAGGTTATGGAGGTGACACAATCTAAATGTCATCAGCACTGAGTGGAAAAAAAATACATGAGAGTCAATGGTATATTTTCTGTCAGAATAAGCAAATACACCTCTGATAAACACTGAGTTGGTATATCAATAAATTGTATTTCTGATCAAGTCAAAAAGCTAACCCCTGCCGTACACCAAGTGTGAGTCCGGTGTGGGTCAGGATTCGCATTAAAAATGCTTCAAACCAATGTACCCTTATACACAGACCTCAGAGCAGTGCGAGTGTCCACATGGACCCACACGGCCTTGGGCAAATACAGACTGCAGTGGACTGGAGCTGGTGTAAAAGACACTTTGCAAGAAACTCACACGTGTCCTAAACCAAACTCGCCTCGCAGTCAGTGTACAGGAGGCGTAAGAAACCCCCCCCCCCTTTCTATTAATAATTAACTATAATATCGGAAATCACAACTGTGCTAGTTAGTGTTGCCACAATACAAACATTTCAAAGTTGATTTTATGGATCTATTCTGATATCTGGATATGGTATTGCTAACTTGTAGCTGTTGCCGCATTGGCCGCACCATAGGCGCTGCAAAAGGAAGATCCCTCTGCAGGATGGAACGCGAGAGCATCTAGACTCTAGAGCTTTAGAAATGATTGGATCTTGTGGCAATTTTTACCTATTTTCACAAGCCATCATAAGCTCTTTCCAGTTCAAAAGCTTTTAGCTTTTCTCACTCTACAAACTCCTGCTCTGATTGGTTTGAAGAGTCAAGCCAGCACTTTCGACTCCGTTCTGTTCCAGTCGGATCAAGCTTGTCACTCAAAGAATTATGGTGGAACACAATTGTGATGTAGAACACCTACACATGGCTAAAGGTACGCCAAGATGGCAATGAATGTCAGTGAGCAAAGTCATTGACGCAATAAGCTCGCCATACTTCATCTTCAACTTGCTTGATTTCGAATTCTCAATTCTCAATACAAACAAAGTTTTTTGGTTATAAGCAAAAATGATATCTTAAATATAAAATAATAGTATATTTTTAATTGAACATTGTAGTCTTGTTTCTGCAATAAATCATTCTAAAACTTCTTGAAGCCCAAATAAGGGTCAAGAAAGTGACATCACACAACAGTAGAATGTTCAGTTGGCCTAATCCTTGGGTTGCTCCAGGGCTGATTTCTTTACTTTTTTTAATATTGTTTTGGCTAATGTATTCCTAGGAAGTAATAAGAAACTGTGTTCTGGGTAAAATCATTCATTTTAGCATTGATCAAATTGATTCATATCTGATTTTTGATACTTTTAACATCCCTAGTGCTAGTACAAAACATTATAAATAGAGTTTTAAGTTGAAATTGGTACAGAAAATTACAAACTAGAAAAAAAAGAGGCAATTTTCTTCAATTTTAACAAGAACAAAATCTACCTATTAACTAACACCTTCCCCATTCACAAATCGTCTCAATAAACATGCCTTTTATCGAACATTTCCCATGCAACCCGTCACATCTCAGTGCTCTCTCAGTGGTGGCCGTGCAGCGAGAGAGAGAGTGAGCGTTCCAGTGTAAACTCCATATAAAAATAGCTAATAACGTTCCCTACATCTCCAGCATTACTCACTCCACACACCCACTCGCAGACGCCATAGCGGGCACTTGCACTGTACGGAGATTAGCAACACAAGCCCGCACAGACCTGGGAGAGAGAGCTTTGGAAGAGGAGAGCGTAAGCCGTGCGCGTTGCTACACACCGGGCTAAAGCCGCAGCATCCCGTTAGATGAATGTAGAATCAAAGGCAGGGATTAAGCATTCTCTTTAGGACAAACTGCAAGACCACAATCAGCGCGCGTTCTCACTCACTCTCTCTCTCTCTCTTTCTCACACGTAACCATCCCCCATCGAACCAGAGATCTCATCTGTTCACAACCAGTGGAAAGTGGAAGAATCACCAGGGCTACTTCAGGACAAAATCAAGATGTGTTATCTAAGAATAAAGTGATTGAATGAGAGAAAAAAAAAAAAGATACAATCACACACATATTTGTTAAAAGTCTATATATTCAGATGTCAATATATGAAGATTGAACCAGGTTTAAGAGTAGGACTAAGCAAACGCAGATCAGTCGACTAAAACGCTTGTTCAACACTGAGATGTGCAATGACTAGATTTCAACCAAGTTTAAACTAAAAAAATAATACACTGGCTTTATATTCTGCTTTACATGACATTCAAAGATGTTTCCATGTTTTAACTAATTATTCTTTCCACTCTTGATAGTGGTAAGCTACTATTGTATTGCCTGGAAAATCCAAACGATATATATAAAAAATATATCGTCCGCCACTGTGTACCTCTTTTAAATTTCAGTGGGCGTGATTGACAGAATGATTAGCCAATCAGGGGCATGCATCATCTCCTGTTTGAAAACCAAACAAGGGACATGGCAGATTTTTGCAGAATGAATAAGTGAAGCTAAAAACAATTTTAATGTGAGGTGAGTGAGTTAGATTTTGGTCTAAAGGACAGACGAGCAATCGTTTCATCTGCGTCACACAAATAAACTAATCAGACTCTGAAATGCAGGGGCGGGCATGGTAACCAGACCCACTCTACGCAATTTGCTGAAGCTCTGGATCTCAAGCAAACTATTGATCAGCGTCAAGTGTTTCTACTGGAGACACAGATACAACACTTTACACGTGAACCCATCAGTATGTGCCTTTTCTGTCACTAAAACCTCGCGCTGAACGTACACATTCCGGTTTAAAAGTGGGCTGCGCAGTCCCGAGGTGCTCCGGTCTCTCGTCACAGGGGGTGACGCTGGCTTGACTCGGGTTCAGCGCATGCGATGTCCCGGGTCCTGCCTCAAACACGATCGGTATCATGCTCATCATTATGATAAGATAAGTTGTTTAATGTAGTGCTAAACATTGTAAAGCATAAGTCTTTATGATCACAAGCAAGTGGCAACACCCTCTCCCATCAAAAAGTGACATGTAGTTTATTTGTTTGTTTGTTATGATTAATAGAACAGAATGTATTAATGAATGGTCAAAATTCAAAAGAGATATTAGCTAAAAACTGTGCCTCAAAAAAGCTCAATTTAAACATAACCAAATGTACTGATCTACTGTTTTTGTTTATTTTTTTTTTTTTAAACAAAGACAGTAATAAACTATATTTAATGAAAAGGCACAAATAGACCTACAACTGTCTCGTTCTCCAACACACGACCCTCCCCATCAGCCTCACTGTATCCATGCACACATCTCCTCTCTCAATCTGTGCAGACAATCCCCGCTCACACACAAATGCACGGAACAGTGAGTTAAAATGCAGGGCAAAGGTCACACCAGCCCAGTAAAGATGAGCGTGATTAAAGTCTCCCAACCATGTCAATCGTACATGCGCTAGGGACGTCATAATGTCAAATTATTGTGAGACAAAAGATCACAATTTAGAGATTATTTACGTTGTTGTGTAAACAGTACATTTTTAATTTTTATTGTAAACATGTCACACTCATGTTTTGCTATCCAGTTTCTCTAACCGGTGCCAATTTTTTTTTCCAGAATGGGACCAAAATGTACTTGAATGTTCAAGAGCAAAAAAATTAGTTGCATTAAAAGTTATTGAAAAAAAAAATGTGATTTAAATGGTCTTTAATGACAGTTATTGGAGATTATGCTTGGTTAGGGTCAATTGACATTTTCACCACAAAATAGAATCAAAAAGATAGTCCTAACAAACCTGAGCACACTTTCGAAGGCTGAATTGGGCCCAACGGCGGGTCATGGTATACAAAATCTGAATTTACCTTAAAAAGTCCAATATTTGCTGTTGTAGCTCTTACAAATGTTACAATACAATTCTTTAATGAAGTCATTTATGTCAGATTTGCCGATTTATTTCACACTACTGCTTGCCTGGGATCCACCCACATGATCGGTCATTCGACAGTGTTTCCCAACCAGGGGTACGTTGAACCCAGGGGGCACGTGACCATTTGCCAGGGGGTACTTGGGATGATTGCAAATTTAAAAGAAAGTTGGAATTGCAAGTATTGTCAAGTAAAAATGTTATTTGAAGCACATGTTAAATGCTAAGAGACATTTTTTTAAATGGAATTATAACACAATAAAATGCAAAGCTTATAAATGAAATATATGAAAAAAGATAAATATTCCTAAAAACATATAAGGGGTACTATGAGTGTGAGGTATGATTAGGGGTACTCATGACAAAAAAGGTTGGGAACCACTGATTTAGACCAAAATCCTTCACTCAACCCACTTTTTTTTTTTTTTTTGCTTCGCTCATTGATTCAGCAAAAATTCGCAATGTTTTCCAGTTCCACGTGATTTTTTTCCATCTATTTTTGAAATTGAAAAGGGACACAGTTACAGACGACATTGAGTTTTTTTCACTGTTATTTGGTTGCTGGAACACATGGGATGCTCGGTTGAAGTATAAATTGTGTTCTTTTTGGCTACTGTGGCAAAATATAAATTTATATTTTAAGAAGTCGCTGGAAAAGAAGCAACACGATCACGAAAAGTGAATAGGTCTCACAAGAACTACAGAAATCTTGAAAATTGGCAAGATTCTAAATCTGGTGCAGCCATATTTTTAATGTACCCCACATTGCCTTAGATAAATAAAGAAATATGTATGTTTAGTAGTTTTAAAAAGTCTTCAAAGGTCTAGAAAATGGACATTTTAAGGTAGAAAAATGGGTGCAATTAGAAATATTTTGTTCTTGCAATACTACTGTATGTGGCTTAAATAATCAAGACTATCGAGCATTTTTAGAAAATAATCTTGACCACTCTAGTAAAGCATGTTCTATAATGCTCTGATGGTTGTATTGCACCTCTCTGGCTGTATTTTTGATGTTGATTCTTCAAACCAAACCTTCTTTGCGTTCATCAGAGCTATACGGCAGAAGTAAAAGTGTAGTGTTGCCTTAAGAAAGAAAGAGAGAGAGAAAGATGTAGCGAGAGGATGTGGGAGGAAGTAGAAATAGTGCATGCTACAGTGAGCTGAGGAGAGGCACAAGCTAACACATGTGTGAAGTGTGAGGAACATTAGCATCATTCTGACAAAAACAATGTGAAATCAAGATCAATCATTTCTCTGTTTGTCAAGGATCAGTTTATGGTTTGACGAAGCTACAGACAAAAGCGTGTGGTTTGGAGAACGTGCTTTATGGAGAAATAGAGTGTTTTGATAAATGGCAATTGTCAGTATTGTTTAAATACAAGAAATCATTACTGACTGTGTTTACATGCTCTAGTAAATCTTGGTTATGATCAGGATTTGTGTCACCTGGCTATGGGAAACCTGGTTATTCTTGCTGGAATGGCTCTGTGCACAGTTGGCTTGTTTTTTTTCAACTAGATAACTTCTGTACATACAAGCATTTCCTGTTCAGTTCATTTCTATGAGGTTTCACTGCACCAGCTTATACGATAAATAGTCAAAAGATCAGACAGTGACAGTGAGTTTGTGGTGAATGTTACAGAAAACCTAATAAAGACTACACAAATCAGAAGAAAAATTTAACAGAGATGTGTTTGTGTCTAAATGCTAACGCTAACAGGAAATGCTTGCATGTACAGAAGTTAGCTGTTTTGAACAAAAACAAGCCAACTGATGTTCTGTGCACAGAGCCAATTTTTTATACTATTGACCCTATTTTGTCCCGCCCACTTGGCTTGGAAATGCACTTCCTGTTTAGTTCTGTAAGGTAGCGAATGTGTTTGTTTGTCTGTCTTGTGGGGCAATTTTAATTAAATATAATGACAGTTAAAATAAACCCATCGACTGAAATCTACAGGCTAAATGCAGCTAAACAGGAAAAGCACGTCCTAGAAAGGCGGGACAAATAGGGTCAATACCAGAATGTTGAATCATGTAAACACAATATACTGATTTCTCAGTGCTGGAACCAAACTGAGCATGTGCAAACTCAAAGAACTGACATAGATACAGTCGGCATCAAAGGCCACGCCCACTAACGGACCTCCAAGAGTGAATCAGAACAGCAGCTTTATCACTCACTGCTCAAAAACTACAACAGCAAACATGGACTTTAGGAGATATATTGTGTCAAATACAGACACGAGACATGGAGATAAATAAAGTGATTCAACCTTCCAAGTATGTAAATATATCTAGCAATGCTAACAGTAGCTGCGAGCTAAATGCTAACGTGATGCTAGCGCGCCTGGCATCTTTAACATCTTTTAACTTATTGTTTACTTTTCTGACATAACATCTCAGTAACCTCCGTTTAAACTCGGTTGTAACTTGACTTGAATTAGTTGTGGTAAAAATACTTTTATATCGCCAGAAATTGGCTTAAAAGAGGTAAACAGTTTAGCTTCCCATTCTTTATTATGGTGAGGCAGGAGATGTTTTTCCCCTCAACCAACAGTTGCTGCTGAGGGGGAAAACAACAGTGACGCATTGCCGACTGTATCTATTGCAAGAGCAGTTATTTCACCAAAACACACAAAATAAGTGTTTTCTTTTCCATTAATCCATTCCCATTTGGAGTCGCAGTTGTCTGGAGCCTACTGCATACAGACATTCCCTCAACATATATATATATATATATATATATATATACACATCCTCAACATATATATATATATATATATATATATATATATATATATATATATATATATATGTGAGGATGTGTATATATATATATATATATATATATATATATATATATATATCAAACACATAAATACAAACAGATCCACTGATTTCCTGCTCAGAACTGCAGAGTTAATAAGCCCGCCTCTTCATCGTAAACTTTGACTTTAACAAACAACTAATTTGAAACTACTTATCTTATTATTTGTTGAAAAGAAGATTTTTGAAGACTTAAGCATAAGCTGCAGAACAATACAAGATTACTCAAACAATCAATCAATCAATCAATCAATCAATCAATCAATCAATCCCAACACAACTGTGAATAAACTTATGATAAGACAACACTATTATGACACGGCTACAAGCTCAAACAGTGGATTGCCATAGTAGGTCTCCTTTAATTAAACCCAGACTATATCACTCATTGGGTCAAAAGCACTGCTGTTACTGCCATTAAGACTAAACCAATCAATACAAGATGCTAAATTGCTCTTCAAGTCAATACAACCACGTTATCAGCGGAAAGCTATCAGATAACTAATGGAAGCAATCTCTCAAGCCATGTTTAGAATTGTGTCCTAATATTACTCTGGGCCACTGTTGAACCATGATGAGAAGGCTAATACGCGTTTACTCACTGGCGTCCAATCCCGCGGAGACACGTGGAGTTAAACGGGCAGAGGGTCAGGGTCGTGTTGGTTGTTAAATGCTCCAGTGACAAAGCCAGGTGCCCAGCAAGATACAATTACGAAGATGACTCATGTAAGCTTCCCATAGGCGAATAGGAAGTTCTGTTACAGCTCTTTCTCCATCGTGTTCTTTCTGTTGTAACCACTTAAATTGTTTTGTAATGTGGATGAAATGCCTTGCCCAAAGAAAAAAATGATTGCTTTAAGGTTTGAACTGGCAAATCTGTGGTTGAATGAATGACTGTTCAGCTCAGTAAGTCACTGTACAGCCAATATATGAAAATTACATTTAAAATGAATGGTTTCTCAGTCATTGTAGAACTTAAACTACTGCATACAGACATTCCCTCAACAGAATTTGGTGAACTTCGTGCTACAGACCAACTACAATCTACCAACAGAGCCAATTGTCATGGTAAAAACAGCCAGTTTGCCTCGAAATGCTCAGAACAAGAGTGAAAACAGACTTAAAACTGGGGACTATCTGACTACATCCTCACTTACACAAATCCTTCAGCATATGGTTCGTCGCTAATTCATATTTTGCAATAACTGCTTAAGTATGTCTTTTTACACAATGCAAATTGAAAGTGTGGCGGACCACCCAATCACAGCCAATCACAGAGCTGATTCTGATTCTCTCTGTGACCAATAAAATACTTTATTGTTCGACAGTGATGAGCAATTGATGGGCTAAGTTAAGATTTACCCTTTAAACCTAAAGAAAATGTCGCCACGTGGCTTCAACAAAAATTACGTTTTGGCTTTTCATAACATATTGACTGGACTGCAATGTAAATATATCCAACAATGCTAATGGCAGCTGCAAGCTAAATACTAATGTGATGCTAGTGCCTGGTAGGCCTGGATATGGAGCTCAACAGTGACCGCCCACTTCCTGGTTCCTAAATCTCGAACCCCATGTTAAATTGCCATAGGGAATTCGATAAAAAATTATATTAAAAGTTTGAAAACGTCCTTGGGGCTAAGCAGCTATGTGGTGAGTCACGAGTATAAGACCTACATTTTGTTTAAAAAACGTTTTTTCAGCTTTGTAAACTACGAAGTTATTACGACATTTTGCCGAATTTTAAGTTCTAGATGTGCTTTTTAGACTGAAAACAACTGCGCTGTGGATCTGAGTTAGCACATAGCTGGATAGCCCGCGGTATGTCTTTAAACTCTTAATATTTGAATTTTTCGAAAAGCCTATGGCACTATAACATGGGGCAAAACTCTTCCGGAACCAGGGCGGTCTTTCACTGTGCAGCTCCATTGCACAACATGAGTCGACCTACTGCCACCGCCAAGGGACAAAGTACATTTTTATGAATTACATTGGCGCAGACATTGTAAACCCTCCATTAAAAGAGTTCTTTGTATAACATGGCTTAGGTGTAATTTAGAGGGGTCTGGGGGAATTCTCCCCCATGAGAATTTATAAATTTCTGTGCAATTTCCCCAGCCCCAGTTGCCCTTAGCTCAGTCAATGTAACACTGGGCTTAGGAGCATCAGTCAGACTCAGGACTGTCCTGTGTGATCAGAGCAGAGAAAACACTGCTGCACACACTTTAGTCAGGGCAGTGTGTAAACTTGTGTTTTCTGTTCAGACAAAAGCCACAGCTGTAAACATCACTTTGAAGATTTCTGTACTACGCAATTTCCTACGATTTGTGCCGCTGTTATTTTCGCATGTTTTTATTCATTGTACGTTTTGAACTTTTTCTTGTGGATATATGGATTTGCACAAAATAAGGACCAAAATGAAGCTCCAGTTTTGAAATGCTTCTCAAAGAAACTATCTGTGTGTTAAATAGCTCTGCTGTGACAGTTGCAAGTTTCTGAAGGAGATAGAAATAGACAGCAAGAGCGTGGGGAGGACCAAATGTTTTTGAATGAGCCAAAGAGCCGCACTCGGATTGGCAAAAGCCGCATGGGGCACGCGAGCCTCGGTTTCGACACCCCTGATGCAGATAAACTTTTTTTCACATTGCTCTCAATGTTTGATACAAGTAGTATGTCATGGATAAGTCACTTTTTAAAGTATCTATACGTATGCCGTGAATAGTTTGTCACGATATATCTGATACATTGAGTACAGCCATAGTGCCTGCATATTTACCTCTCGGGCACACATCAACGCCATGGTTGTGACTAAACTTAAAAAAAAAGGTTTAAACTAAATCAAAATTTAGCCTTAACATTAGATTTTCCATTTACTTTCCCCCACAGCAGGCCATGAATTCCAAATACGACACGCTGCCGACTGTCTCCATGCACATATCAAATCACTGCACAATGTAACTTAATAACGCCACAAGAAACGTAGACTGTATTGCAAATCGTTCTCTCCATCTAAACATATACATCTCTACTGTGCCCGCTCCATAACAACAGCCTGGCAACAACAGCCCATGACCTCATGGTTACTGGGGCGATGGGGGATTCCTGGGCGCAGCGAGCTCCGTGATTGGCCGAGAGCGAGGGAAAAAGGAGCTCTTAAATGGGTCAAAGCAGTCAAGTGTCTCTACGGAGGAGGTGTGTATGTTCTTGTGCGAGCGCAGACACGTCGGTACAAACCAAAGCTAAATTAAACCGCATCAGAGGCAGAAGCAGTGTCCTTGCATCCGCCCACAGTCTCCGATTCCTGCTCTCCGTCAGCCTCTTTATCTCTCTCTCCATCTCTAGCTCTCGTCTGCTTCCATCTCTTTATCGTTCTGCTTTTCATGCTTCTCTCTTTTTGGTGCTTGTATTTCTACAGTTTTCCTCTCTCTTCTTCTCCCTCTATCATCTTTCTTCATCAGTTTTCTTTCGGGTGTGCTTGCCTTTTATCTTCTTGCTTTCTCTCTTTCTTCCTTCATTAACTCCCTTCTTCTCTCTCTTTTTATGCTTCCATCATATCTCTCTCTCTTTCTCACTAGCTCTTCAAAGCTCATCTCACCTTTCTTTCCCTCTGTACCCTCTTCACTTTCTCTCTCTCCTCACCTGTACTTGCTTCTTCCTCTCACTCCTCACCACCTCTCCGCTTCTGATCTTCATACTTTCCTTTCTCTCTCTTTCTCTCTTGCATCTCTTCTCTTTCTTTATTTCTTTCTTTTCTTTCCCTTGCTCTCCTTTCTTCAATCTCTAACTATACTTCTCTCTATCTTCTATCCATCTGTTCTTTATGCTTCCTTCGTTTGTTCTCTCTCCCCATCTCTCTCTCTCTCTCTCTCTTCTTTGTTTCATACTTCTCTCTCTTGCTTATATCTACAACCTCTCTCTCTTCCTCCTCCATCTATCCTCTTCTATCATTCTCTCTTTTCTCTTTTCTCCTTCACCCCTCCTTCCTCTTCTCTCTCTCACTTTATGCTCTTCTTCGCTTTTTCTTTCTCTCTCCCATCGTACCCCTTCTCTCTTCCTCTCATCCCTCCCCATGTCTCTTTTTTCTCTCTCTCTAGCTCTGTTTCTGTTTCTCACTTTCTGTTTTTTCCTTTCTCTCTTCTCACATCTCTCTCACTTCATTAATCTGCTTGTCTTTTCCTCTTTCTCTCCTCTTTTTACCCCTTCTCACTCTCCTCTTCACTTCTCCTCTCTCACTTTAAGAATCTGTGTCTTTTTCTCTTTCTCTCTCCTTTTCTCTAGCCCTTTCCCTCTCTCTCACTTCATGCTTCTGTCTTCCTCTCTTTCTCTCCTTTCTCACTCCTCCTCTCTCCTTCCCTTCTTTCTCTCTCTTTCTCTCTAGCCCTCTCTCCTCTCTCTCACTTCATGCTTCTGTCTTCCTTCCTCTCTTTCTCTTTCCTTTCTCACTCCTCTTCCCTCACCCTCCTCCCCATCTCTCTCTCTTTCCCCAGTCCCCACCTCTCTCTCCTTTCTCACTTCATGCTTTTGTCGTCTTTTCTCTCTCCCTTCTCACCCTCCTCTCCTTCCTCACCTCACCCCATCTCTCTCTATTTCTTTCTACTCCTCTCTCTTTCTCACTTCATGCTTCTCTTTCTCTCTCCCTTCTCACCCCTCCTTTCTTTTTCTCACTCTTCTACCTCTCACAATCTGTTTCTGTCTTTTCTCTTTCACTCTTTCTCCCTCTCTCTCCTACTCAATCTTTCTCTCTCTCTCTCTCTCTCTCTCACTCTCACTTTAAGAATCTGTGTGTCTTTTTCTCTCCTTTTCTCTAGCCCTTTCTCATCTCTCACTTCATGCTTCTGTCTTCTTCTCTTTCTCTCACCCCTCCTCCCTCTTCCTCACTGCTCCCCACCTCTCTCTCTCTCTCTTTCCTTCTGTTTGCAGTGAGAGCGTGGAAGCCAACAGTGCCCCCAGAAGGCCGCGCGGTGAAGTGGTTTGCTTTGAAATGATGAGAACACTTGAGAAAAATGATGCAACCCGAGCAGCACAAGTTGAAGTGAAATATGGCGTTGAGATTGAGCGGATTCAGTCCACAAAACAACAGGCCGTCAACGTGAAAGGCATGAATCTGTCAAGTCATTTGCAAAGAACAATTCAGCGTTCCGACCTATGTGACGACCATGAAGCTAAACAACGCAGAATGTTTCAAGTTGTTTCATAAGACTGCGTGTGTTCCTTAACAATTAGCTTTAATTCTGCCAGATGTCATTCCCAGTGAGGCAGTGTGGGTAAATTTGATCACTCGTAGAGACAATGAAAGTCTCCATCAGTGGGTGTTAAACTGGAGGTTCGAGAGCCAATTGCGACCCTCAAATGTCCAAGCTTTAGGCAGGCCCTGAAGGCACCATCTCCGCGTGGATCAGCTCTGTGGACGGATCATGTCAAAAGTATTAGCTGGAGGTTTGAGTATGCGTAACTACTAGGGGTGTAACGATTCACCTAAATATTCAAAGTATCGATACACAGCCCTTACGATCCGCTACATCGATCGGCGTTCTACTAGTTATCCTCAATTCCACCCACACATCGATGCAACTTTGAATCGCTTCGAATCTAAGCCCAAATAATCGATTTATTTAGATATATGGCGAGACATAAACCATACAGACAAACGGCATTCTTAGTAGTGTGTTTTTCCACATAAACGTTTCATTAAATGCGCTTTTAATACGCTGGTTTTCTGCGCTGCGTCATCATCAAGAGCCTGCAGCGCTTGTTTCACATGGAATCTACTCCCGGATGGCAACGCCGCTGTACTGCCAGCGGAGGAGACGGACAGCGCTGTATTCCAAATCATCCTGCGGTGCCGGTGCACACCGTGCCCGCGAGAGCGCGGACAGCGGAAGCAACGTTACGAGGGACAAAGTCGCGGAGGGACGCCGAACCGGACCACGGAGGTAACGCTGAGAAATGACTCAAGCTTGAAAAGAACCAGACGAGCTGCAAACGCGCACCCAGAGCTGCGACGCCACACTATGTTTATAAAAAGACTCGCGCATTTGTGTAGGCTTTTAGCTTTTAAACGTCAACGTGCTTTGGGTCAAACTCTGCAGATGTTTGTGGATTTAATATTCAATGATAAGTCACAAAGATACAATAAGTTCACAGACTCCCATCTCACTACATCTGTGTGAAAAGGATTCAATAAGATGGTGAAATGTGGGTCACTTATTTTATTATGATACAAAACTTGTGTATAAAGGGGAAAAGTTGCAGTTTTTATATGCAATGAAAAATAAGTGTGTTATTAAACTGAATATAAATGTATTACCCTTATAGGCCTACTTACCCTATAATTTTATTATTTGTCATTGAGTTTTGGATTTAATGCAAAATCTTGGTAATGATTTTATTCATGTCGTAAGTTATCAAACTGAATCGAAATATCGTTTTAAAATTGCTGTATCGTTCCGAATCGCATCGTTCCCAAATACCCAAAATCGTTTTGTAATCGTATCTCTAGGCTTCATATCGATATGTATTGTATCGTTCTAAAAACGTATCGTTACACCCCTAGTAACTACTGATCTGTTAGTGACAAACAAGTACTGTGTGTGTGTAAAAGTGTTTTGTGCATCTGCAAAAGGATTTGTGTGCAGATTTGGGCTATTTCATGGTTGAAATATTATTTGTTTAAAAGCATGTTTTTATCTTTTTCCCACGTGTAACAGCTCGGAACAGCCTTCTTCAGGGAGTGATTCTCAGCAATCCACTAGAACCTATTACTGATTAAGGGATGGGCAACACCCGGTCAGGGGAGTGGCCCAATCAGGGAATGCAAATATGCTAATATTTGCACTTTCTGAAAAAAAACATTAGAGATGGTGACCGTCTGAGTTACTTTTGCAGAGAGAAACATGGTATATCTACAATTTGAAGCCACTGTTTTCCCAGCAATAAATGATGACATTAACTATAATCCTTTTTTTTTTTTAATCTTTATCTTATTCTAACTATCTTTGATCATTGTTAACTTGCTCTTTTTCTTATGACTATAAACATTTAATGTGTTGATTGCCAGTGTGCACTGCCTGATTGGGCCACTTCCCTCGACCAGGTGTTGCACGTCCCTTAATCATTAAACAGGACTAGTGGATAGAGTGCATCAAGCATTCCATATGGGGCTACATACTGTATGTATTGAATGTAAGATTATATATATATATATATATATATATATATATATATATATATATATATATGTATATACATATACATATGCTAATAAAACAAATTTATGCCTGGACAGAAGGGGATTGATTTAGATGTTATACTCATATAATTTATAGTTATCATTATGGTTGTTGTTTTTGTTGCTGTTATTATTTGTCATGGTAACGATGATAATGTTTTTTGTATTTTTTTCATTATTATTACTTTTTAATGTAATATTTATTTTATTTTTTTTTTCTCTCTCTCTCTTTTTTATTATTTTATTTTATTTTTATTTTCTCTTCTTTTTCTCATGAACATTATTTTTATTTACATATTTTATCACTAATATTTATCTTGGTTCTTTGTTTATGTTCATCTAATGAATGTCTTATATTAATTAAATATTAATGACAATAAAATAAATAAAAAAATTGATCATAAAAAAAAAACAAAAAAACAGGGCTATAGTGGATGCTGAGAATCACTCCCTGAAGAAGGCTGTTGTTAGTTGCTATACGTGGGAAACAGATCAACACAAGCTTTCAAAACAAATATTATTTTAACAACAAAACAGCCCAGATTAATAAGGGCTTTTTAAATGTTTACTACTGTATATGAAGAATGCCTTGGATTTGCCCCTATTTCTGTGACTTTGCGTTCTCAATCACCAATGAACACCTTCAAACTTAACTATGTAAGATATTTATAAACATTTTTGGAATTTTCTTTTTGAAATCAAAATATTACATTATTTACATGAAGTCATCCTACAAACAATTTTACACACATGCAAAGACTTGAAGTGAAAATTGAGTCTGAAACCCTGTTCTAGATGAACAGCGGATTGCACAAAAAATAACCAACAGTTGACCTTAGCTGCCAGATTTGTCTTCGGTTTTTAGATGCACCCAAAAAAAAAAAAAAAAAAAAAAAAAAAAAAGCTGGCCACAGACATGAGGACATTTTGCAACAATTATTAGTCTCACAGTCGCGTCATGTCGCGCGAAGGACGGAGACACTTCTTCAATTTCCTACAAGCGGACAAATCGTGGTAACAGAGTCGCGCTGACCCCACAGACACAAGGAGAGAAGTGACAAATTATCTTCTGGAGAAATTGCTACTCAGATCACGTCTCCTCAAACTCGTGGAGAGATAAACTGGGCATAACTTTCACCACAGCGCAATGTATTCCTTGATAGCTGTTTGTATTAGTTTGTTGGTTAATTAGCTTGTTCACTTTCCTAATGCATTCTTACATATGGCGTAAAATGAACAATTCTGACTGTAAGAAGACAAAGGTCAGACAGATGCGGAGGAGCCCCCCAAACGTGAGGATTTCTAAATATTTGGTGTCTATCCAAACTCCCCTTGGTGCAGTTTACAGGTGGGATCAGTCCCAGCACCAGGGTCAAAGTCACTGAGGAACCGCATTGCAGACACTCCACTCTGGCACGTCTAAATAAGGCTTCAACTGTGTGTGTGTGAGTGTGAGAGAGGGTAGAAGGGAGAGGGGAGAGAGAGAGAGGGAGAGGGGAGAAGGGGAAGAGAGGAGGGGAGAGAGAGAGAGAGGGAGGGAGAGAGAGCGAGAGAGAGAGAGAGGGGGGGGGGGGGGAGAGAGGAGGGGAGAGAGAGAGAGGGAGGGAGAGAGAGAGAAGAGGGAGAGAGAGAGAGAGAGAGAGAGAGGGGAGAAGGGGAAGAGAAGAGGAGAGAGCAAGGGAGAGAAAGGGAGAGAGGGAAAGACGACAGGAGGTGTGAGAGAGAGAGAGAGAGAGAGGGGAGAAGGGGAAGAGAAGAGGGGAGAGCAAGGGAGAGAAAGGGGAGAGAGGGAAAGACGACAGGAGGTGTGAGAGACAGAGAGAGAGAGAGAGAGAGAGAGAGGCAAGAGAGAGAGAAAGAGAGAAACAAAAGGAGGGAGAGCAAGGGGAGAGAGAGAAAGAGAAAGACGACAGGAGGAGAGAGAGACAAAAGGAGGGGAGAGCAAGGGAGAGAAAGGGGAGAGAGAGGGGCAAGAGAGAGAGAAAGAAATAAACAAAAGGAGGGGAGAGAGACAGGGAGAGAGACAGAGAGAGAGAGGAGAGAAAGAGGAGGGGGAGAGAGAAGAGAGAGAGAGGGGGGCAAGAGCAAGGGAGAGAGAGGGAGAGAGAGGGGAAAAAGAGAAAGAGAGAGACAAAAGGAGGGGGGAGAGAGAGAGACAGCGAGAGAGGGGAGAGGAGAAGAGAGGAGGGGAGAGACAGAGAGAGAGAAGAAAAAGGGCGTGGGTGAAGGGAGAGAGAGGAAGAAGAAGGAAGAGGCAGGGGAGAAAGGGGGAGCAAGAGAGGGAGGGAGAGAAAGAGTGGGGGGCAGAGGAAATGAAGAGGATGAGGGGATTGTGAAAAGAGGGGAAATGACAGAGAAAAAGAGAGAGAGTTAGAGAGACAGAGAGAGATACAGCTGCACTAGTTGAAAGAGAAACTTAAAAAACACAGACACATGACTCACTTGTGTGGACAAACCAACTCCAGTATATGATATCAGAGAGTCAAGACTCCACCACTGAAGCCACATTCAGCTCCACATCTACAGGCACAGTCAAGTCACATTAGTCAGTTGGCTACCAGTTCTCTGTTAGCATCTTATGTTTGTAAATTACTAATCAGTTAATCAATATTTGTCATCAGGTCAAAATATTATCTGAAATGACAAAACACTAAACAACAGGAAGAATTTAGATTCAATCTTTACTACATGAATGTAAAAGGCCCTTTATCTCGGCCTCTGCTGAATCAGGTATCGCAGAAGTGCAAATGATTCTCAAAAACCAAGAAGTATTATCGGCCAATCAGCGAACAGAGATGAATCAGTTGTTGGTCAGAAAAAAACAAAGTTGAGATAGCTGAGTGTATACAGTATGTTGTACACCTTTGACCTTGTATAAAACATTACTTTAGATTTTGTTTTTGTAACATTATTTTGTAAGGTTACCTCACAGAAATGGCCATTCCTATTTATTGTAATGCTTCTTTAGTATTATACTTGATACTTCATGAGGACTACAGATGAAAATTAGCTTTTTACCAAATCAAATTTACCTAAATGTTTTAACAACTTTAAAACATTAAGACAAAGTGTTTTTAAGGAAATACGCCTAAACTAATTAAAAATAAAAAGATTCTTGATAAAACTATCATTAAGCAGTGTTTTATAGGGGATTGGACTGGATAGGGCTTTCTTTGCAAGTAACACAAAATATAATCAAATGATACTCAAACATCAGCACTTTGCAGACCAAAATGGATCCACTGGGGGGCTAAGTTTGGCTCTTGAGCCCTAGTTTGTATGGTATTTAATAAAAAAAAAGGTGTGTTTTTCTTTTGCATTCTAAGAAATTGTGCCTTGTCAGAGATGATCTACTTTGTATAGAATGTCTTGGCAAAGTAGATAATAACACATTTATTTCCTACTTTGCCTAAAATCAACAGGGTTTTCTATAGAATGCAACTTTGCCTGAAACATACTTAGTATCATTATTTAATCTCTCAGCCATGTAATTCATTGATTAGTAGAAGCGATAAGTGAAATATTCATGTCAAAACTAGTATTCAGTAAAATGAGTGGCTAAAGATTAGCTGTGCTCTCCTATGCTGTGGGAAATGCTAAGTTGATAAAGGAAAATAATTGCAAAATAGTGACATTTCTTCTGACAATAACCCCAAAATCTGACATAGTGGCGTCTCTAGTTGTGTTGCAGTGTGTGCTGGCGGTTACTTGAAGTTGTCCGGGTGCTGCGTCAGGGCCAGTGTGACCGTGTCCAGCGCATGTCTGTGGTGTTTCTGAGCGCTTAACACCAAAGCCAGCAGATGGAGCGAGTGTAAGTCCTCTCCACGAAGAGCCAGGGCCATCTGCAGCGGCTCCATGGAGGCAGAGATCTACAGACGACAACCTTAGAGAGTCAACAGACTAGTGTTTAATGTAATGTGAGATTTTACCTGACGAACAAGTGCGAGCTGCAGAGCCAGGTACATGGCTATCTGTGAATCCTGAGGGTCCAAAGAATAAGCTCTGCAAAGGAAAAAAAAACCCACCAAATATGGATTTTTATTAAAGTTATGTTTAGACCTTTATTATTACAACCATTGGCAAACAGTCTACTTGGAAAACAATAAATGCACATGCTTCATATTCAGAGCATAGGAATAGATCAGTGCTTTTCAACCAAACCCAAGGTATGAAATGCTTTCAAACTCCAAAAAGAAAGTCAAGTGTTATAGTAAGCAAAAATAAAAATGTTTCTTCGTGTCCAATTGTCACTCATTTTTCAGACTAAAAAGCAAAGCATCATTAAAACAAAACATACATAGTAATAACTGGCATTATGTCACTGAAACAGGTTTGGTTATGTAAAAACTTGATATAGGCGATCCATTTTAACAGACTTATGGCTTTTTTGATTTCTGAAAACGTATACACAAGATGATTTGAACATTTTAATGAGAAAGATGATTTTATCTCAATTGGATTAACAAAAAATATGACTTGTTGGCTTCTTCCATGTTTAGACGCTGTAACCAATCAGATTCAAATATTGCAACAGTTTTCTGTTGTTTTAGCAACAATCTATTCAGATTCATGTGTAGAGCTCAATTCAGAGAGATACACGTAACAATCAGGCATGAGTACATTTACCTTTAATCACTGTGAAGAAAGCAATGGATTTGCTAACGTTTGTTCATGGGGTCAGTAATCAAGAATATTAGTGATGCTAACTCTATTATTATTGGTGATTGATTTAAATTTGAGTTAAATTTGTACATTTAGTTTACTTATTTAGCCAATATAATGCAATATTCGGTATCGAAACTGGTATCGTATCGGCATCTACCCTGAAACAAGGTATCTGATCAGTAAAAAAAATGTATTGGAACAACACTACAAAATTATGCCAATTCTTACTGTAACTTCGGTCCCTGTTCAACCAATAACACTAATTATATAAGCTCACTTACTTGTTTAGTGCTTTTAGAGCTCGTTTGTTAAAATGATCCCGGTCTGCTTTCAAAGACGCTGTAAAAGAAAAAAAAAAAGTGTTAAAGTTTTTCTATTCACACATGTACAACAACTCTGTCCGAGTACAATACACAACCCAGGGTGCACGGTCCTCTGGAAGTTAGGGGTTAGGGTTAGGATTTTAACAAACATGAAGAATTGGATAGACAACTTCAAAACATTTGGGTATTGAACTAGCAATACAAAAGGAATAGATGGTAGACTAGAATAATAACCCAGATCCAAACCTGAAATGTATTATGTATGTTGTTATGTTTGATAGATGGATCATGTGACAAATTCAGTTGACAAAAGTGTTAACTGACTCTGAACTCTTGCTTGACACAAATAATAAAAAGTACACATCTACTATGAGTTGTGACTTTCTGGTGCATTTGCCCAAGTTTACCTTCAGTGGCTTGCAGGCTGCAGCAGAGCCCTAAGGCCAGGTAGGCTCTGGGCAGGAACTCTCCGGCCTCTTCCCCCATGGACACCACGCTCTGGGACAAGGACAGGGCCTCCTCATACTGGACACACGGACACAGCACAGTCACTCAAGGACAGAAAGTTACACAGGACACAGCTGAGGCGGCAGAAATCAACTCTGGGAGAAATGTGGAAGTGGTTACAAAAGTTGATTGGGATTTGAGCAATTATAGATCACATTCATTGGAGAATTGGAAAAAAAACGGTCTTAACTTGAAACAACACGACTGAATGAAAGATGATAAAGAGCGTTTAAACTCACTGTTGAGCCGAGAGAATAAACAAAATACTGTAAGTTGTTAGCCATGCTAAGTTAGCTGCCTATGTTAGTTTGGGCTGTAAAAAAAGAATTTTCCTGTCTGTTTGCAGTTAAATGTATTGTCCAAGTTAAACCAGATATGTATTAGGATTAGTAGTTCATAAATATGCGCATGTCAGAAGGACTTGACCAATATTTATTAAAAAAGTTCATTTTTATCAGACTTTGTGTAGTGATTGAGTGGATAGGGAACGAGTGTGGACGTTCGAACACAGCCTCCCAGTTTAAATTCTTCATTGAGATGAGTGTAGAAGAACTTCTCACAACTTTTGCTCCCAAACGGATGTGTTTGGATGCAATGTGCATGCATAGCATGGAGCGATAGAACCCCAGCGACGTCATGTTCGGCAGTTCCTACAAAGTGAAATATCACCAACTGATATTAATAATAATAATGCATTGGATTTATACAGCGCTTTTCATGACACCCAAAGACGCTTCACATTATGCATTATTCATTCATCCCTCACTGGGTAGTGGTAACCTACTACTGTAGACACAGCTGCCCTGGGGCAGACTGACAGAAGTGAGGCTGCCATTTTGTGCCATCGGCCTCTCCGACCACACCAACCATTCATACACACACCAGATCCATACTAGGCAATGTGGGTGACACACAACAAGTTTTTCTTCTGTTCGCTCCACTGTGGCACCTAAGGTTCTCCGCAGTCTCCATCTGTGCATTGTCCAGGCCCAACCCTGCTTAGCTTCTTAGATCTGACGGGATCAGACTTTGGCGAGCTGGTATGGCCACGATGCATCGGGCTATCTACTTTATACCTTTCGGTCCCTGAAATCAATCCAATCTTTTGGGTTGGTAAATGACACCACTTTTCTAAGGCAATTATGCAAAATATATTGTCAGTTTTTTTCCACAGAGAGCTAAATACAGCCCAGTCTCTGAAGAAAATGTATGTGGAAAACGTTGAAATGCCAAAAACGTACAATAAGCTAGGTCAATATGTTACAAAAAGCCAAATGTAAAATAACCACGAGCTTTGATTGAAGCCATGTGGCAACATTTTCTTTGAGTTTAAGAAGTTAGTTTAGACTTCAAGTTAATAAAATTAGCAAGTTTAGGACTGGGGCTTGGGGTAGGTTAATATTTACCCATTAAACTCAAAGAAAATGTCACCACGTGGCTTCAATTAAAATTCATGGTTATTTTAATTGCTACAACAACGTCATTTTAGTGTCAGATTCTGCTCAAATACGGAAATAAAGTTGTCTGTGAGCTGTAACATTTGGACAGATTCAGATCAAACCATATCCATCCCTCCTGTCACACTCTCTCTGTTTCTTTTCCTCTCTCTCGTCTGTCTAAGTCCAACACACAATAGCCGGTCTTTAAAACCACAGACGGCCCGTGCACATCTAAGAAGGATTAGTTGTCCCTCTCTCTCTCTTTTTGCCTTGGCTGATGGGAAACAGGAGCATGTTGTCGTTGGCGAGTAAAAACCTTGTGCCTCCCAAACTGCTTTTTAGGAATAGAGAAAATCGGCTTGCTTCTCTGACAAACACAATCTTGAGCAGATGTCAGAGGACGCGGCCGAGGTGTCGTTAAGATTCTTTTTGTGATGCGAGGATCATGTGACGTCAAAAGTCCTCAAGAGCTTTGGTTTCTGTAGAGTTGCAAGGTTTATACAGTAACCAGTAACCACTGGCCCTTGGATGACAACTGCGATGTCTTGGTGAAAATGAGTTTGAGCTGAGTCGAAAGGCAAAGCTCTCGATTTACTGCTCAATTTACGTTCCAATCCTTACCTAGTCATGAGCTTTAATGACTGAAAGGACAAGATCGTGAATATAAGTGGTCGAAATGAGTTTTCTCCGCAGGGTGGCTGGGCGCTCCTTAGAGATAGGGTGAGAAGCTCAGTCACATGGGAGGAACTCTGAGTAGAGCTGCTGCTCCTCCATATTGAAAAGAGCCATCCAGGTGGCTCAGGCATCTGTTCCTGATGCCTCCTGGACGCCTCCCTGGGGAGGTGTTCCGGGCATGTCCCACCGGGAGGAGACCTCGAGGAAGACCCAGGACACGCTGGAGGGACAATGTCTCTCGACTGGCCTGGGACGCCTCTGGATTACACCGGAAGAGCTGGAGGAGGTGTGTGTGGATAGAGAATTTTGGGCCTCCCTGCTCAGACTGCTGCCTCCGTGACCCAACTCCGGATGAAGAGAAGAAAAAGGATTGGATGGATGGATACAGATATTGTCAAACTATTGCAAATGGCTACTACTGATACTGATATGTCATTTATTTATTTAGCTTAAATTACAGAGCATATAAATAAATGTTTCAGCTGCAGCTTCAACATAAATATGCTGAAGATCGCAAAAGTCTTAAATTTTGTCCGTTGCCCTAAGGCAGGATAAAACAGTAAACTATGAATTAGGCATTAAATACCACATAAAAAAAAAGACTTAGATACACAACAAGGGGTGAACAACCATTTGCTCTATCGCCCATCCCAGGCTGGCACAAAGCAGGATAAGGGCCAATTCATGAATGTTTTATGAGTAATAACAATACCTTTTAAATCAAGACAACAACTCCACTTGTTTTGCAACACATTCTCAGACAAATTCTTCCTAATTAATGAGCGCTGCCAACATCAGCACACACCATAACACTCATTTACATTAGAGTTCTGTATTCACTAAGTGTCCATATGGGCTTAGCATGGCACATGAGAGCAAACGAGCACACTTCTAACAAGGTGTTACAGCTTCAGCAGTGATTAAAACAGGAACACTTCTAAAGGAACTGCACCTGAATTTTATAAACAAAAAAAAATAACTATTAATCTAATGCATTCAGATCTTACAAATATTTACATTAAAAGAACAACGCAGCATGCTAATCACACTATCCCTTCAATTATAAAAGGGTCTAATATTAAGTATAGAAGAGGCAATGCAAATTTGTTATATATTATATAATATTAATATATTATATAATATTATATTATGTTATATATATATACTTGTGCAAACATTATTTTAATATATTACATAATACAACAATAAAAAAGATACTGGCTGCAACAATTATAATAATAAGCAAATAAAGAATCTTATTCTGTTTTCAGCAAGTCAGAATAAATAACAACATAGAATAGGCAACATATTAGACTTGACCTGATCTCGTTTTGTATTAAAAGTGGGGTACCTAACAATTTTAGTAATACATTTATTGAATGTTTTTTCTAAAGTAATTGTAATTGCAACACTGATTACATTTTAGTTATCATTGATAGCAAAAAGCAGCTCTCTGATTGGCTGGGCTTGGGTGGTCCACCCAGTACTTCCAGGTGAGTTGACTGTAATTGAGGGTCTGGGATCAGAATGCCGGGGTTCAATCGTTTTAAGGAATTGATAGTTCATTGTTCAAAACCGAAGCACGAGCCGAATCAGCTACGTTCGCCATCTTGAATGTTTTGAAATGGGGGTGGAAAGCAACTTCCGACTATTTTTAGTGTCACGTGTCAGAATAGCCGTGCTTGATTGGATCGTCCTAACATTGGACATAGAAATTATTGGCCGAGGCTCCGGTTTCAGACCCTTCTGCATTCAAACAGAATAAAACAGAATATAGTCAGGCAATCCAAACACCATTCTGAATGTCCCTGATCTGTGATGTCATAGGTAGATCTCTGAGATCTTCTACCCTATTTTGATGTCCATAAATCATCCAGACTCGCTTTGAGCCTTTCTGCAGCACTAGCAAATCAGGCAAAATCAATGTGATTGTTTACTCTGTGAAATTTCCTTTTCAGTCAGTAGATAGAGCACTGAATTCCTGGTGGGGGAAACGCATGACTGTCATGTGTGGTTTACTACACTCTTTTAATTGGTTCTAGTGCAAGAAATTAAAAAGTGGGGGTTTGAAGGAAGAAAACACAACAAAAACATGCATCATATTTGTCCCTTTCAATTGAAAGATAACAGATGTTGATAACATCAATAACATACACATTATCCAGTGTTGTCCTAGTACTGACCCCTGAGGGACATCACAAGCAAGTTTCACTTTGCTGTTTGAAACAACAACAACAACAACAACAACAAACAACATTTTACAGCTAAAATCACGTGTGCATAAGGATTTGTGAGAGCTGGGTCGTGGTTGAATAGATTTAAATACCTACATCCATATAACAGCTTTAAATAGTATGAATGAAATATAATATTCTAATATATTCCTATTTTGGTTGCATTAATAAATGCTAGTGATCATGTTTTAAGATGTATTCTTCTTTTTTAGTTAAAGGCCCTGTAATAGATAATGGATCATTTGGTTCCCTAAACCCAGGAAGTGCACTTGTTATCATATTAAGCATAACACTAGCTTCTGTTAGCAGCAGAGTTCATTTGCTCTGGCTTTTGAAAGTTGTGAAAGTGCTTCTAAAAAGGCACAGATTGCATTAGGTAAGTGAGCAAAAAGAAAAGAATTCAGTAGTTATGTTTGTTTTCAAGACGGCAAAAATGTGAAACCAAAAAATATATTTCCAAATGAGTCCAATAGAAACTTAATAAAGTACTATAAAGTAACAGCACTGCATTGAGACATTAGACCACACATACAGTAGATGCGTTTTGGTCATCGAAGTGTATGGAAATGACAGTGGCCTAGTTGGTTGTGATGTAACGCTGCTGCTCCATAGTGTCCTATTGTGATTAAGGCTTAAGCTCCTTACAGTGTGTGCAGCTGTGGACAGATGTGCTCCGGGCTGCTCTAATCCTCACCCTTTTCTCTCTCTTTTCCTCTGTGTTTGAACCTGCATCCCAGCCCAAAACACTCACCCTCCTCCAGTCTGTAAATACTACTCCACAAATGAGCCTGGATACAGCGCTTGAGGTTGCGTCTGTAGATCTGTTGCGCAAATAATGTAATAATTCTTCCTGTGAGCAGGCTTGGACTCTAAACCTGACTTTTGCTTGGTGATGATGTCATCTGTTACCAAGCAGAAGATTCACATAGTGCACTTTTGATTATCAAGTTATCAATGACAAGTTAAACAAAAAGCTGAAAATAAAATTAAAAAGTTAACCTGAATACTGTTGGACAGTTAGATTTTTACTATACACCACCATTCAAAAGTTAGAGTCAGTTACTTTTAAAGAAAACTAATCAGAAATACACTGGTTAATATGGTAACTGACTATTCTAGCTGCAAATGTTTGTTTTTTTGTTAATATATAACTGTATACAGGGTTCCACACGTCCTGGAAAACCTTGAAAATCTGAAAATAATTAGTCAATTTTGCAGTCATGGAAAAAGCATAGAAAATAAAAAATAATACATTTTAAAAAAATAATCAAATGTGGATGAAAATAAAATATTGTCCTGGAAAAGTATTTAGTCAATCATAAAAAAAAATCATAAACTATATTTTTACAACAATTTCTAATATTAGGTGAGCAATACAGAGGTTGTTTGTAACTTATACGTCGATAATATCTGTTGCTTTTCTTCACTAAAACATAGAGCTGGTAAAATTCTATCTTAACTAAATCGGACTTTTCATTGCTTAACCCACCAATACGTTTCCATCCGAATATCAGTTAATATAATCTTTTCGAGTAAAATTTTCCTGAGGGAGAACCCCAGACCCTCCCTCTTTGGTGTCCACGTTTTTAAGGCTATAAACTTTTCTGTGTGTGTTTGGGCTGCCATAGACTTTGCAAAATGATCTAAAACTGCTAATATGGATGTCGTGATTAAATAAAGTCCTCTTTTGGAATGTCTTGGAAAATGTTTTTGGACTATAAGTGGAACTATGAGCAACTATCATTTCAGTGTTCTAATGGTACATTGTGTTTGCTCAAATGTGAGTGTGTGCTTTGAAAAAATGTACCCAACTGGACCCGAGTGAAATTTTATTGGTGACCCCTGCAATAGACCATTGTGAGACAGGTTTTGCCTAATGATATGCTGTTGCAATAGTAACCCTTCCACTCTGAAATTACTTTTGACACATTATAACGTATTGAATAATTTTGATCATATTCGACACAAAACCCTGTGATTGCACATTTATCAAATGATCATTTTGTGTCAAACCCTAGCTGTTTTAGCTGTAATATTTTAGCTGTAATATGTGTTCTTTAATTTTGCCCATTGACTATGTTTTATCGGAGTGATGGAGCTCACAAATAATTGCATTCAGAGGAAAAATTTATCTCATGATAGTACGTTTCTTTTTTCTTATTTGAACAAGTTACAACAGAGCTACAGTGGAATTTATCATGGTTTATTTGAGTTAGCTAATTGTTATTTCAGTCAAGGATATTTGAATATAAGACCTCGTATGCCCCTTTGTGACCTGGTTATGTTCCACACATGACCTCATGGTAGTGTTTAAATACTCTTACGAAGAAATTTGTGTAAAACTATGTTTAAATTGATAACATAAGCCACATCCTCAGACTTAAATTTTAATAGCCACATCAGATCTGTAACATCTGCAGCTTTTTACCATCTAAAAACATAGTTAAAATTAAGAATATAATGTCTAAACTGGACTTGGAGAGACTTATGCATTTGTCTCGAGTAGATTGGACTATTGTAACGGCCTGTTCACCGGCCTGTCTAAACAAGCTGTAAAACAGCTACAGTACATCCAGAACGCTGCTGCTTGACCTTTATTTAACCAGGGAAGTCCACTGAGATTGAGACTCTTTTGCAGGGGAGCCCTGGGGAAAGGGTCTGGGGAGGCATTAATGGAAGTTGTAGGAGGAAACCGGAGTACCCGGAGGAAACACATATGCAAACTCCACATAGAAAGGCCCCGGGTGGCCCGGGAGTCGAACCAGGACCTTCTTGCTATGCTTGAATCCTGACCGGAACCAGAAAGTACGAGCACATTAGTCCTGTGCTTAGATCTCTGCACTGGCTTCCAGTGGCTCAAAGAACTGATTTTAAAGTAGCCCTTCTGGTGTTTAAGTCTCTCCATGGCCTAGCTCCCATGTATATATCTGATATGTCGGTCCTTATGAACCATCCGATGGACCTCAGGAACTGGTCTCCTGCTGGTGCCCAGAGTCAGGACTAAACACGGTGAATCAGCATTTCAGTTTCATGGTGCAAAAGTGTGGAACCGTCTCCCTGAAGTCGTTAAACAAGCTCCTACACTAACCATGTTCAAATCCAGGTGTACATATGACTGAGGGTATTCTATGCTTCTTTATTTTATTTAAATGTTATTATATATGGTTTTATTTTTTTATGAATATTCATAATCATTCATTTTATTATTGTTGTTTTTACAATTAATTGCTTGTCGTTTTGTAAAGCACTTTGAATTGCTTTGGTATGAATTGTGCTCTATAAATACATTTTGATTGATTGATTGATCCTCTTTTCTATAAAATAAAATGATGCATTGTGTTCTCTCTCCCTCTCTTCATCTGGCCCCTGAGGCAGCCAGGACTCCTCTGCTGGCCGGAATCTCGTTAATTTATGATGTCACTTTCACATTAAACCTTCATCTACAATTTTTTCAATATGGCAACCAGAAATTCATTGGTATCATCTCACAAGCAAAGATGACTTTTGAGGCCCTTTCCTGCCCTGGGCCCCGGTCAAACTAGCACCATTTACCCCCCTCAGTCCAACACCCCTGTCTGCCACTGTGTTATACTGTCCATTCTCTGTCCAACCTGGATTTACAAGCATTTTACAGGCACTTAGCCACACATTCTAAAAATATGACCATAACGATCTCTAAATATTGTCATGGGAAAAGTCTTACTGTTAGTAATCTTACAGTAGGTCTGAATGGAGTGGTGTGGATTACACTGGGGCTGTGCGTGAGGCCGAGGTCACGTCACGTTAGCTCCAGATGGACAATGGAGGCTGATCTTTAATCTGTGAATTACAAAGCTTACATTACCAGTCCACGAGCTGGTTTTCACTGCAACACGAGAGCAACATTCATGACGTTTTTAATTCACTTTTATTATTATTTTTGAAGTGGTAATGTTTGTTTCTTATTATGTAACAAGACAGTTGTAGTACAGCATTAATAATGTATCAAAAAGGCTTGTTAATCGACTTTAAGGTTGTTTTTGGCTTTAAATGCATCAGTTTTATTGGCTTTGCCTTCAAAATTACATCCTGACTATATTGTAAATGTTCGAGAGAGAATTTAAGAGAAAAAAATACTGCATTGACAACATTCACAGCAGCAGTTGTCAGTAAGCTGAACAGTGCCCCCTGAAGGAAGTTACTGAAAACAAGAAAGGTGACAATGACTTTTACAATAAACTTCGAGATGATTCTTTCTCATCAATTGACATTTGCGATGCATCCAAAAAGATATAACTGTGTTTGTAAGGGAAAGTTAATCAATTAATCACACTGTAAAAAATCCTAAAGCCAGTTAGTTAAAGTACCTTAAATCTTTATGTTGATTTACAGTAACTTGATAATGTGAGTCGAAGATTTTCAACTTAGATTTTTAAGTTAGGAGAGAGAGAGAAGTGGAGAAAGAGAGAAAGAAAGGGATGAGAGAGAGAGGAAGAGAGAGGAGCTAGAGTAAAAGAGAGTGAGAATGAAGGGTTGAGAGAGAAGAGAGAGAGAGGGTAGAGGGAGAGAGAGAGAAGAAATGGAGAGAGAAAGGGATGAGAGAGAAAGAGCGGGTAGGGAAAGAGAGAGACGAAGGGAGGAGATAGATCTAGAGAGAAAGAAAGGGATGAGAGAGAGGAAGAGAGAGGAGCTAGAGTAAAAGAGAGTGAGAAAGAAGGGTTGAGAGAGAACCAGAGAGAGAGAAGAAATGGAGAGAGAGAAAGGGATGAGAGAGAGAGGATAAAGAAAGAGAGACAAAGGGAGGAGAGAGATCTAGAGAGAAAGAAAGGAATGAGAGAGAGAGGAAGTGAGAGGAGCTAGAGTAAAAGAGAGTGAGAAAGAAGGGATGAGAGAGAAGAGAGAGAGGGTAGAGGGAGAGAGGAGAAGAAATGGAGAGAGAGACGGTGAAGAAAGGGAAGAAAAGCATGAGAGAGAGGGAGAAATCACTTGTTTTTTCATTTGTGCAGTTTTGCGCTGGGCATATTTACTGTAGTTCTTTATTAGCATATTTAAAAAAATGTAAAAAAAAATTTGCGGCAATTGCATGACGTCATATCTGGCCAGATGTTAGAAGCAGCGTGAGGAAAACTCGTGTTAATCTCACTCAAACAGCGGTATTAATGAAAAGCAGTAATAAACGACTGGTACAACTTTCAGTTCGCCTGTGATGATCACACTTGTTTTGCTGAGATTTCAACGAGTTTACGCTGACCGGAAGTGGTGTCATAAGCAATTGCTTAGTTTCATAAGTTTAAGCTGTTTTAGAGTGATAGCTAACATTTTGGGGCCTGAGTGACATCATCGGCACAAAATAAAATGGTAAATAAATATAAAAAAAAAAGTGGCACAATCAAAACTTTTTACAGCACTAAACAGCACAAACAAAGCACAATCAACTAAACTCCACCTACAAACACATTTCAAATTCAGCAAACTCACTGAAAAGCATTAGGAAAAGGGCAAAGGCGGGGCTTCGAGAGAAGAGCTGCAGTATAATTTGATTGACAGCAGGTGTTTCCAATTAGTGCTCATCTTTAAGTGGACAATACATGCTTACGTCACAGAGAGTCTAGAAATGACACCAGTCTTTGCAGTCAGATAGATGCTGCATTCATGTACTCTGCCTCCCGAATTTAGAAAGTACGAGTTCCGACTGGGAAAAAAAGGCGTTCCTGAAACAGTCAGCCTCGCATACCTCCTATTCCAGGCCACGGCAAGTCCAGCAATGATGACTTAGACGGCTCTGAAACAAGAGGAGAACCTATGAGGGCTAGAATAAGTATGTGAGTATTGGTGAGAGTTGATGAGACGTTTGACCATAAAATGTACACGGCGCAGATCAGATCGCTCTACCTCTGCTTTTTTCTAATTTTTTATTTCCACAACTAGGAGCACTGTTGCCTCTAGCGATATCTGGCAAGCTCAATCTGGTAAACAGCGAAAAGCAGTGGTTAGATGCTCACTGGCTTTCCACTTTACAAAGAAGGACACATTGTGAGGGTTCGAACAAACCAGCTACCTCCAGGCTCGGACCATACTAACATCTCACGATCTCGCATCATGGAGTCGAGAGTTTGCTGTCTCCCTTACNCAAATTCTTTCTAATTAATGAGCGCTGCCCAACAATTCAGCACACACCATAGCACTCATTTACATTAGAGTTCTGTATTCACTAAGTGTCCATATGGGCTTAGCATGGCACATGAGAGCAAACGAGCACACTTCTAACAAGGTGTTACAGCTTTAGCAGTGATTAAAACAGGAACACTTCTAAAGGAACTGCACCATGAATTTTATAAACCAAAAATAACATAAGTATTAATCTAATGCATTCAGATCTTACAAATTATTTACATTGAAAAACAACGCAGCATGCTCATCACACTATCCCTCAATTATAAAAGGGTCTAATATTAAGTATAGAAGAGGCAATGCAAATTTGTTATATATTATATAATATTAATTAATTATATATTATATTATGTTATTATATCTATACTTGTGCAAACATTATTTTAATATATTACATAATACAAAAATAAAAAAGATACTGGCTGCAACAATTATAATAATAAGCAAATAAAGAATCTTATTATGTTTTCAGCAAGTCAGAATAAATAACAACATAGAATAGGCAACATATTAGACTTTGACCTGATCTCGTTTTGTATTAAAGTGGGGTACTAACAATTTCAGTAATACATTTATTGAATGTTTTTTCTAAAGTAATTGTAATTGCAACACTGATTGCATTTTAGTTATCATTGATAGCAAAAAGCAGCTCTCTGATGGCTGGCTTGGGTGGTCCACCCATTACTTCCAGGTGAGTTGATTGTAAATTGAGGGTCTGGGATCAGAATGCCGGGGTTCAATCGTTTTAAGGAATTGATAGTTCATTGTTCAAAACCGAAGCACGAGCCGAATCAGCTACGTTTGCCATCTTGAATGTTTTGAAATGGGCTTGAAAGCAACTTCCGACTTTTTAGTGTCACGTGTCAGAATAGCCATGCTTGATTGGATCGTCCTAACATTGGACATAGAAATTATTGCCGAGGCTCCGGTTTCAGACCCTTCTGCATTCAAACAGAATAAAACAGAATATAGCAGGCAATCCAAACACCGTTCTGAATGTCCCTGATCTGTGATGTCATAGGTAGATCTCTGAGATCTTCTACCCTGTTTGATGCCCATAAATCATCCAGACTCGCTTTGAGCATTTCTGCAGCACTAGCAAATCAGGCAAGATCAATTTGATTGTTTATTCTGTAAATTTCCTTTCAGTCAGTAGATAAGGCTCTGACTCAGTTCCTGGTGGGGAAACACATGACTAATTGTTCTAGTGCAAGAAATAAAAAAGTGGGGGTTTGAAGGAAGAAAACAAAACAAAAACATGCATCATATTTGTCCCTTTAAATGTAAATGTATTGAGACTGTATTATTGATAAGTTAGGCACTGGCAGCAATCACCACAGGGTGTCGGGTCAGAACAGCAATGATATGTTCAGGTGAGTTTAGAGAAAAGGGAGGTCCACAGCCAGGTAATCTTGCAACTTTCTTTAATGTCAAAGGTTTAAAAATATGCAGTGCGTGTGTGTGTTTTGTCTAAGGGACGCACACTATTATTTAGACATTAAAAAAAGTCCGAGGCTGAGCTGTCCACGGAGCTGCAGCCATGATGTTCTGAGTTCTGACTAAGTGCGCAAGCGCACCCCTCTAGTGGTGAAACAGGAGATAGCATGCAAAGAATATGAACTTAAATAATACTAAATAAACAGGAAAAATGCTATCTACAGACAACCTTTAATACAGCCGCCCCCAATTTGTGGTGCAAATTTGACCACTAAGGAAACCGTACTGTCCTGGGGTAAAGCTGGCAGCTTAACGAGACGAACCACAGGGCGAGTGTAGGTCCTGTCCTTCACTTGGACGACGGCCGTCCTCACGCGTCCATCTGCTCCGGGAATTACAGTCTTTACCGTCCCAACCTGCCAGAGGGCTCGAGGGTTTGTTGGTCACAATGAGCACAACTGTGCCCACAGTGATGTCTTCCTTTTCAGTCTGCCACTTCTGCCGTGATTGTAAAGTGGGCAAAAAGTGTTGAATGAAGTGCTTCCAGAAGTGATCTGCTAAGATTTGAGAATGCGCCATCTTTTACGGCTCAGCAGCTCTGACTCAGGATAAACCACTTGAGGAAGGGAAGAGTCCGGCCGCCCCATCAACAAACAGTTGGGTGTGACTGGGTCGGGGTCGGCAAGGTCAGAGGACACGTAGCCAGGGGCCGAGAGTTGAGTATGCCCTCTACTTCAATGAGGAGTGTCCTCAGCACTTCATCTGGCACCGACTGGTCTCCCAAAGTGGTGCGGAGCGCTGTTTTTACAGATCTCACTTCACGCTCCCATGAGCCACCAAAGTGTGGAGCATTCGGTGGGTTGAACTGAAAGCGGATCTGTTGTGAGGAGAGCTGCTCTTTAACTGTAGGTTCCAGGGCAAGAATGCTTCACGCAGTTCTCTACTGCCTCCTTTAAAGTTAGTGCCCTGGTCCGAAAGGAGCTCATAGGGTTTTCCTCTGCGAGCGATGAAAACGTCTGAGTGACATCAGGAACGAGTCAGCGTCCATGTTGGGCAGAGTCTAAGTGGATGGCTCTTGTAGTGAGACATTGTACAGAATGCCCCACCTCTTCTCAGTGCGTCGGCCTACTTAACAAGCATGGGCCCCAAAACAGTCGACGCCTGTAGAATAAAAGGCCGGTTTAAGAGCCTCAACCGGGAGGGAGGTAAATCAGCCATTTTGGGGACTTAGGGGTGCCTCTCCACTTCCTGCACTCCACACAGTTATGTTGATTGCTTCTTAACGCTTCTCTGCCTCTCAGTATCCAGTATTTCCGGCGCAGCTGGTCGTCATAGTGCTGGATGAGGAGCTTGGAGACGGGTGAGACGATGACAGGAGAATGGGGTGCAGCACGTCTGGCTCAGAGCATCACATCGTCTGAGTCTACCCCCAACACGGACCAGGCTGGTAGAGCTGTCATATTCAGGAGACAATGTTAGTAATTCTGCTAGTAGATGAGAGGGGCTTACCAGCTTGGAGAGAGACACTTCTCTGGAAAGCTCCCTGCCTGGGCATACTCTAAGAGAGCTATCTCTGCTTTCTGGAGTCGTCAGCGGTGAGAGATGATTTATCAGCCGCCCCGTGAAGCTCTGTGTTGTGGCGTCAAAAGCTCTTTATATGTGTTAAACTGCTGGACATCGGGCACAACTGGATCAGGTGTAACTAAGCCACAAAATGCTTTGCTCCTGAGCTCCTCTGTCTCTTCTCCAACTGGACTTGCTATCTTCTCCGGCCACTGTTCACATGATGCAGGAGAAACGAGGGTCCGTGGCTCCACCTGCTCTCTCCAGTTAGTTGGGTCAATGTTTTCCCCCTAGTGATGTCGTCTGCAGGTTTGAAGCTGAGTCAATGTAACGCCAGGCATTAATGTCTGTGAGCTCCTGTACTTCTGCCACTCTTGTGCCCACAAACACTTTATACCTGCAGGAGTCAGACTGGAGCCAGTGAGAACTGTGGTGGAGTCGGTCCAGTAAACCACAGCTTGAATCTGGACAGTGAGCTCTTTGACTAAAACTGAAGCTAGCTGTGCTCCTGTTAAAGCGCCACAAGCTCAAGTCGGGGGATGGAGAGCTGCTTCTTTGGGGCGGACTCTGGACCTGGCAGCTAAGAATGCAACTTGAACATCTCCTTCACCACTGTCTGTCCGCAGGTACGCCACTGAGCCATAGGCACGCTCGGAGGCATCACAGAAAACATGGATGGTCCTGCTGCTATTGCTGCAGTCTGTGGCATGGCTGGTGTAAATCTGGGTAACGTAATCTGTGACAAATGTGGTAGCTCCTCCTCCCACAGTCTCCAGGCCTGCAGCAGCTCTTCCGGGAGATTGGATCATCCCAGCCTCTCTTCTTGTCCCACAGACGTTGCACAATGATCTTAGCTCTGGTTGTGTAGGGAATAATGTATCCCAGAGGATCATATTGTTGGGCTAGAAGCCGGGTAGATGTTCGCATGGTAAGTTCAGGACGCTCACTCTGGTGCGCTTATAGCGCAGTGGTGTCAGATTTGCCACTGCCACAAAAGTCCAAGTGTGCGCTCCTGGGGGTCTGCTCTTTCCTGTGTGAACCAGAGAGTGCTGTTTTCAGAGCATGATTCCTTCGGTAGATGTTGGATCACTGCAGGGACGTTGCTGGCCCACTCTCTCAGCTCAAATCCACCCTCCATCAGTAGTGTGTGCAGACGGTTACTAGCTGGCTTTGCTCTTCTTGGGACTGAAGACTCTGCAGGCAGTTGTCAACGTAAAAGCAGCGCTCTACTGATAGACGTGCATCTTCCTCTGGTTCAGTGTGCCTTGGACATGAGTCTGGAGAGCAAAGGTGGCACAACATGGGCTGGCATGTTGTGCCGAATGGGAGCACTGCCACTCGTAGATGGTTGGTTCCTGGTCCGCTCAACATCACGCCACAGAAAGCGAAGGAATGGTTTGTCCTCTTCCAGCAGGCGGACCTGGTGAAACATCCTTTCACGTCACTGCTGATGGCTACTGGGGTGCTCTCGAAACCTGAGTAGGACTCCCAGGAGGCTGGCTCCGAGTGTAGGGCCAGGAAGAAATTGTCATTCAGACTCTGTCCGTTAAAGGTGAAGGAACAGTTAACACTATTCGTGTTTCTGGTTGTGCTGCACCATGTGGTGGGGAATAAACCATGAAGAACTGCACTCTTCAGTCTTGGCAGGAGCAATAGCTTTGACATATCCAGCATCAATAAGCTTGTGCATCTCTCTTGAGTAGATGGCTGCTCTCTCTGGTCCCCTCACAAGACGTTCTCTGGTCCACGCAGCTGAACACACTGCTTCTTTTGATGCATTGAGTGGAATAAGATTTTGTTTCCATAGCAACGGTGTGGCATACCTGTTCACACCATCCACCATTACTCTTGTGGTCTTCTTCTCAAGAGTGTGAACTGCCTCTGCATCCTGTCTTGACCTAGTAATCAACCCGCTCGCTTCTGTATGGCAAACATCCAACTGCCACAGTTTCTTTTCAACTTTGGAGGGTTCCAGATAGTGAAAAGACACTGCTGTGGGACAGTTGGTGGCATAGAAGACAGTAGGGCCCTGTAAAGTCCATCCTAGTCTGGTGTGCACTGCTGCAGGTCCACCGGGGGGCCAAGACGTACTGGTTCACTGGATTATAAATGTGGATAATCTGACCCCAATCAGAAGCAGCGGTTGGGCATCCTTGATAATAGCATGGAATGTCTTTCAGTGGTGATATTTCTCCTGCAGAGCTTTGACTGGATAGGTGTGGCGGAGAGGTTCAGTTCTCTGGCGGTGAATGCTTTATTGATCTTGTAGCACTTGCCTGGCTCTGAAAGAGGGGCTATTGTGAAGGATACAGAAGCTCCTGGATGGACGGACTTCCTGTCGAACTGTGCGGAGTGTGAGCTCTTCCGCTGTCCATGAAGGCCCAACTGAACAGCAGCATCATTCAGGAGTATTGTGCGCTCTGAGCCATCATCCAATATGGCGTAGGTTTCAAACACTTGGTTGCGCTCTGCAGGATGACTGGGCTCAACTTGATAACACTTGACGGCTACTAGCTGGCCGGTCAATATACAGAGACTCTGACACAGAACTCACTAGGCAGTGCTGGCTTCAGAAGTTTGGGGCTTACCAGTTGCTGTAGCATTTGGCTGCGTTGACTTCATGGAGGACGTCTAGGTGCTTCCTCTCACACTGTTTGCACTTAGCTTTAAGTTACACTGGCAGCCTGGTGCTCATGTCCACATCTCCAACAGCGATTGTTTTTCTGATCCATTGAGTTTTCTGCTCCACTGACAGGAGTTTGAAGTTGTTACACTGGTTTAGATAATGCTGCACTGTGTCACAGAAGGGACAATACTTTTTAGGCTTGTCTGATGTTACCTCTTTCTGTGATGGAGCTGGATCTGTTTTCTTCATTGCCTCATTAGATTCACTGCCATGAAGAATAGTGGTGACTTCTGAGACTTGTAGTCAGAGCGCTGGCTTTTAGACTGAGCAGGCCTCTCTCTGATTGGGTTACTGCTATATTGGCTGCACTAACTTGAACTCTCACCTCATATTCAAGCCAGTCAGCCAGGTCAAGGAGTGTTGGGATGGGAGTATGGATGGGGTTAACAAATCTGTGGAAATCAGCTCTTAGATTATGTGGTAGTTGGCTAAGAGACGAGAGACATGTGAGCCGCACTTTAACTCAGTCCAACCTGGGCGTCCCAACTGGTGCAGCATCCCAACTAGTGCACGGACTTGGAGAGCAAATGACTTGAATGCTTTAATGTCCCTGTCTTATGTTGGGCTCATTCATCAGATTGGAGATCCTCTTTAGTGCGAGCTGCTGGGGTTGGCCATACATCTCAGTGAGGGCTCTCATAGTGTCTGTGAATGGATAAGGACTGTTGCTATAAGAGTCAGCAATAAGTAATCTTCCTCACATTTCAGATGATCTGTGAGTATCTGGAACTTAAAGTGCTCTGATGCATCATATGGCAGTAAATTGTCCAGGGCCAGTTTCAATCTGGCAAACTCACGAGGATCTTCTGACTTGAAGTCTGGGATTGTTGGCTTTGGTCCATGTAGGCATCTGGTACTGCTGCCCGGCTGTATGACATTGGCTATGTTGTGAGAGATATGGCGGTCAGGTGGGTATCTGTCCTCTCTTTGTCTCCTCTCATAAACATATGCACGGCTGTCATCATCAGGGCGGTCTCTGTAAGTAGATGAGTATTCCCTCTCATACCCATAGTAGCGGCTGTCAGGGCGAGCTCTTGGACTACTGGGCGATAAGATGGAGCAGCATAACTGTACTCAGCACTGTACCTTGGGTAACTTGAACGGGGTGGAGAAGTACCATAGGAGCGTTGGTACCTGTCCTCATGACGAGAAGAGCGGTCAACATAGCGATCATAGTCCTTTTCATATGTGACACGGGCTTGACATCATATGACTCAGACTTATGTTGTGGTGGGCTTTCACCTGCCTGGTAGTGAGATCTACTGCGTGGAGGAGAGCCTCTGTCGTCATGGTAACGTGACTGCTCTGTGGGCTGGTGTGCTTCTTTCACCTCAGTTTCACTTTGGGAGAGGAGAGTGGCAGGAGCTGTAGCATCTGGTGCCTGTGCTTGCTCTGATAATCTGGTTTCATGCAGGCGCCGTCTGAGACTCTCCACTATGGCATGTCGACCAATAGGAGGAGAAGAAGAAGCATCTCTAATCATCGGAGGGGCACTTACTGGCTGACCGTGGCCCTGAAGACCACTGAATGGCGTCTGCTGACTTGTAGGTGCTGATGGGTCAGATGTTTCCTCTTGGTGCTCAGGTTGTGACAGCGGATGTGAGGAGGCAGCAGGAGCTCTGTGGATCATGTCCGACAGACGTTGGACATCACGGCGCAGCTGGTCATTCTCCTCTCTCATGTGCTTGAAAGATCTGATTATTTCTGAAGAAGACACATGCCTGCTCTGCTCATCCTCAGGTACGCGGGACCTCACAGGGTAACTGACCTCGTAGTCCTGGAGATAAGATGGCATCTGCTTGGCTCTTTGTGGGCGGGCCTCGGCAGGTTCTCTCTCATATGGCCTGAACATATTGACTGCAGTGGTTGCTCTAATCCGGTGAAGGAGGACCAAAAATTGTATTGAGGACTGTATTATTGATAAGTTAGGCACTGGCAGCAATCACCACAGGGTGTCGGGTCAGAACAGCAATGATATGTTCAGGTGAGTTTAGAGAAAAGGGAGGTCCACAGCCAGGTAATCTTGCAACTTTCTTTAATGTCAAAGGTTTAAAAATATGCAGGTGCGTGTGTGTGGTTTTGTCTAAGGGACGCACACTATTATTTAGACATTAAAAAAGTCCGAGGCTGAGCTGGTCCACGGAGCTGCAGCCATGATTGTTTCTGAGTTCTGACTAAGTGCGCAAGCGCACCCCTCTAGTGGTGAAACAGGAGATAGCATGCAAAGAATATGAACTTAAATAATACTAAATAAACAGGAAAAATGCTATCTACAGACAACCTTTAATACAGTAAAGATTATGTATTCATTTCCATCCATGTTTTAATCTTACTTAGTTCAACATTTACATTTTGATGAGTTCATCAAGGTTATTGTGACTGTAAAATATATTGTATCATCTGCAAATAACACAAATTTTAACAGATGAGATATGTTGAAAGCATCAATAACATACACATTATACACTGTGTTGGTCCTAGTATTGACCCCTGAGGGACATCACAAGCAAGTTTCACTTTGCAACAACAACAACAACAACAACAAACAACAACAACAAAACAACAACAACAACAACAACAACAACAACAACAACAACAACAACAACAACATTTTAAAGCTAAAATCACGTGCGCAGAAGGATTTGTGAGAGCTGAGTGGTGGTTGAATATATTTAAATACCTACATCCATATCCCACCTTTAAATGGTATGTTAAATGAAATATTGTACGGTATAATATTCCTATTTTGGTTGCATTAGTAAGTGCTGGTGATCATGTTGTTAAGATGTATTCTTCTTTTCAGTTAAAGGCCCTGTAATAGATAATAGATGGATCACTTGGTTCACTAAAACTCAAGAGGTGCACTTGTTATCATATTAGGCATAACGCTAGTTTCTGTTAGCAGCACAGTTCATTTGCTCTGACTTTTGTAAGTTGTAAAAAGTGCTTCTAAAGAGGCACAGAATGCATTAGGTAAGTGAGCAAAACATTTGACAAAGAACTCAGTAGTTATGTTTGTTTTCAAGATGGCAAAAATGTGAAACCAAAAAATATATTTCCAAATGAGTCCAATAGAAACTTAATAAAGTACTATAAAGTAACAGCACTGCATTGAGACATTAGACCACACATACAGTAGATGCGGTTTGGTCATCGAAGTGTATGGAGATGACAGTGGCCTAGTTGGTTGTGATGTAACGCTGCTGCTCCATAGTGTCCTATTGTGATTAAGGCTTAAGCTCCTTACAGTGTGTGCAGCTGTGGACAGATGTGCTCCGGCTGCTCTAATCCTCACCCCTTTCTCTCTCTTTTCCTCTGTGTTTGACCTGCATCCCAGCCCAAAACACTCACCCTCCTCCAGTCTGTAAATACCACTCCACAAATGAGCCTGGATACAGCGGTTAAGGTTGTGTCTGAAGGTCTGTTGCGCAAATAATGTAATAATTCTTCCTGTGAGCGGCTTGGGCTCTAAACCTGACTTTAGCTTGGTGATGTCATCTGTTACCAAGCAGAAGATTCACATAGTGCACTTTTGATATTTGGTTATCAAGTTATCAATGACATGTTAAACAAAAAGCTGAAAATAAAATAAAAAAGTTAACCTGAATACTGTTCTACTGGAAGGTTAGATTTTTAATATACACCACCATTCAAAAGTTGGGGTCACTTTTAAAGAAAACTAATCAGAAATACACTGGTTAATATGGTAACTGACTATTCTAGCTGCAAATGTTTGTTTTTTTGTTTAATATATAACTGTATACAGGGTTCCCATCAATTTTCCAGTCATGGAAAAAGCATAGAAAATTTAAAAGCCAAATGTGAAGGAAAATAAAATATTGTTCTGGAAAATTATTTAGTCAATCATAAAAAATGCATAAACTATATTTTATTACCAGTTCTAATATTAGGTAAGCAATATAGAGGTTGTTTGTAACTTATACGCCGATAATCTGTTGCTTTTCTTCACTAAAACATAGAGCTGGTAAAATTCTATCTTAACTAAATCAGACTTTTCATTGCTTAACCCACCAATACGTTGTCCACATGGTCAGACTGTTAAAATTCATCAGTATGCAGTTAATATAATCTTTTCGAGTAAAATTTTCCTGAGGGAGAACCCCCAGACCCTCCCTCTTTGGTGTCCACGTTTTAAGGCTATAAACTTTTCTGTGTGTTTGGGCTGCCATAGACTTTGCAAAATGATCTAAAACTGCTAATGTAGATGTCGTGATTAAATAAAGTCCTCTTTTGGAATGTCTTGGAATTGTCCTGGAAAATGTTTTTGGACTACGAGTGGGAACCCTGGTATAGAAGCCCATTTCCAGCAACTATCATTTCAGTGTTCTAATGGTACATTGTGTTTGCTCAAATGTGTGTGCGCAAAGTGTGTGCTTTGAAAAAACGTACCCCAGTGAAATTTTATTGGTGACCCCTGCAATAGACCATTGTGAGACAGGTTTTACTCTAATGATATGTTGTTGCAATAGTAGTGAATTATGTCTTAGAAAATTTTTGACACATTATAACGTTGCTGGATTGAGAAGTTGTAATACTTTGATCATATTCGACACAAAACTCTGTGAACATGCACATTTATCAAATTGATCATTTTGCGTCAAACCCTAGCTGTTTGTTCACTAAAAACTGAAAAATACAATCTTTTTAGCTGTAATATTTGTTAATAATTTGCTCAATTATTATTCTTTAATTTTGCCCAGTGACTATGTTTATCGGAGTGATGGAGCTCACAAATAATTGCATTTAGAGGAACAATTGATCTCATGATAGTACGTTTCTTTTTTTGTTCTTATTTTAACAAATTACAACAGAGCTACAGTGGAATTTATCATGGCTTATTTGAGTTAGCTAATTGTTGTTTCAGTCAAGGATATTTGAATATAGGACCTCGTATGTCCCCTTTGTGACCTGGTTATGTTTCACACATGACCTCATGGTAGTGTTTAAATACTCTTACAAAGAAATTTGTGTAAAACTATGTTTAGATCGATAACATAAGCCACATCCTCAGACTTAAATTTTAATGGCCACATCAGATCGGTAACATCTGCAGCTTTTTACCATCTATAAAACATAGTTAAAATTAAGAATATAATGTCTAAACTGGACTTGGAGAGACTTATGCATTTGTCTTGAGTAGATTGGACTATTGTAACGGCCTGTTCACCGGCCTGTCTAAACAAGCTGTATAACAGCTGCAGTACATCCAGAACGCTGCTGCTTGAATCCTGACCGGAACCAGAAAGTACGAGCACATTAGTCCTGTGCTTAGATCTCTGCACTGGCTTCCAGTGGCTCAAAGAATTGATTTTAAAGTAGCCCTTCTGGTGTTTAAGTCTCTCCATGGCCTAGCTCCCATGTATATATCTGATATGTCCTGGTATGACCTCAGGAACTGGTCTCCTGCTGGTGCCCAGAGTCAGGACTAAACACGGTGAATCAGCATTTCAGTTTCATGGTGCAAAAGTGTGGAACTGTCTCCCTGAAGACGTTAAACAAGCTCCTACACTAACAGCTCTGTTTCACTGTGCATATGACTGAGGGTATTCTATGCTTCTTTATTTTATTTAAATGTTATTATATATGTTTTTATTTTTTATGAATATTCATAATCATTCATTTTATTATTGTTGTTTTTACAATTAATTGCTTGTCGTTTTGTAAAGCACTTTGAATTGCTTTGGTATGAATTGTGCTCTATAAATACATTTTGATTGATTGAATGATTGATTGATCCTCTTTTTCTATAAAATAAAATGATGCATTGTGTTCTCTCTCCCTCTCTTCATCTGGCCCCTGAGGCAGCCAGGACTCCTCTGCTGGCCGGAATCTCGTTAATTTATGATGTCACTTTCACATTAAACCTTCATCTACAATTTTTTCAATATGGCAACCAGAAATTCATTGGTATCATCTCACAAGCAAAGATGACTTTTGAGGCCCTTTCCTGCCCTGGGCCCCGGTCAAACTAGCACCATTTACCCCCCTCAGTCCAACACCCCTGTCTGCCACTGTGTTATACTGTCCATTCTCTGTCCAACCTGGATTTACAAGCATTTTACAGGTACTTAGCCACACATTCTAAAAATATGACCATAACGATCTCTAAATATTGTCATGGGAAAAGTCTTACTGTTAGTAATCTTACAGTAGGTCTGAATGGAGTGGTGTGGATTACACTGGGGCTGTGCGTGAGGCCGAGGTCACGTCACGTTAGCTCCAGATGGACAATGGAGGCTGATCTTTAATCTGTGAATTATAAAGCTTTACATGACCAGTCCACGAGCTGGTTTTCACTGCAACACGAGAGCAACATTCATGACGTTTTAATTCACTTTTATTATTATTTTTGAAGTGGTAATGTTTGTTTCTTATTACGTAACAAGACAGTTGTAGTACAGCATTAACAATGTATCAAAAGAGGTTTGTTAATCTGACTTTAAAGTTGTTTTTGGATTATATGTATAAATTTTAATGGCCTTTGCCTTTAAAATTTACATCCTGACTATATTTTTAATAGGTTTGAGAGAGAATCTAAAAGAAAAATCAACTGTATTGACAACATTCACAGCAGCAGTTTATCAGTAAAAGCTGAACAGTGCCCCCTGAAGGAAGCTGCTGAAAACAAGAAAGGTGACAATGACTTTTACAAAAAAACTTCGAGAGAATTCTTTTCATCAATTGACATTTGGCGATGCACCCAAAAAGATTTGTAAATGTCTTGGTTAAGTGTAAATTAGGACATGTTAATCAATTAATCACAACTACACTGTAAAAAATCCAAAGGCCAGTTAGTTAAAGTACCTTAAATCTTTATGTTGACTTAGAGTAACTTGAGAGAGAGAAGTGGAGAAAGGGAGAGAGAGAAAGAAAGGGATGAGAGAGAGAGAGGAAGAGAGAGGAGCTAGAGTAAAAGAGAGTGAGAAAGAAGGGGATGAGAGAGAAGGAGAGAGAGGGTAGAGGGAGAGAGAGGAGAAGAAATGGAGAGAGAGAAAGGGATGAGAGAGAAAGAGCGGGTAGGGAAAGAGAGAGACGAAGGGAGGAGAGAGATCTAGAGAGAAAGAAAGGGATGAGAGAGAGAGGAAGAGAGAGGAGCTAGAGTAAAAGAGAGAGTGAGAAAGAAGGAAATGAGAGAGAAGAAGAGAGAGGGTAGAGGGAGAGAGAGGAGAAGAAATGGAGAGCGAGAAAGGGATGAGAGAGAAAGAGCGGGTAGGGAAAGAGAGAGATGAAGGGAGGAGAAAGATCTAGAGAGAAAGAAAGGGATGAGAGAGAGGAAGAGAGAGGAGCTAGAGTAAAAGAGAGAGTGAGAAAGAAGGGGATGAGAGAGAACGAGAGAGAGAGAAGAAATGGAGAGAGAGAAAAGGATGAGAGAGAGAGGATAGAGAAAGAGAGACAAAGGGAGGAGAGAGATCTAGAGAGAAAGAAAGGGATGAGAGAGCGAGGAAGTGAGAGGAGCTAGAGTAAAAGAGAGTGAGAAAGAAGGGGTTGAGAGAGAAAGAGAGAGAGGGTAGAGGGAGAGAGAGAAGAAGAAATGAAGAGAGAGAAGGTAGAGAAAGGGAAGAAAAGGATAAGAGAGGAGGGAGAAATCACTTGCTTTTTCATTTGTGCAGTTTTGCGCTGGGCATATTTAGTTCTTTATTAGCATATTTAAAAGATGTAAAATATATATATTTTTTGCGACAGTTGCATGACGTCATATCTGGCCAGATGTTAGAAGCAGCGTGAGGAAAACTCGTGTTAATCTCACTCAAACCAGCGGTATTAATGAAAAGCAGTAATAAACGACTGGTACAGACCTTCAGTTCTCCTGTGATGATCACACTTGTTTTGCTGAGATTTCCACGAGTTTTCGTCACGCTGCTGCCAACGGCTGACCGGAAGTGGTGTCATAAGCAATTGCCACAAAAGATTTATAAGTTTAAGCTGTTTTAGAGTGATAGCTAACATTTTGTGGCCTGAGTGACATCATCGGCACAAAATAAAATGGTAAGTATTAAAAAAAAAGTGGCACAATCAAAACTTTTTACAGCACTAAACAGCACAAACAAAGCACAATCAACTAAACTCCACCTACAAACACATTTTAAATTCAGCAAACTCACTGAAAAGCATTAGGAAAAGGGCAAAGGCGGGGCTTCGAGAGAAGAGCTGCAGTATAATTTGATTGACACCAGGTGTTTCCAATTAGTGCTCATCTTTAAGTGGACAATACATGTTTACGTCACAGAGAGTCTAGAAATGACACTAGTCTTTGCAGTGAGATACAGTAGATGCTGCATTCATGTACTCCCGGAAATTGAGAAGTTCCGAGTTCCGACTAGGAAAAAACGCGTTTGAATGCTGCTCGGGTCGGAATTTGTTGGAGGCTGAAAAGAACATGAGTAGGACTGTGTGAGATTGGAGCAGAGACTGACATAAAATGACAGGGATTTTGTTTTTTTTTATCACACTAAGAGATCAGCTTGGTGCACGGTAGCAGAGTGGTTAGAGCTCTGGCTTTCCAATAAGGAGGTTGTGGGTTCGACTCCCAGGTCGGACCATACTAACATCTCACGATCTCTCTGGGTGGAGTGTTGCAAAACACATTTAAAACCTTAATAAAGACTAAATGTGTTTACATCAATACTATTGTACAGGTAATCTCCAAAATCCTTTATTTTTCAACCTTTCACCAACAAGAAAAGGCACAACTTCTCAAGAGTTTCGACGTGTCTTTTTCACAAAGAAAATCAGGATGAAGTTTTGCAAATGTTTGTTAGCGTCACTGCTCCACGTGAGTTTTACTAGCTACTGTCAGGATTGTGGGACGTCCGATCTTAACTAACAATCTCGACTGACAAAGACACACACGAGTCTAAAATAGCTATACAATGTTTTTTTATTACTAAATACCAAATGAATACTTTTAGAATATATTAAAATTCCACTCTACTGAATAGATTTTTCACGTCTTTACATAAACACATTAGATAGCCACACATTAAAACTACATCATTCCTCGTAGCCATCACACTTGTCTTACTTCTGTTACTGCGTTGGGCCATAAACCATCAGATTATGACAGGTGAATGTGGAAGGACTAACACAGATTATCAGATTACCCCAGCACCTGTTTCTGTGGGAAATATTATACGGCGAGTCAGCATTTTGACCTTGAAGTAGAAAGAAACAGAAGTCTGAACTGAAGCATGACATCACCGAGAGGCCCAAATCTGGAACTGAACAGTGTCAACGCAATGAAAAGATATTGTGTGTAATAAAGACGTTTAACTGGCTTTGTGTTATGATGCTACTGAAGTGACACTAAACCTTGAAAGTTTGACAGTATAAGAAGCAGAGAGAGAGTTCAGAGGTGTGTTACTGCTGTGAAAAGTGTTGTCTTTTACCCAGTGCAGTTGCGCGATGCAGATCTTGGCAGCCAGCAGCGGCAGTGAAGGATCCTCTGGTCTCATTCGTGAACATTCTTTAAACACGGACACAGCTGCAGCTCCCTGAGGCACAAAGACACATGCGACACAAGGACATGAGACTAACGCACGATTTATCTGCTACCAAGGCTTTCAAACTGATATTATGGCTTACAATTAGTGGTATTTGAGTGTTTTATTTCTACTTCTTTATTTCTACTTTTTGCTTTACTGTTGTACTTGATTCTTTATAGTTTTTCATTGTCTTTCATTGTGGCTACTATATACTATACCAGGGCTATTCAAATGGCGGCCCGGGGGACAAATGCGGCCCAACTAATGTTTTGGCCCATCTTTTGAAATATGAAAGGCCATTAGACTGGACTTAGATGCTTGATAAGCTGGTTTTGTTGTTTTTAGTGCCCATGACAAAAGTTAGCTCTGTTATTTAGTAGCCTATGTATCTTTTGATCCATTTAAATTATCAAAACCTTAGTCCTGATTTAGTCACGGCTCAGATTTGTGGTCTAGCCTTGTTTAAAGTTTGCATTTGATTTTAAAATAATAGGCTCTATAAAGCTAATACAATGTGTTCAGATTTATATTATAAAACATTACATTACGTTGAATAATATTGAGTGTTATTCTAAAAAAATGCTGGACAAATTGCATTCCAGTGATTGTTAGGTTTAATAGTCAAATCTAAACAATATAAGTTTTTATATTTCTACAGGCCTGTTGTCCAGTATGGCTTATGTGGCTGCTCTTATTTGAGCTCGGCTGCAGTGCATTATGGAGCCTGTAGTTCAAATTGTTGTGTGCTTTTATCAGGGGGCCACTATCAATAATAACCAGAAATCATCACGGGAGACACATGAAATCATCTGGTTAATTTTCAATGTGGTGTTTTGTATAGTAACTATTGTAAAGAAGAACTTTATAAGTCTATATAAAAATGATCTTGTTTGATTCTATTTTCCCTATTGTTCTTGAACTGTGTGTTGCAACAATGGAATTTCCCCATTGTGGGACAAATAAAGTAAACCTTATCTTATCTTAACTAGACCTATTCACATTTTACATTATAACAAAAAACGACTTTCGCAAGATTCATTTGAGCTGACCAACATTAGAAAATATATATTCTTGGAGAATGAACGCATGTCACATGAACCTTGCTTGACCTCCTGTCCGACATATTTAAAATGTTAGTCAAAGTAATCACAGGAGTGCAGTTTTACATTTCTACTCTATGGGCCAGATTTATCAAGCGTTTGCTCATGTGCAAAACAGGGTAGTGGGAGCAAATACTTTTTTTTTTTTTCTTTCACACAGACACTAAAGATGCAGAATTTGAGGTGGTGCATATCTGTTTTGTGTAATACTGTATGTACAATTCCAATATTAAAGTTTGCATAAAGTGCTCGCAAATAACATGCATTTTTAGTTTGCAATTTAGCACCTGGCTTGATAAATCAGGCCCTCAGTTGAAAGTTCCAAAAAAAAAAAAAATATGTAGGGTAATATAGTTTTTGTTTTTGACTGGCTTTTTTTTTTTTTACCATAAACCATGTACTCAATATAACATTTTTGCTTCTGGTAACACTTTACAATAATGTCCAGATACAAATCATTTATAAATGTTAGTTAACCATTAGGATAACATTACTTGATCATCAGTAAATTTTTAGATAGTATTTACTAATAATGAGCAAACATTTGCTAATCATTTACTTCCGGTCCCTATTCTAAAGTGATGACTATTTATAGGTTTTCCAAAAAATGTATTTAGTGATGTACTGTGTTATTCGATTCTCAATATCAGTACCAGTATCCAAAGCCCCAATCCTAAACTTAACAATAGAATTGTGCCTAAACGTAGCCAGCTTGGTTGTTAACGTTTCCCATGGTCAGGTTGTTACGTCACAAACGTCACAGAAGCCAGTGAAGGAGCACCCTTTGATCCCACACTTATTTATCTCAAAAGTGTAGATGATCTAACCACTACATGCTCATCACTTTAGAATAGGGGCCGGAAGTAAATGATTAGTAAATATTTATTTATTTGTTAGTAAATACTATCTAATAATTTAGTAATGCTTAGATAATGTTATCTTAATAATTAACTAACATTTGTAAATGATTTGTATCTGGACATTATTATAAAGTGATACCTTGCTTCTTTTGAAAACATTGATAAAATAATTTCAAATCCGATACCCCAGCTAGTATTTTGGCGCCTAAAGGGTTAAGATAATTGAAAATGTATTGTAAGCTCAGTTCAATTGCCCAAGAAAGGTAAAGCTGGAAAGTAGCAGTAACATATTAACTAAACTAAACCAAACATCTCCATGGCGACAAGCACACACAAGAGAAAGTGACACAATGCACCTTTCCTCCAAACCCACTCTCTCCATCACTGTGGCCTGCTCTGGTAGTAACTGTATCATGTTCTGTCCTGACGCAGCCTTTAACAGACCCATTTAGACACCCGGCCATTCAATACATGTGGGTCAATCAGTCTTCGTCACAAACACACACACACACACAACGGTGGGACGTCCCGAAATAGGGTCTGACGGCGCTGAGGTGGGCCCTGCTGCTCCTTCTAGGGACCAGCCTATTTCCAGAGCGCTCCATTGATCTGCAGTGTCACCCTATCCCGCGCCAGGATCGATGTCTGCGCCCCACATAAGAGCACGTCCACGGAGCAACACGAGACACCGGCATTACTATTTCAACAACGCTCCTGTGCGCCTGAAACCGGCTTCGGACTTCTCTAAATCAAAACATCCTAAAGTGTTAGTGTTAATAATTACAGACGGCATTATTGCTGTGATTATTGTAAGAATATCAAATTTTAGCGATTATTATTAATGATGATTACAACAACACTGAAATCTATATTTTGTTTTTCATTCACAATGTCTGACACAATTTTTTCTCAAGTTTGTGGCCAGTTTTGTGAAATTAAACTTTGTAAAAGAACAAAAAAGCTAATGTGACCAAAACGTGTATTTGCGTAAATTTAGGTTTTAACTCTGTTGCCAATAACGTTAATTCTGTAACTGACTTTTTATTCTATGCGCCGATATGGGACTCGCTGATGCATGTGCTGATTTGTCTACAGTCAAATACATGATGCAGTTTCACAGATTCACCAGCAGAGGGTGGAATTGGGTGAGCACAAGGACCCAGAGGAGGACCAGGAAATACATGTGTTCTTTGTTTGACTTTTATTCAGCGCAGTCGGCTGTGTTTACGTGATCAGCTGCTTCTAGAGGGATGGTTTTCTTTTCAAACAGATCACAGACTAAACATCATGGACTAAAAACATTGTTGAGTAAGTTTAAAGCAGATATTTGATCTTTAAAATAAAGAAAAGACGATCATACTGGACTAGTATAGCACCTAGCAGCTAGTATAGAGACTTCCTCTTCTGTGAGTGAGTGAGAAGCGTCAGAGGAAGTCAAACTACTGGATTTCTTCATGTTTGGAGGGTTCAATATAATCTAAGTCCTATGAAAGAGCTTGAATCTATAGAAAGTACATCAGAAAGTAGAAAAAGTACTGTGCTTCCTTCTCGTCTGTAACAGCTTTTGTTTGTTCAAAGATGAAAAAGACACTCGTTCTCATTGTTTTAATCATGTAAACCTTGTAATTTTTATCCTAAAGACACTATTTCATCTTAGTAGCTCATATTCTTTCACCAAAATGTAGAACAAATGAAAACAACACTGACATGAAGTTTGATTTAGAAAAAAAATTTGTCAAGTTTCTTGTCAAACGCTTAAATCTAATAAAAACAAGGAATTTCAAATGTCTATAAAAAATACACAGATTATTGAAGAATAACAATTCTTAGTTTTTTATGGAAAGGAGACACTTGTAGGTCTCTTTTGATGTACAACATTTCATGATTCCGGTTGCACTTTTTTTTTTTGTGGAGCTGTGAATTTGTAAATTTTCAAATCAAAAATCTTTTTTTCACTATAGTACAAAACAAGACTAATTGCAGTGTTGCCATGTTCTTCACCTTGATGGTCTTTGTGCTTTAAAACTAAATCTGCCCATTTTAGTTATTTTTTTTTATCAATTTCAATTGTAAAAGAGTCACATGTTGTGCAATTGACTGCACTAACAGACAAGGTGTTAAGCCTAATGTAGCTTTTAATCGTATTATTTTGATGAAAACAGAAGACGCCAATGGATGGCAGCAATAAATAAATAAAAACATTTGAATCTATCTAAGTTCTAACAGATTTTGCATTGAAAACTTTATACAAAGTAAGTCTATGCTAATGGGAAAAAATGTCTGTCAATTAAATTGAAAAACTACTTTTCCAAATACCTGCTTTGTTCCGCCTAAAAGATGTCCTACTTTTACAGACAAATGTACTGAACATGCACTAGAAGTAGACATTGCTTTCTTTACAAAAACAATTTGAGAAGCTGTCAGTTTTGCACTCCCTGTAATGCTGTGTTCACTCACTTTTGCCCTCCATCATAGAGCCCCCACGTGATCATGTGATATACATGCAAATTCAAATAAACATAAAAATAAACTACATTTGTATTGCACTAACATGTAATATTATGTGTTACAGAGTCACAAACTGTGTCACACTATCTTGTGGGATTTGTGTCTGTTTCAACTCCTTAAGGACACATGATAAATTTAGGCCATGCTTCCTGCTCCCACGGCCATGTGCTGGTCAGACTCAGCATGTGTGAGTGTGGGCGTGTGGAGACGGAGGAATGTGACGAGAGGACAGAGGCACATGTCTGGGTGTGGCCCGGGACAGTTTGAGGTGGACAGCTGTGAAGGGTTAAAGACGTCTGCACGATTAGTCACAAGTCACAGCCGAACTCAAATCACAGTTTGACTGAGGCTGAATCTTTTTTAAGCGATTCATCCATAAACAACAAAAAGTGTATTTTGACAGATAATCTCACCTTCCCGGCCGACATGAGGGACAGGCCCAGCTGGTGCCAGAGGTGGAACTCGTTGAATGAGAACTTCATGGCTCGCTCCAGACACTGAAAAAAAAAAAAATGAATGGATGATTTTTTTTTTTATATAGCAAATTTACACAGACAGATGTCTTCCAAAATGCTTCACAAGCAGCCCTTCCCCACTCAGTGATGGCAAGCTGCCCTGGGGCAGCTCAGCAGAAGCGATTTGCCCAAACACCTGGCACCTCAACCTCCGATCAACACCAAGTGTTCCCAAACATGCATGTTATTGGAAACTAGAGTGGCCGGAGGAAACCACCCAGACACAGGGAGGAACATGCAAACTCCACACAGAAAGGTCCGGGCAGTGCGGGAGTCGAACCCGTGACCTTCTTGCTGTGAGGCCAGAGTGCTACCTGCTCTGCCACCGTGCCGCCATTAAATTAATTTAGTTAAATTTTAATAATAAAAAATATAAGAAAAATTATGCTTCAAACTTTCCACTGAGGGTATGAATGTAATATTTCTGCACCTTTGTGCACCTTTGTGCACTTTTGTAAACACACACAACACAACAAAACAGAAAGATACACTGTTCATCTAGTTAGTTGTTTTTTCTTTGATAAACAACAAAAAGAAACAAGAGCAGCTGTTTCGATCTGAACCGGTCTGACAGACGTCTGGCTCCTGAAGCTTTAGACAATGTTTTTCTCGCTGTTTATTCATTCAAGAATTCCATTGACAAATGTTGATTTAGCAGCATAACACAGTGATAAACTCTTTTAGTTAGCTGACAACAGCGCTGGTTAGTGTTGCTGCTACAGTTTGTGTCAATTAGCCGCGGTTCTGGCTAGGCATGCATCGCCTGTTTCGATAAGAAAGAAATCCCTCTATTCAGTCTAATAATATTCACAACTAAACAAACAAATCAATATTGTTTAAAGTCAGTTTTTGTTGTAATCCACAGAAATCTCAAGATTGAAAATATGTTAAATTACTTTTCATAATTTGTGGAAAAGTACTTCTTTTAAGAAAAAAATGTCTTTTGCCCATCATCAGGATGCCCTCACATTCTCTATGAATGCATCCTTTACCTAAGCAGAAGTGTTTTAGAACATTTCTGTTGAGTTGACTTAGTATTGTCCAAATATTGTCATCAGGATATTACAAAAAAATATCGAGATATTAAATTGTGTCAAGATGGCATAACTCTAACACTGATATATAATTTGTTTTTGAAAAGGTTGAGACAAAATTGAATCAAAAATCAGAATATAAGGGAAAAAATTGTGATTATATTTTTTCTGCGATCACCCAGCTCTCAACATAATATTTGGCCATTGCAAAACATCAGTATTACACAATAATTCCTAATAACGTGCAGCCCCTGTCGACCCAAACTGATCACTGACGACTTCAATCTGTCCAAAAGTGATTACCATATTTGTGAAATACAGCTCAGCTAGTGTGAACCTCTTAAAGATTCAGACCACATTACATTTAGCCGCTGCAAGAACATTTAGCACTTAACTGAATACCACAGCCATTAGCCACATTTTGGGAGTTTTGAAAGCGTTTAAAGGCCTGTCAGTCCTCCCTCACCACCCACTCGGCTCCATTCAGCGCATAAAGAGGTGATTGATGCGTTTGAGGAGCAGAGGAAGCCACGGAGAGCTTTTCTATCACTGACTCAGCCACAAAGAGCTGGAGCAGAGCCCGGCCGATTCGATAATGTGCACTTACTGAGAGGCTGCTGACCGCCCGGACGCAGACGCAGACGTCCCACGGCAAAATGTATCAACAACACTCATCTGATTAACAGCAGGTTTGAATTAAAGCCTTAATGAGGTGCAGAGGTCTGCTGCTGGAACCAGGACAGGGAAACAGAAGAATCATGGATATGGTCACCGTGTTTTAGAACTGATAAAAGTATCAAAAATCAGATATTAAGTGTTAAAACTATGTGATGACATACAAAAGGAGGACTGCACAATGTGTCACATTATACGGCAAGAAACAACCCGATCTCACAGAACGACGCAATTTCTCCTTTTTGCATGATCTGTGTTGTATTAGGAATATTATTTATGAATATTAAACTCTTTGACTATTGTGCAACATGACCTGGTTGTGCTACTACCATAAAAAATAATTGTTATTCTACAATAATCAGTTCCTTTTTCATAGGCCATAGGCCGTCATCCTCTAGCGCCGTTTGTTTACATGTCGCTCTGAAGCTTGGATCAAGCGGCTGAGGTACTAAACTGTAGCAGTGAAAGTAAGTCCTGCGGGTCGTTATATTTTAATATGATGGGCAGACTTGAGTTTTGACCGTGATGTGTGCTTCTCTGTCAGGGCTTTGGATTAAAATTATTCAACAAGAGACGAGAGACTTCACAACTTTTCCCGTGGAAATAGAGCTAAATCAAGGTAAGAGCAAATCCACGGAGTTTGGTGCAGAGTTAATTTCTTACTTCTTGCGAGAGACATAAGCACTCACAAAAGGCTTGTATGATGGCGCAAAATGGCAGCCTCGCTTCCGTCAGTCTGCCCCAGGGCCGCTGTGGCTACAAAAGTAGCTTACCACTACCGAATGTGGAATGAATGAATAATGCAGAATGTGAAGCGTCTTTGGGTATCTTGAAAAGCGCTATATAAATCCAATGCATTATTATTATTATTATTATTATGATAAAGTCATAATAATGTCATAATAATAATACTCATGTACACGCGTGTGCTCTGGACAACCTCCTCCAACTGCACCAAAGTCAGATCCATGAAGAATGGCCTAAGTCTAAAATAGTGCCACCCCTAAATGAAAGTAGTAAAAAAGGGAGAAAAAAAAAAGGTTTTCAAATGTTAAAAAGATAAAGCCAAAACTAACTGGTTGGTTGTTCTAAACCTTTGATTTTGCAAGTTGGTTGTTTTAAACTCTAAGAAAACTGTGTCAGTTGTTAGTAAATCGTCTTTGCATTGTGTTCTTCAACTAAAATCACTTCTTGTAATTTCTGCATAATTTGAAAATGACTCAAAATCATAGGTACAGTATTGTCTCGTCATTGCAGTAACGATGTGTGAGTTCTAGTAAGCAAACTATGGGTGAGACAAAACAATATCACAACTATGTACCAAATGAACCTCTAGCTGTATTAAAATTATGTATTTAAAAACTCTAAAATACATGAATCAATTGAAATGTTATAAACGTCTACTGTATATCCTTTTACTGTAATCCATCAACAACTAACATAGCCCAAGTAAATTACACAGATCTTTGCTTAAGTGTGTTACAAGTACAGTTTTTTGGTCAGAAACTCCAGGAGCTGTGATGGAAAGTGCTAAAAGGAGAGAGATTTGTCTTTGCCAAACTTTTTAACGAAAGGCCTTATCTCGGAGACACTGGGATTAAGTGTTTTGTCTCTCAATCGCTCCGTCTTAACTTGTTTTTATCTTGTCTTTACACTTTCTCTCATCCTCACCTTCTCTCAAACTCCCTGTGCTGAAGAGGTCTCTTTTAAGGCAACACAACACACAAGCAAAATTTGAACTCATTAGAATTGCAGGTTCTTATCATTTAGTCAATTATTGGTCAATAGAGTCTTAGTTTTAGCCAACTATTTACACTATGTTTAATAGAGCAGCAACAAAACTGAGTGAGTTAGCTGAACATTTGAGAGTCAAACATGGGTTAATCTGGCTTTCTGCACATAAATACACAACAGTTTTGTCATCTGCAGGCTTGCACCACCTAGTACCTCCACTCAGGTCAATTAACTTTTGTCGACAGGCGGCGGCTCACGTGTGTTTGGTGTGAATGAGGCTGTAATGGGTCTGAGGAGCGTGAAGCAAGTCGTGGAGAATGGTCGTGGCAAAGATAAATCTCCAATAACATGCATGTTAGGGTAATATCCTTCAGCTACGGTAGTCCTGACCAAGCCTAGCAAGAACATCTGGAGATGGGTCCCGAGCGCTGCACTGCGGCGATCACTGCTCCTGAGGAGATGCCCAGAGGCATTGAAGGATGGGTCAAACGCAGAGGACAAATTTCCCTATGGGGACAATAAAGTGTACCTTAACCTTAACCTTAACCTCCTTTAGCACTTTCCATCACATCTCCTGGAGTTTCTGACCAAAAAACTGTACTTTTAACACACTTAAACAAAGATCTGTGTAATTTAGTTGAGCTATGTTAGTTGTTGATGGATTACAGTGAAAAAGATATACAGTAGATGTTTATAACATTCAATTGATTAATATATTTTAGAGTTTTTAAATACATAATTTGAATATAGCACACAGTTCACCCATAGTTTGCTTGCTAGAACTTACACATCTTTACTGCAATGACGAGGAAGCGTGGAAAACCAAAATGACGCTTACGAAAAACAGTATTTAACAGAGCATGTTATTTACAGCGGGTTCAAATGGAACGTAAGTACGGAGGAGAATGACTATATTTAATTGGTCCGAGGAAAACAAAGATGGAGGAGTTGCAGCGACCGCAGTGCGAAGGCTGGACTGTAGCAGGAAAGTAGAAGTTGAGTTTTATCCATGAGGTAAGATTAGAACATTAGAAACATTTTTCAACATCTTTGCAGCTAACAATTTATCTAAGAGTGCATAGTTCATTATCTTGGCCCGACAGAGCTTTGTTTATTTATTTATTCTTTATTGGCTAAATTACAATAAAATTTAAAAAAAAAAAGAAGATCTGCATGTCAGTAAAATTAGTTCAGTAATTTGTTTTTGTGGCATCAAGAGCAAAGATGTGACACAGATCAATTTCTATTCATTTGCTTGGATTGAAAATGGAATGTTTAAATTAATATTTTGCAGCCTAATATAAAGCAGAAGACTGGACTTTTTGCAGTGCAGAACAGCAGTGAGAACACAGACCTAATTACACTTGACCTTTGCCCTCTGGAGCTTTTCATTTGGTAGTTTGTGTGACCCTTAAACTTCCCATTAACCCTGGGCAGGATTACTCTGGATTTGAAGCAACTGTCTCAGATTTAGCTCAGCCACAACTGTCGAGACTGTATAGTTCCACAAAAAAACTATTCATTTATTAGTTCTGTTTTTATGCTAACATATTCTGAATGCTAAACCCTTCTCTTTGTATGTAGTGTTTGTTTAAGAATACATAGCAATGAAGTGTTAACGAAGACAGAGTCAGAGCAACAAACTAGGGATGGGCAATATCATGAATTGTGAGCACATCACTGTGAAAATTTACTTTCCATATTTAAATCATGATGTATTGATTTCACATTTCTGCATTAAATGCATCTGTCTTTTCCAGCCTACTTTTCTTCTTAGAGTTGACAAGTCCTCTTTTTAAAAGCTGATATTTAGCAAATTGGCAAATTATGACTGAAACATAGATTTTTAGCATATTTTCACATCTAATATTAAAGGTGCATTGTGTAACTTTCTGGAGGTGAAAAGTTAACTACACATTTCAGTAGAAATAGAACATTAAACTGCTGTTTTAAGTCATACATTTTAAGTCATAATGTGAAAAAATACAGCTAAATTAACAGCTTTTCTATTGAAACAAACAGAAGTAGGCCCCTCCAGCCCAAATACAGGTCCATAGTGTGACTGTACAAGCCTGCTCAAAGTAAAGTCTTAGGTTTTATTATTTATTAAGTGCAACACCAATATCTAAATGACAAAAACATGTTTTTCTTGTTGTCAAAAGGTTACACAGTGCATCTTTAATGTTAGAATTAAGAATAAATTATGACAAAATTATTAACACTTGTTTCAAGGTGAGACACAATGTTCTAATGAATTAATTCTTTTACTAATTTTTGACTGAAGGGCTGGGCTTGCTTGTTTTGGGATTTTTTTTTTTTCAAAGGATTGGTCGCTTGTTTTTCTCTGGCAACACTGGTCAGCCTTTGACAGTTTGATTTAACTAATCACATTGAAGGGAGAACTTTCCGATGAAGCAAATTATTGTATTTATCTCAAAAGCATTCAGACAATAGACACAAGAACTGTGATCAAATCAAAATTGTGATGTGGCTCCAAATAAATTGTGATTTCTTCCATAACTAGAACTGCAGAGATATAATTTGAAGTTGTAAAAATATAAATTGACTTGAGCAACAAATTGGATTAATCATATATTTTTTTAGCTCTATTTAGTGAGCAAACATGTTTATCAAATGAGCCACTTCTTCTGGCTGAAGTGATTTGTGTCCCAGCTGTGTCCCAGTCATGTATTTGGACTTGTCTGCATGAGGACAGATGGATCAGTGGAGCTGGTGTTTGACGGTTCAGATTGAGTTTCCTTTACTGTTGGGTCAAGATGGAGGTTAAGGTCCAGGACAAGGTCACGTGTCAGGCTAAAATCAGCTTAAGAATGCATTATGTCAACATGTCCGCAGAGACACATGTGTAAGTGAGCGCTGTGAATGAATCAAGATGACATCAGAGCAAGTTTTAGTTTGGAGAATGTTAAGATTTAAATACTAAATACAAAGCTTCGGTGTGGCTCAAGCGGATAAAACCTGTACAAAAGTGGTTAGTGTTAAAGTATGACTGTTTAATTATTGAAGATGTAACTTAAATCAGGATTATTTATTTTATATTATGCTAGAGTGAGCGTAGAGCATTATCACCTCTCACATAAATGCAGAAAGTGAAGATATAGAATTAAAAATAGGTGACAGATCTCACAGAAAAAGGCTGGTGTAAATGTATTCTATAACTGTAGAGCAACTGGGAGTTACTTTTCCAACTATATTACTGCTTAAAAATTGATTAGAGGGACTATAACTGATGTTTTAATAATAAATAAACTTAAAATCACATTCCCTAGCTCAGACATCATTCAGCTGTGAAAAAAGCTTAAAACACATTGTGATGAACATTTTGGAAACTCAGAAAGCATTAGGTAAGTGTTGAAAAACACTGAAGTAAATTTTTAAAGAAGAAAAAGTTGGTGTTTCAATAGGGATGTTTGCCGAGCCAACGTGTGAAGTCAAAAAATGGGCGTGGCTGCTCACTGGCTGGCAGAACCAAATCTAGCTTTATTTTCCATCAGGGCCTAATTGCCAAAATCCAAAGCTTTCTTCTTGATGTTTTCTTAGGAACACTATAGAGGCTCTTTGGGTTGCTCTTATCAAACATGTGAGAAAACCCAGTCAAACAGTAACATGACGAACATGGGACGAACAAGTGACAAAAGTGACAAACAGTGACGAACAAGTAACGAACATGTGACGAACAAGTATGAACAAGTAACGAACATGTGATAAACAAGTGACGAACAAGTGACAAACATGTGACGAACAAGTGACGAACAACTGACAACATGTGACAAACATGTACGAACATGTGACGAACAACTGACAAACATGTGACAAACATGTTACGAACATGTGACGAACAACTGACAAACATGTGACAACATGTTACGAACATGTGACGAACAACTGACAAACATGTGACAAACATGTACGAACATGTGACGAACAACTGACAACATGTGACAAACATGTTACGAACATGTGACGAACAAGTGGCGAACATGTGACAAACATGTTACGAACATGTGACAAACATGTGGCAAACATGTGACAAACATGTTACGAACATGGAACAAACATGTGGGGAACATGTGACAAACGTGACAAACATGTTACGAACATGGAACAAACATGTGGAAACATGTGACAAACATGTTACGAACATGTGATAACATGTGGCGAACATGTGACAAACATGTTACGAACATGTGACAAACATGTTACGAACATGGAACAAACATGTGGGGAACATGTGACAAACATGTTACGAACATGTGATAAACATGTGGCGAACATGTGACAAACATGTTACGAACATGTGACAAACATGTGGCAAACATGTGACAAACATGTTACGAACATGGAACAAACATGTGGCGAACATGTGACAAACATGTTACGAACATGTGACAAACATGTGGCGAACATGTGACGATCATTTGACGAACAAGTGACGAACAAGTGACGAACAAGTGACGACACAGCGAAACATCCCCATAGGACTTTAGAGTATTATTGTAATCAGTTACAACAATAATCATAATTTAAATTGAAAAACAATTACACATATGTTAATTTACACTTGTCCTCATTAGAGAAATTTCTCCTTTTTTTATCCTTCGTCAAGACTGCAGCTGAAGGATTTTCTCTTTGGTGCATCTTTTGGTTGGTTAGTAGGGGAAATCAAAGTGCCTGGAGGAAACCCAACCGAACACAGAGAACACAGGCAAACTCCACATAGAAAGGCCCGAATGACCTGGGAGCTGAACCCTCGACTTACTTGCTGTGAGGAAAGATAGTTAACTACTCTACTGTTCTGTCACTAGTGACCTTTTTTAACTTTTATTTAACCAGGAAAGTCCCAATGAGATTCAGAATCTTTGTTGCCAGGGGAAGTCTTGGGGGAGAGAGGTGGGGCATTAATGGACCATTCAAAACCATTAAAACTCCACATAGAAAGGCCCCGGGTCCACTTCTTACTATGAGGTCAGAGCGCTAACTGCTGCGTTACCGTGTCGCCACTTTTCTGCGTTATGTCACAGAAAGTATACTGGAATAATTAACAAGCACATGAATCTGTAACAATTGTTACAGGTTTAAATTTGAAAAGAATCAATGATTTGACATGTTTGAGACATTTGTTAGAAGCTTATATTAATTAAGGTTTGTTTAGTATATGTAAATCCATATTATATTAATGCGGTTTAGTATTAGTCATAGTGTTTACATGCAAGTTAATTCAAACGCCCTGAAGTCAGAGCTAGTAACATTAAAAAAACTGTTCATTTGAAGCGGCATAAGCATTAATTTGTAATATTCTGACTTTACAGTGTGGTAAATTATTAACCAGTTGAGACCTAACAGTTTATTGCATTGTTCCACAACTATTTACAATGTTTTGACTAATGTAGCTCTATGAATGTTTTGCTCGAGAGTCAGCAATCATGGCAATTGTCCATGCTAACTTCTAAGTACTCTCCCTAACCTGTATTAGCTCTAGGTGTCTTAACTAACTTTCACACAATATTTGGCAAGAAAACCAGATATTTTCTCGTACATTTAAAGATGCCACATAAAACACAACACCAGTTCTATTAGGTCAAAGGACAGTTGGACAAAGTCAGCATCTAATTGAAGTTTAAATATTTAAATGAACCAATGAAATACATTCTTCAGTCATTACTCACACATAAATATTCAAAGACGCTTGAAGCTAGAGTTGCCTTGCCAAGACAGACAAGAGGACATGCTTTGACAATACTTCACAAAGACTTTGAGGTCAAACCATATCCTGATTTCAAATGATTGACAGGTGGATTCACCAATTTACCATCATCTCTTCTCAAATAAGCTTTTTTAATGTAAAACAAAATTAGATTTGGCTTTGGCTTGCTTCAACTCAATCACTTTTGGAATCGGTAAAAAAAATGCAAATTTTGGCTCATAAGCAAAAAAGTTTGGGCATTTCTATAGTAGGGATGATCTACACAATACTAGGTTTGCATATTAGCTCTGATTCAATCAATTTGGCTGGATATCGGTCCCATAATATTATTTTAGTTGAATAACTGGATGCAAGAAGTTTACTGGCTGATGTGATTAATGTTTGAAACTTTATTCATATAAAGTTGTTGAGTCGTTTTTGCAGAATAAATAACAGTTACATAACATCATTTGAGGGGCAAAAGGCCATAGGACCATGGAATATTAATTTTGATTTTATATTTGTCTTTTTTTTTTTTTTTAAACAAGATAACTGTTTTTTTCCCTATAGAGCATGGGTGTCAAACTCAAATGGTGGTAGGGCCAAATGGATCCGAGTCAGAGTTGGCCAAGGGCTGCATTTTAAAATATAGGTCCCTCTGTGTTAAATTCAAATTTGGCAATAGGGCTGTATAAAGCTAATATAACACATTTACTGTATATCCAGACTTATATTGTGTCACATTACATTACATTGCACATAATTTCATTGCAAAAAACTTTGGACAGATTGTATTCTTCTTGCTGCATTCCAGTGCATATTACATTTAATAGTCACATCTCAGCAATATAAGGGGCCACTGTCAATAATAATCTGAAATCATGCTCAGGGGCCACATGATATTTTGGCCCCCCGGCCTGAGTTTGACACACCTGCTTTAGAGGGATCTTCGATTGACTTTACTTTCCGCCCTACTGCGCATGCTTTATGCATAAGGACCCGCTTTCCATCTGTTTACACAGGAAACTTCTTTGAATAAAACAATGAAACGGGACAAGAGCAGCTGTTTGGATCAGGTCTGAACCGGTCTGACAGACGTCTGTCCCCTGAAGCTTTTTTGACTCACTTGAATATAACTTTTAAGGCTCGTAGGGTCAAATTTCATTCACAAATGTTGATTTAGGGTTAGGGTTGATTTTTATTTTGTTTTTTAAAAGGCTAAGCAAAATCAAATTGCAAAATCAAGATCTATCAGATGAAGGATAAAACCATAATTATTATTTTTGTCAGATGGCCCAGTCAGTGCCTCTGATTCTGTAGGTTTGGTTGTGGGACAAACAGTTCACTCTGTTACTGAATCATAAGACTTTACCTCAGACAGCATGGCGTACTGCCCCCTCCTGGCCATGCCGATAGTGAGCAGGTCGTACACAGACGAGGCGTCCTGCAGACTGGACTGACGAGCCTCCGTCTGGTCAGGCATCCGGCTCAGCACTGCCTCTCCCGTCGTCTGCACAAACACAGGGAATAATACACTTTAATACTAAGACTTCTCTGTGTTTAAACTTAACTTCAACCTTTCCCATCTTTGTTCAGTTTTATTCATTTTTAAAAGAAAACCTATTTTGCTGTGGAAATACAGTGAACCTTAAACCACCCCTCTGGCTGATGACTCTTGTTTGATCCAGATTTTCATTAGGTCCGGTGTATTTTGATGTGTACAAGATGTTAGACGTAGTTTTATGCAAATTAGGAACAAATGTAACAGGTAAGAGGAGTATAATTAAAGTAAATATTGAGTTAAAGATAGTAGATAGTTGAAGAGCATTAGAACTGCATAAAATGGTTTTATTCATTTTATGGAAATGATTCAGGGCCCCACTTATAAGCTATGAATGGTTTAACAAAATGTATGTGTTTTTATTGTACTCTGGAATTTTGTAATAAACTTGATTGATTGATTGACTGACTGACTGATTGAATGATTGATTGATCAATTGATTGAAGTGTTTTTAAGCCATAATTGCAACCAAAAAAAAAAAAAAAGAATCCATGTCAATATTAACCACGTGTCGAAAGGTTTACGAAAGGAAGTAGTCAGATTTAAAACCTAAATCAAGTTTGGAGTGTGAAATTCAGCTACTTTTTTATTTATTTATTTAGCACTTAAAGAAGAATTAAAACAATATACATTTGCTTGCAACAATAAAACAATCAGAATTTAAAAAAAAAAAAAAACACTATATAAAAAAATTTGCAGATATGCATGGGAGTGGTTGAAGCCAAAAGTCCATATAGATCAAGGAAAATATTAAGCTCTCAGTTTATTTTTTTAGTCTGGTTTTAAATAGCGATAATAGCATGGAGCTTTCTAAAACGTCAGAGTGAGTATTCCATAATTTAGCTTCATAATTAATTTACCCCAACTTTAACAGAATAACCTTTAAAATAATTTTAAGTGACACTGTAACTTGTGGAGGTAAAAACGTCACCAAGATAATGTCATTAACAAACAAATGTAAAACTATCATTTGGAAATAGATATGTGTACAATAGGTTCTGTTCAGGCAAGCCAAGTCAATAATACTTCCTCCAGATGTAAAGTGTTACCTGGAAAAACTGGCCTTTGCTGATCATCTAACCTCATGACATCATCACATTCTACAACATGAAGACAACCTTTTGTGAAATATAAATATAGCCAAGACATTTTTACATAAACAAGCTAAATGCCATATAAAAGTCAATTTTAGGTTCATATAAAGCTGCTCACAATACACATTTTATTATTTAGTTCAACAACAACATCCAAATACAAAAATCTTATATTTATTCATGTTTTTATGAAAGTTGCACCGTGAATCTTTATATTGAAAAACAGTACTCATAAAGCCTTTAGAAAAAAACTTAAAAACATTAAACTAAAATGTGAAAAGTCAAATCAAAGCTATCACACAGTGACTGTGTTGTGTGAGTGTTTGGGTCTCACCATTGACTCTGTGATGAGCAGCAGCAGCACGCCTCTTCCACTACGTCCTGGGGACAGAAGCACCTGCGCACGCCAAACAGGAAGTACAGTCAACAAACAGGAAGTGCCTCAGGTCTGATCTTAGTGTCGAGTTTCTGTAACTGAAGACTGTCTCCTGCTGACTGGCTCCGGTTCAGTCTCAGGTATCAAACTCTCCTCTTCCAAACGCTTTTATTTAGACCTGACTTTGAGACACTTTTTAAACTCTGGATATTTTGCGCCTGAGAGAAGATAAGGACATTTGACACTCTTGACTTTGAATAACTCGACTGTGTAAATGTCAGATAAGAGACAAAAACTTTTATTTGACCTTAACTTAGAACATTTCCCAATCTCTCTGGGTGTAGTTTGCATGTTCTCCCCATGTTACTGTAAGTTAAGGGCTGGTCAAGATATAAATGTGGCCATATCGTAAATAACAAGATTGTGTAAAAAGAGCTAATACACTAATGCATAGAGCCGGGCGATATTGACAAAAATGAATACCTCGGATCATTTTTTGGCAAATTTCGATAACAATATAAGGACGATATTTTGTCAGCCCCACGTGAACTTGTTTAAAAACCACTCTTCAAACTTGTTACTATATCGGAAAAAACATAAAATTGATTAAATGACTTTTTACATGACTTTTTTGAGTGTTTATAGTGATTTGACTTTCTTAAGTAAAGATTTGCCAATAGAACAAGTACATTTAGTTCTTATTTCAGAAGGTTTTTTCAATACAATTCAATTTCAAGTCAGTGTGTATTTTTGTTACTTTATGTAAAAACAAGATGTTTATGCTAGTTCCATTGACAATCTTAGTAGAAACCAATAAAAATGTACTTAAAAGAAGTAAAATACTGCTTATTCCAGACACATATTGCCTCGTTGTCTGATGGTTAATTATCAGACAAATATTTTTCAAATTAATTACAAAAGTGCAACCATCTCCCGCTATAACCTCATTTTTGTAATAATGTAAATAAACTTACTTTGTCTATTAAAAAGTTTGCAGCATCACTTACATAATTTTTCTTGTAAATGAGCTCTTTTGTAGGATGTTTTTACTGCACGATATACTCGATATTCAATCTTAAAATTGATATATTATCTAAAAGAATGAAAAAAATACTAAAAGCCATCTAATTTGTTGTATTAACGTTATGATTGCATGTTTTATTAGTTTTAGTCAGCAAAAGTCACTGCCAAAGTTCACTTCTTCATTACAGATTCACATTTGTATTTTCTTATCAGCAGGCTTAGAAGTAAATGATTTAACTTAAAAGATGTAACTTCAAAGATATCGAGTTATACATGTTGTGTATCAAGATTATCAAGGTACAGTTTACTCCGGCCTCCTCCCACCTCCGAAAACATGCATGTGTGGGAATTACTGTAAATTTTCTCTGTTGAATTAATGAGAGAGAGAGTGAGTGATTGTCTGTCTCTATGTGTTAACCCTGTGATGAGTTGGCCACAGTCTAGGCACAAAGTCACTGTGATAGGCTCCAGTCCTCTGCCACCCCAAACTGAAACAAGCAGTAGTAAATGTAGTGTAGTGAATGACTATTATGCAAAGCTGTTGTTGATAATGTATCCCATTATCCCATTTAGTAAGTACTTTCTTCCTTTTGGGTGTTTGTTTGTTTTTAGATTTGCAACGTGTAACTTTCTGGAAGCTATACTTTGGGACACTCTAAATCAGGGGTGTCGAACTCATTTTGACAAAAGGGCCACATTAGCATTATGATTGTCCTCGAAGGGCCGGTTGTAACTAAATTTAACCTACCAATCTTTGACATATTACAAATAATAGTTGTATGTGATTATTGCATTTTTATCGAAGTGAAAATTACTGAATATATGTCTGCATTAGTCTGAAAAATGACTTACTTACAGACAAAATATGTTATTGTGTTAAGACACCCAGATTATTAGAGTGAAGTAGTAAACCTTATAACACCTTGAGGGCCGGATGAAATGAGATGGCCGCATCTGGCCCTCGGGCCTTGAGTTTGACATATGTGCTGTAAATGGAAATAAGTAAGTTTTATGCAATGATGTGAAAAAAAAAAACAGCTATAGGAGCAGTTTTTCTATGGAAACATATATGAGGCAACCCTCCTCTAGGCTAAATACCAGTTCATTTTTTTTCATCCAAGTCCGCTCAAACTAAAGACAACAATTTCTATTATTCATTTATGGCACAAAGTGACTGTATGGAAAATCCAGACGATATATAAAAAATATATCATCTGTGACCACCTTCAGTGGTTGTGATTGACAGACTATAAATGGACACGCATCGTCTGCCGCGTGAAACCAACAAGGGTGCTTAAAAAAAAAAAAAAAAAAAAAACATGGAAAAATCATCACGTATAATTGAAAATCATGGCGGATTTCTGCAGAATCAATGAGCAAAGCAAAAAACGATTTTAATGTGAGGTGAGTGAAGTTAGATTTTGGTCTAAATGACAGACCACCAATCAGCTCCTTTGTTTCATTTGCGTCACACAAAAAAACTAATCTGACTGCCCGGTACGATTATCTATAACACAAGCGGGGGGCGTGGTGACAACATTGAGTAAGTGTCAGAGGAGCTTTAGAAATTTTAAGCCAATGAATCACGCCTGGACAGAGCAGGATTACACAGACCTTTGGCTTGACAGGTATCTAGAGGCTCATCAGATTTTAGAAGGAAGAAGAAGGGAATTTGGTTCATTTCAGGTATCTATTAGATAAACTTAATAGATGAAATAATAGTTTAGCTGAGTGCATGAACCTTACCCGTCTGTGTTGTAGCGCTGGGGGGGTTTGACTGTGGGGTAAATGGCGTCTTTGGAGGCGGCTGCTCCTTCTCTGTGGAGCCAGGCTGCAGGAGGTGGACCCAGAGGAGGCCAGTAACTGTCCTCACCCACCGAGCTCAGCAGAACCTCCGCCAGCTTCCTCGCAGCAGACTGGAGACACAACACCACAGGTCACTGTGATTTTAAAGTTACAGTACAATTTATTTAAATGTAAATCTCTGATAGAGAGAAAATGTCCTTGCCACTGTGCCTGGCTCTTGAAGTGTAACAATGATAACTGTTTTGATTTCTTTTTGGTATGTTATGTGCTGGGCTGCTCGATTATGATGAAAATTATAACTCGCAATTATTTAGATCGCATTTGAAATCACATCTACTTAAACCATAAATTTTTAGTCAAAGTGTGGAGCATTAGTGCCCCATAAATGCAGGAAGTGAGGAGATGAATGTATTCTACAATTGTAAAGAAACACTCTAGACCTGCTTTTCTAACTCAAGGAGACTAATGAGCGTGTACAAACACAAGCACACTACTGCAGCTATAGTCATAATCGAAACTGAAATTAGATTAATAGCACAGCTCTAGGATCATGTTATCAAAGGGACACCATGAAGATAAAACATTTTTATGTAATACTAAGGAACACTATGGGCAGGAATACCATTTCAATAGAAATAAGCAGGAGGAGTTTCTGCTCCATGCACTAAGTGAGTTACATCTGGACAGATACAAGCTCATTCAGAGTAAGACACACTTTTATAACAACAAAACCATGTCCTAAAGTCTTGCTTTTAGTGTGTTTCTGGCTACATGTGACATGTGGGCCAAAGTAACATTTTCTTCCACACACAGGTTGGAAATTGTGATTAGAAGCAGCACAATATTTTATGTGTTTGTGTGACTAAATAACTGCTGATAAAAACAATAATCTTGATATCACATTGTGTGATGAGAAGAGAGTCTAGATTGTGCAGTGGTCTGAACTGATTTTTACACAAAGCCTATTTCATTATTGCATGGTTCTGGTTAAGACAAACCATTTCAAACAGTTCTTCCTTAACTGACCTTCCTAAAGCTTTGAGATCCTCGAGATTCGACGACCCTCAGCACTCTCCTGAGCTGGTGAGCTCCCTGAGCCAAATGTCTGTGAAAGAACAACAGAGAAAGTGGTTTGAGGAAATACATATACATATACATATATATACATACTGTATATATATATGTGTATATATAAATATATATAAAACCACCGACACACATACGTATATGTACATATGCATACACATATACACATACACATTGTTCATGTACATACACAAAACCAGAACTAATATGAAAAAAATAAAATGATCCTGATAATTTCATATAAAAACTACTAAAAGTAAAGTAAAGTTAAAAAAATGTAAAAGAAATTTCTGATAATGGTTATTTTATCGCAAAATTGCAGGTTTGTTATGCATTCATAAATGAATACATAACAAAATGCTTTTTTATTTTTTCATTTTAATAAAATACACTTCAGTGTGAAGTATCCTAAGCAGTATTCAGAAAAAAAGTCTCCATTTGACGAATTACCTGCACCACACAAAAAAAGCTACATTGTTATATTGTATTCAGTTTTATTTACCTACATTTATAGGTTCTTGCTCTAAGAATAACTTCACTGGCTGATTTAAAAGCCAACAGTGACACCCAGTGGTCCCAAAACAGAATGCAAACATGCCTCAGTTTGATCTTATTTAACACCAACGTATGTCACTTTCACTCCTCATTCATTTCCAGGAGAAAGAGCAGCGGTGTGCTGCACTGACCCTCTGTGCAGGAGGCAGAGGTAGGCGCTCTGCAGGGCGGCCTGGAGGAAGTATCCCAGCTCGATCTCTGCAGCAGGAGGCAAAGGGCTGTGGATTTGGGTGTTTTTGAGTGAGGCGTTGTTACGTTCTGCAGAATATAAAAAAGATGTTTATAAAAGTACATACTGTATTCTGCTTACTTAATACAGCATCTCAGTCTACGCATTTGTTGCATTTGTTGTCCTCCAGTGCTTGTTGCAGTATGCAGCAGTATGCCACTAATGTGCAGGTCTGTCAGAAGTACGCTTTTTATGAATATGTGATTGATTCCTGCTCTGTGTGCCTTTTAAATTGCCCCTTGGGGACAAATAAAGTTAATGATTGATTGACAAATGACTTAATGAGTAGAACACTCTGACATGCTTCAGTTTGAAACAACTGATTCTAAAGTGCTTAGGTGTGTGAGAGAACCTTGTCCAGCTCCTGCAGAAATGACAGAGCAGCGTCGCAGGCTTTAAGGAAACAGGACAGACTCTCCTCCTCTCGCTCTGACAGACGAACTCGGGACACTCCGGACACTGTCTGATGTCCCAGAGACAGACCTGCCAAAACAAACACCTTTATTAGACTAAACGACAGCACAATGAGGTGGTGAGGACTACACATCACACATGAATGTTGAAAGGTGCTCAGAAGAACATTTCAAATGGGTCACTGCCCAGTTTGCTCGTTTGGGCAGTGCTGGAGAACTCAAAGTAAGAGAGAGGGGCAAAGCATAAGGTCTGTAATGTGGCAGATGGTGGGCAAGTAGGACTGGTAAAAAGTCAATATACTTTTAATGATACGGAAAACCTGCAGTGACTTTACCAGAGCTGAAAGTTTATACTCAACTTACAACCCGGGAGCCCTCCAAAGATCCGCCCTCAACTTCCTAATATTACAAATATGACATATGTTCTCTTCTTGGCAGGGTTAATTCTGAGTTACTACCGTAGATCTGACTTTGTTCTTTTTTATTCTTGGTGTAGTTCTGCTTTAGAGTTGATTTGGTTTAATTCTGATTTAGACTATATAGGTCAATCCTTTATTTAAATCTGATATAGAAATTTTATAGCATAACAAACATCTAACATAGGCTGGCTTAGCTTCACTAAAGCAGATTTTTTTTTTTTTTTTTGCACAACCCCAAATTTTGTCAAAAATGCTGACACCTTATGTAACTACTTGGTTCAGATGCCATGGCTCTCTGAAAAATCTGAATACCACCGAGTAGACCAGTTAGCACAAATTAGAAACTTTGTTTTTCTACTAAAAAATGTATGAAAAATGCAGCACTATGTGGAAAAAAATAGATCATAGATCATTTCAGATTGTTGATCAAGGGATTTTAGCTTGAACCCAATTTGCCAATGTTTTGAGTAAAAACGTGCAACACTTGCAAATAGTTTGGCTTGAAATCAGAACACATTTATTAAAACACCCTGAAATAGGGCTGGGCGATATGACAAAAAAATGTTATCACGATTTTCTTGGAGCCAGATCACGATTTCAATTTTATCACGACTCATATCTATTATAATTTTTTTGCCTTTGAGGTACAAAGAAGTATGTGATTTTTCTGAAAGTTCCTACTTGTCAAAGGCTAAATCCAGCTGTCAAAAGCCGTCTTGTTGCCAGATTTTCAGAGTGAAACAAGTGACCAAGCACTTGGAAAAAAAAAAAAAAAAAAGAGCAACCTCAGCCCTATGATCGCATAATTTGAACGTTGTGTGTTGTCTCTTAATAAGTATTGATGATTTTGTCATATTTAAATAGTTTTTCTAACGTTAACATCTTTTTTTAAGCATGAAAATCTGTTAAGAACATTTTTGTAAATCAAACTTAAAAAATGATAGAATTTACCATTTTTATAACTTGAATGTGCAGCCCGAAAAACCACAACCTTCAAAAATGTAAGAGACTTTGAAAACAGATTGTGGGAAATGACTATATGACGATTTCATGAAAAAAGCAGAATGTCACAGAGATGAGCTCACGATGCGATTTTATCAAAATATTGCCCAGCCCTACCTTGAAACAAGTCAAATAGTTTAGAAGAATCAAGTAAAACAATCTTAACTAGAACAAAAATACCCAAAACCCAGATTTCAAGACATTTTAGCAATTGTAGAAATGTTTTTTTTTTTTTGCAGCGTAGACTCACTGTCTCCAGACTCCAGACTTTCTGGTAACTCTCTACCAACTCTTTAAAACTGAGAGATATCAGTTTGGATTCTCCAGGGCGACATTTAAAGTCTCTAATTGTATCGTATTATATTTCCAGTAAAAACTCTGGCGCCTAAAGAGTTAACCGCATGTTTTCAGGGTTTATGAGAGGAAGACATCAGATTTAAACCTAAGTTGTGTTCCAACAAAAATGCAAGTAATTTTAACATGTGAATTTAACCTACAATAGAAGCAAAGGCATTATGTTTGTTTATTACAATAAAATATGTCAAACCAAGCAAGAAAATGTATCCTTCTTTTTGTTTTGTTTTTCCTGGACAGGAGTTCTGAACCAGACGCCGGCTTAATCAAATAAACTACAGCCCAAAGACGAGACGAGCTATCAGAATCCAAATATTACAACTGAATTTACACTGACATTATACAGTTTGACTTCATCATAAAAACAGACTCAGGGATTAAACTATCAGAGAGCTGAGCGAATTTCTAAATAAATATTGAAGTCAAATGTTTGTGGTTTTCTGGAGGCTTTGGCTGAGCTCACGTCCGATCGTCAGGAAACAGAAGCGTGTAATGACTTGATAATGACGAGTTTAATCGGATTATACAACGTCCTGAATATTATTATCAATCTAATGCTCTGGAAATGCCTCTCATGATGTCATGCAAAAGAAAGCTCATTTACCGGAACAATGTGTGTTTCAAACAGTTACGTATGTTATTTATGTTGTTGCTGGAGACAAGCTGACAAGTCAAGACAACCCTAATTAAAACCAAGACCTTTCCAAGACCACTGAGTCCCGAGACCAGGACTAATGATAGACAAGACCAAAACCGCAGAATATCAAGACCAAATCAAGATCTTCTTTGTAATTTTTCTTACTGTCCAACTGTCCCAGTGGCATATGCTGTATAGACATATCACTGTTTGTACCAAGCTGTCACAGATTATTCAATGGAGTATTAAAGGTGCACTGCATAACTTTTTGGCCAAAAATAAAACATGAATAGAGGCATGTTTTTGTCATTCATTTGTCCTTGTTACACTAAATAAATCATAAATCATTTTTACTTTGAGTGGCCTTACATGGACACAAAATGGACTATTATTTAGCCTGGAGGAGGGCCAGCTGTTTCCATAGAAAGGCGGTTCCTTAAGCTGTTATTTTACATTTTAAGAGTAAAGGTCTTGGAGCTTATGCAGCATGTGAACCTCACCATGATGCTTCTGACAAATAGTCATAACAGAGTCTCATTGAGGCACAAACATTAGGAGAGAAACGACAAAAAGTCTCTCACAAAAATCCTTACTCTAGCCAAGCCTTCACAAACTCGTAGAGGGGCACATCAGACATATAAAATCGGACCAAGACTTCTGAGTGTGTAGAAGACTTTAGTCAACCAAAATTTGTATTAGAAGACATTACATTTACATTAAGATATTAATTACATAAAAGTAGGAGTTTCAAGCGGTTCATACTGATGGAAATCATAGTTGTCTACTCGCAAAACCTCAGAACAAGGTTAAACGTGCAACCTAGAATGTGAACTATCAACGAAGAGGAAAAGGCCATTTATTTCTATCCAAAAATTACAGTATCTCATTACACGTTGTCCCTCAAAAGCGCCTGGTCTCATTCCTTCTGCCCTGCTCTAAGAGGCTACTGTCCGCTCAGCCTGATCCTCCCCAGCTGCAGGACGCTGGACGGGATGGCTCTATTTCACTTTGTGTGTCCAGTCCAGCGCCTTACAAGGTCATCCACAACTCAGAAGTAATAACTCCAGGCAGACGCGAGGAAACCGATCGGTTGGAAAGTAAAAGGTTGGGTTGGTTTGATGAAGTCAGCACTGAGTCAGCTGTAACTTTAGAGGAAGAGTTCAAAAAGTCAATGTATGTGCCTGTGCTACTGTAGTTTTAGAGTGACAAGAAGAACACCACAACAAAATACTACATTCATGTTTGTTTAGAAGTAGTTGAAAATCTGTAAATCAATGAATTGTGATTGTCATTGTTTTTGGCAAGCACCAGCAGAGCTAGCTGGCACAGGTCAACTAGTACTGGCTTAAAACTTGTTGTGGTGAAGAATTAAGAGGCTCAGAAAGCATTAAGGCCTGTTCAGACCCCAGTGTAAAAACTTTCTGTGACAGACGCATATCAAAAGTGTAAACTCAAGTGTCTGGTGTACAAGTGTCCAGTGCACATTCATGGCCAGTGTCGTAGAGTGAGTGCAGACCAGTTTGAGAAAGTAGTATTTGTGTACCTGTCGGCTCTGCAAGATGTCTTATCTTCCTGCAGACAACTTCCTATTTATTCCCGTCTCGATATCACCTATAGACCCACTTCATCGCTCCTCATTAGTGCACAAAACAAAAATCAGGTCACCTATCAGATTACATCCAGATGAGCTTTTGTGCAATCACCGTGGGATTTCTGTTTCTTTAAAAGTACGGTTCAGCGTGCAGTTTAGTGCTCCACACTGGGGTCCTCTGGAGCTTCAGGTTCTTTCTTCCACGAGCATTTTTTCTTCACAAAGAAGGTGACAACAGCAGCACTGGAGAACAGTGGACTGAATGTGAGCTGTTCTCTACACGAGAACTGTATCAAGGCAGGATCGGAGCTGGACCAAGTGCAGTCTCAGTCTGGGTTTGTGATTTTTTTTTGGTCTTTACTTCCTGATATTAAATATGTCACTTGAGCGTAATTTTTGATTGTTTCCAAGCCATGCCTGCTGCAAAAAGTTCAACTTTTCCCAACTTCTAGCATCAGACACCCTAAGCGTCTTTCATAGCAACACAACCCCCAGTTGTTAGTAGAGAGAAGCAACACAGTGTCTTCAATTCTCTTCGGGGTGCACTGATGTAAAAGAACATTCGCATAAACACGATCCAAACAGCCAACTGTCTCCAAACAAATGCCGACTGGGCAAGCGCATGATGTAATGCTTGACGAAAATGACAAAACAAATTGTGCGCAAGCGGTTGTCAAACTCTGTGGCGAAGAGATGTTTCTAATCTTACCTCACAGATTGAGCTCAACTTCTATTTCCCGATAGTCCAGTCTTCGTACTGCAGCTAACAACAATCTATGCTTGACGTTTTTTCCTTAAACATTACATACGGTTGTCTGCGCATTGATTCGCTGGTTTTCTAGAAGCCACCGGCCAATCAAACAGCTGCATGTGCACAACTGGCGATGCAAGTCTTCAAAATCCTGCCTCCACGACCTGCTCCGCGCTGCTCTGACCCAGACAGCGCCATTCACACCAAACACACATGAGCAAAAGTTGCCAAACCCGTTCTTTTTATTTACAGGTACAGTACAATTTCAGACTTATTTCTATCTGTCACTAGACCCAATAGCCTGCATTTAATTAAGATTCATATAAGCTTCCCACTATTCATATATTTTATATTGAAATAGATTGTTGTGGTGTCACGTGAATGCAAACTAAACATACTGTATGATATAGTGTTCAGTGTTGTTTGTGTACCTTTGATGACAAAAGCCTCGGCGAGCAGTCTGAGGTGGTAAACTGGCTGGTCGTCCTGTGTGAGCTCCTCCAGACCGACCCGAGCACACATGCCCTGAGCGTCCCTGTATCTGCCCTGGACATAATGCACCTTTGCCATCAGCAGCAGAGCCTCGTTCAGGTACCTGGGCTGGGGCACACAAGAAGAAAAATTAAAAAAAAAAAAAAAAAGAAAAAAAAAAGCTGGTTACAGGCCCTGTTCTTAATTTAATAAGCACATTATCAAACATCTTTTTGTTTACCTCTATTAATACAACATTACGTTTCCTTGAAAATATTATGTTTATAGCATAAGTTAGTTCTGCTATCATCTGAAAGTTGTGAAGCATCTACAGCTCTGATGTAAATACGAACAATCAAACTTGCTTTTATGTATGTTTAGTATGGAAATATGGCAGCCAAAACATGTCAAAACACATTTTTTACTGCCAAACTAAAAAAATCTAAGTTTCTCAGGAGAGCTGGTGTCGGGTCGGGATTCAGAAAACGCAAGTGCAGGATTTCCACAAGGAGCCAACTGAGAGCAACTAGGGCTACACAATATTAACAAAAAATCTAATTGCGATTTTTGTTTTTGCGTTTTCAATTCGATATTTAACATACATGTTATTTTCTGTTGAGTATACCATTTTGCAGCAATTGTAAAATGTTATTTATGTAAAATTTATATATATTTAAAAAACTGTCCTACACTAAAACCCCCAAAACAACATTTATCTCATAAAAACTTGTGTGACACTGCGGTGTTTAAAGACCAATATCAGCCATGCAGCTTTTATTTGCTTGGATTTTATGTTTGTGAAGAAAACAGACTGGATTTGCCTGGGGCACTATATGTTTTGCCAGTTCAAGCTAAACTAGGTAAGCGGCTAACGCTAGCAGCAACTTTAAAACGTGGCTGTTTAATTATGAGTGGTTTTATTGAAGACGCACTAGAACAGTCATGAAAACAGTGTTTACTTTTGTTCAGTTGTGTTGTGCAGTTCAAAAGCCTGTCGTTGTGGTGCTGCACTGTTTCGCTTTCGTAGTGCACTGTGTCCAATAACATTTTTTTTAAACTACTGCCTAAGGAAATTGAGGCTTTTGCGATTAGCTACTCACAGTTGTCAATATTGTGGTATCAATTCGATATTGATATATCTAGTAACTACACATGCTTCAAAGACATTTAACAAGATAAACATGTTATAGTTCTGCTTAAACATACGGCACACGTGAATAGACTCACAGTGAGGCGTCCGCGGCTCAGGATGGTGTTGAGCAGGGCTTTGGCGCGGCTCAGTTTGGGCAGAGTTTTGTCCTCCAGAGGTTTACATCGTCTGAGCTGCTCGATGTTGTCCTGGAGACACTCCTCCAGCAGCGACTCGGCCAGCAGCAGAGTCCCGTAGTCGTCTGAAACACACACAAAGCAGGTTCAGCATTACATCTGCTGTTTGGAATCAGTTTAACATGTGTCTGATCTTCTACACTATTCTTTCTATCGGAGAAAAGTAACATGTAAAAACTACACTGTCAACAGGATTATGCTTCATAACCACTTTTTACTTTTTTGTAGAAGTAACAGAAACAAGGAATGAAATAATCTACAAAGGAACAATTTATTTAAGTCACAATTTGAGTCAGATTTCGATTTTGCAGCCACAATATTTGATTTTCTTCAATTTGTTAGTGGTTTTTTTTTTTTTTTTTTTTTATTGAAAACACAAAATAAACAGTAAGAAATTACATTTAAACCAAAGTGACTGTTGGCCAATCAATAGATTTTGCGAATTCAAAACGAAAAAAGGAAAAATTTATTTATTTATTTTTTTTTACATTTTTGTTCATAAAACGAAAAATGAAAATACTATCTGATCCGTCAGTTCCCAGGTACCCCTGTTCTACCTTCAGAGCAAGACAGAACCAGGCTGTTGCCTCGTCGCTGACGGTGGGTGACATTCACGGTCTCACAATGCCCAGAACGTTTCTGCCCACGTACCCCAGGTCACGCCTGTCCACGGGGGCATAATGGGGCACTCAGGAGCCGCGGGCTGGCTCTGCACCAACCACAAGACACGATATCTGTCCAGGGCAAAGCAAGAGGCCTGAAGCGGCACTTCATTGGAGCTCTCAGGGCCCAGAGCTGTCTCTGTACACCCAGGACATGATATATCCCCCCGACACTTTCTCCAGAGCTCAGGACCGCAGGCACTGACAGTGTACCCAGTTCAACTACGGTAAGTGAAGAGCGACTGGCTTCACAACTTCCGGATCACCCAAAACGACAAAATGAAAAATTATGAAAATAAAACAGAAGGATCAGGGATAGTATTTAATTTTTTTTGTTTGTTTTATCAACAAAAACACAAAAAGAAAAAAACAAATAAATGTTTCCTTTTTTCATTTTTGTTTTGAAATAGAAAAATCAATTGAACGAATCATACATGGACCTTAGATGTTCACTCATTGGTTGTTAACGCAATACAATAATGCATATTCAGTCAGGTCTTGCACAACTTCACGCTTTGTTTCTTCAAACATCGTGGCTATTATTGTATAATTATTTGCATAACACAACTATAGTATGTATAAGTCAGTGGCTGCATGAGCAAAACTGCTTGAGTCTGGCCTTTCAATTTGATGGCTGTGTACCTCTGATGCCGACTATATCTATACGGAAAGTCCAAAAGTCTGGTTTTAACTTTCTATTACTTCATAACTGTGTAGTTTACTTTTCACCTCCATAAGTTACACAGTGCACCTTCAAGATAAAGTAGTTCAGTCGACCACAACTCTATAAAAGTTGCTATAAATGGAGCAAACTTGGCCACTCTGCATTGCACTCATTTCTAAGAAAACAAATCTTACTAGTATTGCCCCTACTGTGACTTCATCTTTTTCTACAAATACCGTTTTTGCACTCAACTTTTTCAATGTATTTACATCTTTAAGCATGTTTAGTCTTTCTAAGCAGAACCAGAAAGAGTCGTGGCTCAGGGTCAAAGGTCACTTAAGATTACGGCCAACACAAACTCGTCTCAGAATTTCCCAGCGGTGCCAGTAGTTCAGATCCAGAGTTTCCTTAAATAGTCCTGAACACATCCACCTACAGAACCACACACAGGACAGTAAACATCAGAACTGGAGAGACAGCCTGGGATGACTATAGGTGCAGATTTGCTACTCTGGTGCTTAAAAATAGAATTGTCTTGTGTTCCAGGTACATTTTTGTCAAATAATAGGCTTAAAGTAAAGGCGTGTTGTATCACATTTCTGAGGGAAATAAAGAATATTGTCTGATTATCGTCATTGGGATAAGACAAAAAACAAAAAAATTATCAAAATGCTATTTTTTATAACAGGCCTACTCAGAATGCATTAGGTAAAGAGCAAAACGTGACTATTATGGCTGCCACTGCCACTATAGCGATCATTTTGCTGATTTGCTTAGTTAGGTGATTATTCATTCGATAAAAAGTGAAAAGTCAACTTAACAATTCAATACAAATTAGAGATGGGACGATTCACTTAAGTCACGTTTCGATTTTGTCAGTTTATCTATATCAGGGGTGTCAAACATGCGGCCCAGTATGATTTCTGATTATTATTGTTTGTGGCGCTCTGTGTAAAAAGTGCAAAAGAACAGCCATATGGCCAGAATGGATCATAAGCCTATGGAAATATAAAGTTTTTTATTGATAAGATGTGACTATAAAACCAAAAATGCAATGAATGCAACAAATTACATACGGTTTGTCAAAATATTTTCAAAAAGTACCTGGTCGGAGGGATCAGCCCCAAAATGATAAAATGTATTTTCTTAGCTCATGGCATGTTTTGACTCCTATGCATAGACCTTTTACCACATTTAAAAAGCATTTTGAGTTGCTCTGAGAATAGTGCTATACAAATACATTTACCTTGCCTTGAATAATAAATTGGTAGATGATTATTTCAAACAGACTGTATTTATCCATTTAAGCACCAAAGTGACATTCTGCACAAAGTATTGCACTCTCTCTGTGTCCAGACTCCAGCTTTTCTGTTTCTGATAATAGGTTGGAAAATTCTAGACTTACTGTAACTCTGTACCAGAAGAAGTTGTATAAAATAATACAGAGATATCAGCTTGAATGTCTACAAAAATAGGTGTGTTCCTTGGCGCTACTTTGATCTTTGACGATTTCTGATAAAAACAGACTGAACCATTTGAAATGATTGTGGGTGTAAACATGAGCCTCAGTCTTGGCCAAAGAACAGAAACAAACCAAGTCTGCAGCTAAACAGGAAGTGTTTAATCGACAGGGCGTTTACTCAACAGAGAGACGAGCTACAGATGAAGTGAGGTAAAGGGACCAGACATGACTAAAACACAACTCTATAGAGAAGCACAATAGGTCTTCTTTAAGGTGCAGACTCTTTTGGCTAGGGCACAGACAAAAGAGTCAATCACACATTTTAAGAAGCCGAAGTTAAGATATAAACGTATTAAAGGGGATCTTAGTTCAGTCAAATTGATACAGAAAAAATAAATACATTTTAGAAATAAATATGAAGAAATTCTTACTTTCAATTTTTTTTTTCAGGCCACAACTGTGAAGTTTTTTATGTGTAGGCGCTATTGTGGTAGCCTGATGATCACCCAGTTTCATTTCACTTTGTGGAAACTGTTTGACATCACATCATTGAGATTTGTTTGCTTCACAGCTTTTTGGTGGTTTTGTCATCCAGGAAGTAGAGTATAAATATATATGATTGTTGCCTATTCTATGTGGTAAACTTGCAAATTAAAAGGTACAAAATTATTAGTTACTATTTGATACAAGGTCTAAAGAGGAGAATGTATACAGTCTGCTATTTCCACTTGAGTTTATTCCGGCCAACACACCACTTTACTCCTGCTCGCTGATTGGACGACCGTCCTTCCTGTTTTTTGGGAATCGTCTGCAGTCCTGTGATACCTGACCTAGTAGCTGGAGTGAAATGAAATTGAGGGGAGGCACTAGGTGGCACCAGCCTGGCTTTGATTGCAGAGCAATGGTTCTTAATCTATAAGTCAGGAATGAGGGTTTCTGAGGATTTCCTGAAGATGTTTAAAAAATGTACCATTCATCTTAAGGGTCTTTCACACCAACACAAACCCCAGTCGCTGTCGGTAGAGAGATGCCACGCAATGTCTGATCAAGTCTCTTTGAGGCGTACTGATATAAAAGAACATTCACACAAACACGATCCAAACAGCCAACAGTCGCCGAACAAATGCGGAGTGAACATGTGTGTGATGTAATGCTTGACAAAAATGACGAAACATAGTAAGTTGCACGCAAGTAGTTGTCAAACTCTGACGATGTTTCTAATCTTACCTCACACTTTAAGCTCAACTTTAAGGCTCCTCACAGTCTAGCCTTTGTACTGCCATCTATCATCTGCTGTAATTTGCCCACCAAATTGCAATCATAATAAATGAAGAAAAAAGCTGTACTACTCATAAGCTATTAGCCAGTTTTTTATTTCACATCAATGGGTATTTATTGAGTCACGACCACAAATGATTGATGAACATTTACATCTGCAAATGTAATTTCTACACTTTATTGAAGTACACATTTACACATAAGTTAATAATTGTAAAGATGCATTTATTGGTCTAAAATACTTTAGCTATGATATCTTGCCAAGAGCGTCAAAAGCATTGGGGCTGCTTTTGAATTTCAATATTTGATAACTGACAGTGATAATAAAACTTTTTTTATGATTCTGCTGCAACAAAACAAATCATTTATAGTGTGACAGTCTCACGATATTTTGACGATTGTTACAAAGTGAGAATCATGCCCAACAATTCAACATTTTGAAAACAACCAATCTCTTCATGTCTTCTGTAGAAAGTGCCTGTTTCCACCTCTCATCTCCGCAGATTCAGACGACTCGGCGTTTCTCCCTCAGTGAACGTCTGCTGAACTGTAAAATCAATCTTTATGTGTTTGCGTAGCGCGCTTACATGAGGCGATCTGATGATGACTCTGCAGTGGAGCGTGGATTAACACTGCTGCAGGTTGGACACAGAGGAACGGAATGAGAGCAGTAAAAGCAGAGGTCGGGTGCAGGGACATGTGGGCCATAAACACTAAATCTAACAAGTGTTTTTGCAACACAAGGAGAAACGGGCATTTACAGAGGATAGAACAACGTACAAGCAGAAGTGAGAGTGACCAAACACTGTACTCAATTATGAGAGCAAAAGTTAACGATAACCAATGATTGTCAGTGTTTGTTGATGCATTTCAAAATCTACAGCATGACTCATGAGATCACAATCTTAATTTTCACTAGTGTAGTAGTCAAGGCTGCAGTAATCGAGAACGAGGTGTTTCTGAGACCACAGAGTTCCAAGAACAAGACTACTGAGGGTCAAGACCGAGACTTTTATAGGTCGGTTGTTGAAGGTCTATTCACATGAACGGCTTTAAAGGAGACCTGTTATGTAAAATCGACTTTTCTGAGATTTTATTCATGTTACAGCAATGTTCTCTCAGGTTTAAGTTGTGTTTGAATTGATTCATGCATGTTTGAGTAAACTTGTATAACCCTGTAGTTGATGACTGAGTGCTCAGAAAATCCCAGTCTTCACCTACCCCACTCACTTGTCTATACAGTATTTACTTGAGATTAGTCAAAAATTAGGATTCAGAGTAAAACGTAAGATTCAAAGTTGTCATGTAGACACTTTCCAACTACAAAAATAGTAATTTTTTAAGTCTACGGCTTATTAAAATTAAATTTTACAATGAAGAGGCGGGTCTTATCAGTTCTGCAGTTTTCAACAGAAAGTCAATAGACCCATTTCTGTTATTATGGCATTTTAGATCATTTTTGTTTTATGCATTGTAAAAATTAAAATGATTGATCTACTTATGCCACTTTCTTCCTAAATATACAGAATAATCACAATAGGTGTACTTTAAAAATGTCATCTAAAAACTTTTTTTTTTTTTACTTCATTTACATAAGGCCTAATGGTTTAATAATAATTTAAAAAAAAAAGTGTGAACATGGAACTTGCCAAAGAATCTGCGTCTGACCCATGCGCGAAGAGTCCAATAGTCAAAGAGAGTATGGAAATTCATCTAAAAATATTGACTATTTTTTCCTTTCTTTATTTTATTTATTTAGTTATTTAATTATTTTGTCTTTTAGGTTAATATGAATTTGATGAATGGATCCAGAAGCAAATCGCTCCTTTGTAAAGTGCCATAGCCTTTTAAAAAAAAATGCAGATATTTAGAGTTTAAAGACATGTCAGCTATGTGCTAACTCAGATCCACAGTGTGGTTGTTTTCGGTCTAAAAAGCACAACTATAACTTAAAATTCAACAAAATGTCCTAATAATTCTGCAGTTTAAAAAACTTAATAAATAAACAAAATAAAAATGTGTCTTATGCTCCTGACTCACCATTAAGCTGATTTGAAACTTTTAATTAATTTTGTATTTTTTTCTAAACCCTTATAAAGATTTAACATGCTTTTTGAACCAGGAAGTGGAAGGTCACAAGGGCTGAAGTCAACCAAAGAAGTTCAGAAGTGACCCTGGGACTGTTTCAGTGTGGCCCACGGAGTATTTCTAAGATTAAGTGTTACGTTTTATATTTCTCTTAAATGATTGACTTGATTATGGAGCATGCGTCATTGCTTGTTGTACTAATTTTATCACAACAAATGGTCAAATAATCGAATCGTGAGCTCATCTCTGTGACAATCTGCTTTTTTGATGAAATCGTCATATCGTGATTTCCTTTTTCACTATTTGATACATCCGTCTGTTCAAAAATAGATTATTTTTTTCAACCTATTACTCTTCTCGGAGTTGCCATATCCAAGTGTTTATAGCAACTTCGGGCTTTTTTTTTTTTTAAGTTCCTTTTGGACTGCGCTTTTAAGTCATAAAAGACATTAATCTAAGTAGGGACGCACCGATCCAGCTTTTTCAGTTTCAATACCGATTCCGATACTTTGGCTTTAAGTATCTACCAATACCGATATCAACCGATGCAGTGTAAGAACTGAAATTGCTTCTCTTTCTTATTAAAACATAAGACATTTGGTCATTTAGTGTAGGGCTGGGTGATATGGCAAAAAATGTATATCACAATTTTCTTGGAGCCAGATCACGATTTCATTTTAATCGTGATTTTTGTAAACTGTCTATTTTCAAATCTTCTTTGTGTAGAAAGTTCCTTCTTGACGGTCAATGTGTAGATCCAGCCGTCATGACGATCAGTGTTGCCAGATTTTCAGAGAAAAACAAGCGACCAATCCCAAAACAAGTGACCTCAACCCTTCAGTACATTTTTTTATAGTCATTTAATTAGAACTTTGTGTATGTCCACTAAACAAGTTTCTAGCAATCTTTAACTTTGAGAACGACATGAAAATATGCTAAAAGTCCAAATCAGAGATGAAAAACGGCTAAAATCCACCTCTTTTATGACTTGAAAGTGCAGCCCACAAAAACACAACCTTCAAAATTCATAAGAGAAAAAAAACAGAACAGCCCAATATTGCTATAAAGAAGAAAACTTGGCAACTCTGAGACTGAGAAAAGTGGGTTGATAAAAAAAAGTCTGTATTTGAACAGGTGGATTCAATAGATATGACAATTTAATCAATAAAGAAAATTGTCACAAGGATGAGCTCACTATTCGATTTTTATATTGCCCAGTCCTAATTTAGTGTTATGTTAACTTAATCTGAATAAAATGTCCAATAATATGAGACGCTCTGGATCAACACCAGCCTGTAAACGAATCTCATTATGTCCAATGAAAGGCACAACTATAATATCGGCTGAACTGATATCATGGAGCCGATACCCGATCCAGGAAATTTTGCATCGATATCCAATCCCAGTATCGGGTCGGTGCATCTCTAAAGCTTAGCAATTTTTTTCAGATTTGATTTGTTAAATACAACAATTTATAAAACAGAAACATGGATTTTTAGCACGTTTTCATGTCTAAAAGTCGTTAATGAAAGAAAAACACATGATACAGCTTTTGACAACTGGATTTAACTATTGTAATTGTGTTTACCGCAAAGGCTAAAGGAAAATAAACGGTCTACAAGAATCAATCTGGCAATCTGGCTCCAAGCAAATCATTATATATATATTTTTTGCCACATCGCTCTTAGTCATTCGATTAATTGCTTTTAAACCAATTATTTTTGGGTGTTTATCACATTAACATGACAGAATTAACCGTAAAGGGCGGAACTAAACTCCAGATCTGTCAACACCAAAGAGCCAGACGGAGCACATTCCTTAGACAAAAATGCAGGAAATCTACTTCATACTTTACACATACTGTATCAAAAGCATGCTGCATTAGTGAACTCACATCATTACACTATGAGCTTTTCTCAAAATGTGCAACAGGTTTAGTTGTGATTTTATTCTAAACAAGGTATTGAGTCTCAAAGTTTTCAATAATTTGTAATAAAATGTTTTGCTGTCACAGATTCACAGATCACAATTTCAGATGATTTTTTTTAATAAGAACAGGCAATGTTGACTACATCGAAAAATATATAAAAGATATTTTGTAAGTCTTTTAATTCTCTTCACAAAGTACAAAACACTTCTTAGTTAGCGCTGGGTGATATGGCAAACAATATCATGATTTTATAAGAGAAAGATCACAATTTTAATTTTATTACAGATATTGCAGACTGTCTATCTTCTGAATGAATAAATAAATAAATAAATAAATCTGCTTTTTCAGAGAGTTCCTACATCACTCTTGCTGGCCTGGGTTGCCAGAATTTCAGAGAGCAAGAAGCCTTTGAAAAGTTAAAATTTGCATACAGTGGTGCAGAGGAAGCATAGATTCTCAGAGATTTACCATTACTTGAGTGAGGCCTGTAGTTCTTTTTCGTTTTTCTGATTTAAATCTAGTTGGTGTGACTTCTATTCAGGTGCTCTGCTCTCAATAGTGCAGAAATTCCAGTAGAACAGAACAGAAAGACTGTGATTGTCGCAGACTGAGTACAACGAAATGACATTTTGGAGAGAGCTATGGGCACAATTAGTCATATATTTTAATTCATTTTAGGCTGATCTTCATGTTAGTTAATAGTATTATACTAGTCATTGGATTTGCAATATTGGTCAGAAAAATCACAATTAGGTTTTCTCAAATTGTGCAGCCCTGTAATGAATCAACTATTTATTAAAATAAGCTATATAGAATATGTCAGTGGGGATCTATTCTACAGAATTAACAGTTTAAAATTATTCTTTTGAAATGTGATTGGAATAATACACAGTGGTCTCATTTATAAAACAGTAGGTGCAAAATCCAACAACTTTTATGTACGTAAAAAAATAAAGTTCCGATTTAAAAGGGCCTCCTTAGGCACTTCTGCAGGTCATTTCCTCGTCATTTTTCTAGCAGTTGTTTTTTCTTGCTGATCTGCTTTAAGTCCAGTGTTGCAAAGCTTCAGCTTTTTTCCGAATAAAACAACAAACCAGCGAATCGTGCGCTCCCGTTCACGTGCGCAGAAGCACGATTTTTTTTTTTTATGACAATATGTAAGCTACAATACAAAGTAGGGCTGGAGGATCTAGGATTGATCAATCTCGATTTTCAATTTGATTTTGTTTAACCTTTTCAAAAACAAATTAAGAATGCCATTCATGAACATAAACAAAACAATGTCCAATTTATTAGGTCATGTTTATTAAGGACAATGTACAGTTACACGAAGCACAATGGCAGAGATGCTTGTGTCAGATTCTAGCTTTACAACTCATTTACATCTGTAGTCCTGGGGAAAACTACATTCTTTTGAAAATATATCAATATTGTGGCTCAAAGTTTGACTTTTGCTCCAAACTACACATTTTACTGACAAAAGATTTTTTTTTGATCTTTCAATTTAAAACCAACAACCAAATAATTGACGATTCGGTTTGACTCAATCTCTCAATTTTTAGATTAATGGCCCAGCCCTATGGCAAAGTAGTTGTGATTAGAGTAAGATGAATATATTTGTTATAAATATGACTTAAAATCATCAGCAGCAAACATGACCCTTCTTAGTCTCCTCTAAAAACCAGAGTTTAAGGACCCACACACGAAATCCCACGTCAAGTTGTCTTTTTATAAATCCCAAACCGTACATGTACAACCGCATACGTACTCGTCAACATACTTTTGATCCATTTTTTACTTACACAGGTTTTATAAATGAGGCCCTAGAGCTGGTTACATTCTGGTTTAACTGTTGAAACGAAAACAGTGACTGTTTTTTCTTGGTGAAATGAGTTACAGCAAACACTTTATTTCAGTCATTCTTTATCTGAAAGAAAGTCCAAAGTCCAGCTCAAGTCCAGACTAATGTAAAAGTGAACACACCTCCAACACACTGAGCTCAATGGGGCTTGAATGACACTTTAGAATAAACAAAAACACCATTAACAAGTGGATTGAAAGCACACAATACTTGACTTATACAGAGATTATTCAAGGTTATCTGCTTTGGTTTTCAAATGCTTTTTATTTTGCTATTTTGTTCAAATCAGTAGCACTCATTTAGAGTTATATATTAACAAAAATGACCTTCCTTATGAACACACAAAAAGGAAGGAAGTTTCTGAAGATAGAGAAAGATGTAGAGATTGAGTCAAAAACTGCATGTCTTCTGAACAGTACTGTTAAATTTAGGTCTCAGCAGTTTAATATTGATTCATCGTGACTAATCATCACATTTTTTGGTTGACAGATAATCATAGATAAAAAAAATATATATGGTTTTGAGCATAAATCAGAAGAAGAAGTCTGATATCAAACGCCACATAGCAAGGCCTGACAAGTCAAACACTAAAATGATTGTTATCTGGACACTGAGCTTTGAGCTTTTGAATGTTTTTTCATATTTTACAGTAGGTGATGTCACTTGGTGAATTTTCTGAGTCATTTTGATGTAACTCCTGCTTGGTCTGAACCATAAAACCCATTTTGAGGTCATGTTTGAAGTCAGCGAACAGTCCGGATAACAATGATTTGTTTAGTAAATTAGTTGACAATTCATAGGCCTATCTTTCTTCTCTTGATTTTGAGAAAGTCATTCATGCTTTTCTAACATCCAGACTTGATTATTATAATGCTTTGTACATAGGTTTGGATCAGGCCTCTCTGCATCTCCTTCAGGGAGAGCAAAACTCAGCAGCTCTATTGTTGACAGGAACTAAAATGTACCAACTAAGGTTGTAGTTGACTAAAGAGATTCTTGGCTGTTGTTGTTGTTTGTTGTTGTTGTTAAAATTGTGGCTAACTGCTGTTAGCACAGCGACACATCTTGCTTTTAACAGCTGTGATAAAAGCTTAAAACATATTGTGCTATACAATTCAGAAGCTCAGAATACATTATATACTGTAAGTGAAACATGATGTAGGAAGCTTAAAATAATGTCTTTCTGTTTATATCTAGGACAAGTACGATGCATTTTTTGTGTTGTTTTCTTCCTTCAAACATGCTCTTGAGTAGCCAGGTTAGCGCCACCTTGTGCTTCCGCTTCGTTTCATTTCACTCCAGCAACTAAGTCAGGAGGTACTTGAATCAAGCTTCAGAAACGATTGACCAATCAGCAAACAGAAATTAAGCATTGACGTCAAATTCCAGCATCTGTTTGTAGTTCCGCGAGTTTGCCGGTAAAGGAGAAGATGTGCAAAATTTAGTTTCAAATATCACGTTTTTTATGTTGTGATGATGCCACTCTAGCCTGTTGTCAATTTCATTTCACTGTGTGGAAACAGTAACGATCACTAACGTCCATGTTTATGCTGAACTTCCCAGACTACAACTGATGTGTTGGTTACAGTACATATGTAACGTCTAGTAACGAACAAACGGCAGGGATTGGTTAATCCGAATAATGACCCACCATGGAACAAACAAGCTCTAATGCTGAGACGTCAGACGGTTTCCACAGGATGAAATAGAACTGGCTGATACAATCAAATCAATCAAACCTGATGTGGTAATGCTGAGAAATGGTCAAAACGAGTCTGGATAAGATATAAACTTAATACCTTTGTAGAAGATCTCAGAAATATATCTTTGACATCACAGATCACAGACATTCAGAATGGTCTTTAGAGAGGAACGGAAAATATTTCAAAGACAAAACTTCAACATTGTTTTTGATGAGGAAGTAATTTTAGAATAGGAATAAAACTTTAGAACAGTCAATTTAGCATAATATGTCTCCTCTAAGGAAGCAAAAAGCGGGTATAGGACATTTAAATATAATCATGTTTTAGGCTACTGAAAAATGTAACTTAGCCTATCATACATACTTTACTAGTAGTACATTGTGTCATACAATCCATCTTTAAGGCTAAATGCAAATGTTTTACACCACTCGGGCTTAGAACTGACAGAAAGTATCACAGGTGTACATAACAGTGGGTCAGAGAAGATCATATTTTGGCTTCACTTATGTCAGGGCTGTAAATAAGACTTTAGCCTGCAGCAGTGTAATACGAGTGATAGGCTTTTACAAGAGTATTACAGTTACCTGCCTTAAGAATAAAAAGTAAGATGACACCTAAAATAACTTTCACCAGGTCTGCTTTCACTAAAAGTCTGAGTCCCTGTACAGATGAGCAAAAAAACACCAAGAATATTTATTATACAAGGCTGCGCGACTTGATTGAAATTAAGATTAAGACGTTTCTAGTTGCCAATGACCTTCATACATCGTTTTAATCAAGATGAAGGAAATCTCTGTAAGTGAAATATGTCATTTAGAAAAATTCAGAAAAACTTCCTCACATGCACATAAAAGAAAAATCAGTGCTTCATCTAAAGCATCTAAACCAAATTGGACCACCAGAGGGTCTAATTTGGCCTGCGAAAGGGTGTTAAGATTTGTTAGGAGCATAGGCGCCGATCACATGGGTGCTGCGGGGCTCAGGCACCCACTGGAATGTCTGAGCACCCAGGCGAGTTATTCCTACTTTAACAGGCTTCTCTAAATTTCTGAGTGTGCGCATTTATTCGGTCCTAGAGCGACTTTCACACTTTTCTCTTGCTTTCTTTCAACTATATGTGCGAATATAAGCGCTCATACAATATCTCTCCTCTCAGAGCGCTGTCTTTTAGACTCGTGGTCACTTTCCGAGGCAGACTGGGGCAGAGCTGCACAGTGGGATCCCGCGTCAGCCACTATGCTGCTGTCTGTCCCCTGCCCGTACTGAGATCATGGTTTAATTCACAACTGTGCTTTAAGCCAGAAAAAAGTGGGAAACAAGAATGTTGAGGTGTGATGCGATTCAGCAGCGAAACGTATGAAGTGACGAACTGCACTGCTCTGTTGTTTGTAGGGCCCGGTGCCGTGAGAGTTGACAGGCGGGACAGACCCGGAGCTCTGCAAGGCTTTATGAATGGATTCTGTTCACTGGGAAAACAACACGTCAACGCGAGTTAGAAGTCTGTAGATGCAGGTAGAAAAGAAACAAAATGAACGCGCGAAAGAAGAGACACGTGGCGTGCGTGCACAATGCGCGTGTGTGCGTGCGCGTATTATTTTGGGCACCCACGCAAAAAAACATAACTCAGCGCCATAACTCGGCACATTTTTATTCAATTTTGTGTTAAAATTACACAAAAACAAGTGTCATCTCAAAAAACATGTTTAGTAAAGACAATTTAATCCTTATCTCTTCTTAAGTAAACTTTTCAATAGCAAAACAAAGTTATGTTTGGCCTTCGGCACGTTACATTTTGGCCCGCAGAAGAAAAAATCTGCCAGTTTTGGCCCACCAAGGAAAACAGTTTGGGCACCTCTGATCTAAAGACTGCAATTTTGTCTGTAATTTCCACAGCATGTCGTCACATCTTAAAAGATTAACAGCTCAGTTTTCGTGTAAAAGTCAAAGTTAGCCAAGTCTAACAGTAGTATAACAATTTGCAACTCTCTAAACTGCAGGTGTTGCGGAGAGCTAGGACTGTATAAGGACTTGGGGGACTCGCTGGAACACCTCATCCATTCAGACCCCGGTTAGAGAGTGAGGACACAGTGGAACAGGAAATATGAATTTATTGTTGGAGCAGACGTCGTCCTTACATGTTCTGTACTGGTATCTGAAATAATACATATACAAAATAAGTACTGCTAACTTAAAAACAAGCTAACTAAAACGTGGCTACACATTAAAACACAAAATATAAAGTTAGCATTAGCTTTAACTAGCGCCGAAATATCGCGCCTAATTTGCATATGAATGAACCTCATTAACACATCCTTAGCACCCACCTTTATCACAAACTCAGACATTGATGTAAAGGACAAAGAGCATGCTTTTCACAACAGCTCAGCAAACTTTCTCTGATTCCAAGAACTCTTAGCTGCCTTACAGAACGCCTGTTGCAAATACACCAAAATAAGGACCCCTTAGCTGGCCAACTAGATGCCTGATGTAAATACACGAAATTAAATACTGAACAGTTTCTACTCAAAAAACGTAGCAATAACAAGGAATTACAACAGCCGCCCCCAGAATAGCCTAGCTATTATGTAAAGACTAATAAATTCCTAAGGGTGCTGCTGGAGTCTCTGGACTGGTCCCGTCGTTGTCTGGAATGGCAGGTAGCTGGATGAGACGTGCCACCGGCCGCAGATACGTCTTCTCCCCGACTTGAACCTCAGCAGACCGAACATGACCATCTGCACTCTTGACCACCTTGACGACCCTTCCAATAGGCCACTGCGCCCTCGGGAGCTGAGGATCAACTATCATGGCCACCGTGTCCTGGACGAGGTCCTCAGCAGGCCGCCGCCACTTCTGCCGGGCTTGTAGAGAAGGAAGGTAATGTCTGAGGAATTGGGCCCAGAAGTGATCCACCATCATCTGACAGTGGCGCCATCTTCTTCTTGTGAGAGTGTCAGGAGCATAAGACACTTGGGTAGAGAGGAATCACGCCGCCCCATCAACAGCATGTTAGGCGTGACAGGATCCAGGTCAGCGATGTCTGATGAGACATAGCCTAAGGGCTTGGCATTGAGGATGCCCTCTATCTCGATCAAAAGGGTGAGAAGAACATCTTCATGGAGGGACTGATTGCCAATGACCACCTGGAGAGCTCTCTTGACAGACTGTATTTCGCGCTCCCATGTTCCACCAAAGTGTGGCGCTGCTGGTGGGTTAAACAAGAACTTGATCTGGGTTTTTGCAAGCTTCTCTTTTAACTCTGGAACCATTGCTGCGAAGGCCTCCTTTAGTTCTGTCTCCGCTCCCCTGAAATTAGTGCCTTGGTCTGAGAGTATCTCCGAAGGGGTTCCTCTTCGTGCCACAAATCTTCTCAGCGCTAGGAGAAAGGAATCAGCATCAAGGCCTGCAAGCAGATCTAGGTGAACGCACCGTGTAGTGAGGCACTTGAAGATCACTCCCCATCGCTTCTCGTTCCGGCGCCCGACTTCGATGATATATGGGCCGAAACAATCCACTCCTGTGGAGAAAAATGGGGGTTTCAAGAGTCGCAAACGGGCTGGAGGAAGGTCTGCCATTATGGGGACTGAAGGCTTTCCTTTCCACTTGATGCATTCTGTACAGGTCCTTTGGTACTTCTTCACTGCCTGTCTTCCCCGCAGGATCCAATACTGCCGTCTGAGCTCGGCAAAGACCCTGTCTGTGCCTGGGTGCAGGAGACGTGCGTCCATGTCTTTGATGATGAGCCTTGTGACAGCATGACTGGGGTCAAGCACAATAGGATGGATGTCATTAGGGCCAGTCTCCATGCGTCTAAGTCGACCTCCAACTCGAATAAGGCCCGACTCCGAATCAATCTCAGGAGCTAATGAAATCAGCTTGCTGCTACCGGAGACAGGCTTGTCAGCCTTCAGGCACTTGACCTCTTCAGGAAAACTCTCTGTTTGGCTGAGCTTCAGCAGATGAATCGGACTTGATGAAGATCAGGAAGAGGGCAGATGAGCTGGCAGCCGCCCCGTGAAGCAACTGGTGCATGGCGTTTACAAGGTCTTCCCAGTTACTGAACTGTGTGATGTCAAGAAATGGATCTGAAGGCTGTGTTTGCGTGAGCCACAGAATATGGTTTGCTTGAGCTCTGAGGGGTCTGCTGCGTTGACAGAGTCTGGAGTTTGAGGCCATGCATGCTGTGGAAGCGAAGAAAGGCGGGACCTTGGATCCATCGGTTTGGAGTGGCCAGCTCCGCTAGGTCTTACCCCTTGTTAAGTCGTCAGCCGGATTGTTTGCTGTATCTACGTACCGCCAGGTGTGTGAGGCAGTCAGGTCTTGAATCTCTGAGACCCTGGTCCCAACGAAGACCTTGAATCTGCAGGATTCTGATGTCAGCCAGGTCAGGACCGTAGTTGAGTCAGTCCATAGATAGGTCTCTGTGATGTTTAGCGTGAGCTCTCGATGAATAAGAGAGGAGAGTTGAGCTCCAGTAAGCGCCGCACAAAGCTCTAGACGTGGCATTGACTGTTGCCGCTTCGGTGCTACTCTCGACCTGGCCATGACGAAGGAGACATGGACTGCATCGCTGGATGTGTGGCAAGGTAGGCAACTGAACCTACGCTGCTCAGATGCGTCACAGAAGACGTGGAGTGTGTACTCTGTTGCTTCAGTGGCAGTTTCTAATGGAGCATATGTTCGGGGAATAGACACACCTGCCAGTTCCGGAAGTTCTCTCTCCCAGCTTGACCATGCCTCAATGATCTCTGGAGGAAGGTTAGGGTCATCCCAGCTTCTTTTCTTTGCCACAACCTTTGAACGGGACTTTCGCTCGTGTCGTGTAGGGGATGATGATACCAAGCGGGTCGTACTGCCGGGCTAGCACTTTGTAGACATGTCGCATGGTGATAGTTTGACTCTCAGGAGGCTTAGCTTTGAAGCTGAGTTGGTCTGTTGGACAATGCCACTTTAGGCCGAGAGCTGGCTCTTGTGGGTCAGGACTTTTCTCTGCCAACCATTGCTCTGCACTCTCTGAGCGAGCAGTAGGAGGTAGATGGGCGATGACGGCTGGTACATTGCTTGCCCACTGTCGAATCTCGAAACCGCCTGAAGCCAAGACCTGCCGGAGTTTGTCGATTAGAAGCTTCGCCGATTCTGGTGTTGAAAGGCTTTGCAAACAGTGTCGACATAAAAACACTGTTCGATCATTCCAAGACATCTTCATTGCCCTCAGCATAATCTTGCGTGTCTTTGCAGGGCAAACGTCGCGCAGCAAGGACTGCTGGTTGTCCCAAATGGAAAGAACGCACCACTGGTAAACTTGAGGCTTCTGCTCTTGCTGCAAGTTTCTCTCACACAAATCTCAGTAGTGTCTGATCATCAGGCAGGAGACAAACTTGGTGGAACATTGCTCGGATATCTCACTGATAGCCACTGCATACTGGCGAAAACGCAGAAGGACACCGATGAGAGATGGACCAAGCGTGGGGCCTGCGAGAAGCTGTTCATTAAGTGAGAGGCCATTAAAGGTGAATGAGCCATCCCATACAAGGCGAGGTTTCCGTTATGGTGGACGAGGTGATGGGTATGAACCATGACTCTTTTGATGCCTTTACCTCCTCTTCACTGAGCTTGACCACACAACCTCCACTGATGAGCTTCTGTATTTCTGCCTCATATTGTTTGGCCAAGCTGGATCTCTTTTTAGTCGCCTTTCTGTTCCACGAAGAAGGGGCATGACTGCTTCGGCTGGGGCCTTCAGTGAGGGTGCATTTGGAGGCGGAGTAATGGTGTGGCGTAGCGGAGTGTGTCACCAACCTTAACTCTCTCAGTAGTGTCTCAAAGAATGTTGATAGCCTCCTGGTCAAGATGAGATCGGACTGCCAACTTTTCATTTCGATATGGGAGGACGTCCAGCTGCCAGAGACGTTGAACGTGCTGGTAGAGATTGTCAGGTGCTTGTGTGAGGGAAGTAAAGTAACAGGAGGCAGCTGTAGATACCATACGATCTGGACCCTGGAGTGCCCATCCAAGACTTGTGTGGATAGCTGTCGGGCTGCCCTTTGGACCTGCTCTCACTGGCTCTTTTGCTGTGATCAGATGTGTACAATCCGCCCCGATTAGCAGCAAGGAAGTACTTCACAAAAGTCCGGGAGTGGAAGACCCTGTAGATGGCCGGTAACGTTTCTGCAGTGTGGCCATTGGGTAGGACTGCTCTGCCAAAGCTAGTTGGTTTGCCGTGTAAGCGTCCTTGATGAGATGGTGTTCTCTGGGGCGTGCTTGAGGGGCTACATAGAAGGAAACTGACTCACCGACAAGATGGGCAATGTCTTGACGGACAGGCGTAGAGTGAGGGTCTCTGCTTTGCCCTTGAGTCCTAGGTATTTGGCAGCAGCTGGCAATATTATTGTACGTTCAGCCCCATCGTCCAGAATGGCGTAGGTTTTCATTGACTTATCGCTGTGACTTATTATGATGGGCACCACTTTGAGATACACTTTTCCTCCTTGTCTGGAATTGCTGAATGTAGCTTGACTGCGTGGAGTGACGAGGTAGACTTGTGAGTTTGACTTGGCAACGTTGTGCAGAACACTCAGGTGAATCTCTTGACACTCACTACATGGTTTCTTTAAGGTGCAAGCTTCTGGCTGGTGGCTGGTTCTACCACAGTTACAGCAGCGCTTACTACGCTCAAGCCATTTTCTGATGTCGTCTGGAGAACGCTGAACAATTTCAGTGCATTGTGACAGATAGTGCTCTGTGCTCTTGCAAAAGAGGCATAGCTTCTTGGACTTTGATGACTTGGGCTCAGAGCGGATTGCCTCTGCAGGAGAACTGTTATCAGCTTTGGGTTTGTCAGAGCCGTGATATACAGATGCAGACCGCACACGTGGCTTGGAAAAAGTGGGTCTATCTCTCTGGAGACAGAAGGCTCTTCGGGACGGTGGCGCTGAGCCATTTTTGCAGAGATTCTTTGAGCTTCTGCTTTCACCTTGAGCCAGTCAGCGAGGTCTTTGAGGTTATAGGGGTTGAGTCGACTTGTGTGAAGACGGCCTTGTACTTGAAGGTGCTCTACAAAACTGTCTCTCATGTACTTTGGCAGCTTGCTAAGCAGTCTGTCAACATGACCAGTTGACATGATTTCTGTCCCATTAGGCCCTTCCAATGAGATGAGCATTCCAACCAGCAGGTCAACGTTGAGAGCAAAGCTTTGAAAACCTTTAGAGTCTCCGGATCGGACATCAGGGGCATTTAATATCGCGGCTATCTCACTTTGTGCGAGCTGGTGTGGCTGTCCATACTGGCGCTGTAATGCCTCCATGGCAGCTGTGTAAGGCTGGGCATAATGTCTGCAAGACTGGGCAATAAGCCTAGCTTCTTCTAAGACTAGGTGGTCCATGAGTACACGGTACTTGTAGTGCTCTGACAGCTCTGTGTGGGGACCAAGAAGGTGGTCTAGCCCCATCTTGAGGTCAGCAAACTCTCTTTCGCTGTCACGAACCAGCTTGGGCAGTTCAGTACAGGGACAGGCTGCTTCGGCAGTTGTGGACTGTATGGAGACTGCAACATGGTGTACTGTGGCAGGAGAGTGGGATAAACCTGAGGAGCTGGACCCTGCTGTGTTGGCACAAACTGATAAACAGGCTGCATGATGGAGGGAAGCTGAGGCTGGATCGCGAGATTTGGAGGTGGATCTGGTTGGTAGCTCTGTTGCTGAAGCACGGGCTGTGCAGTAGTTGTATGTGAAGGTGCATAAACAGGCTGTGCCATACTAGCTGGTGGGGGCTGGAAGACATGCTGTGGCATGGCGGGAGGAGCGTAGGATGGCAGGTAGTATGGTGCAGCATGGCTTGGTGGAGTCATGGGTTGAAAGCCAGGATGTGACGTTTGCACAGTTGAAGATGGGATGATATGTTGGATAGACTGCAGCTGCAGGGCTGAACTGGTATTGGACTGGCACAGGTGTTGTCGGGTTATTGTGTGGGGCATCCACAACTGTAGGTGGTGGATTCATTATTTGATAGGCTGGTAAGTATGCCGTAGATGCGACAGTCTGTAGCGTGCTGGCTGGTGTAGGGAATGATTGCTTTGGCACTGCTCCAAACTGTGATATAGATGTCACTGTAGCTGGAAGGGACTGCGTTAGAATGTCTCTTTGGAAATGGCTATGACTCGGGGTGCTAGATGGTATAGCTTTTGACTGGTAAAGTGTGCTTGGAATTGCCGTATATGCAGTTGGCCGCATGTTTATTGCTTGTGTGCTTACCCAGGGTAGTTGGAGGTCTGGGCTAGCGTTTAGCTGTGATGCTGGCGAACCTGGCTGACTGAGGGAATCTTCTGTGGAGCTGTCACTTTGTAAAGAGCATTTACTTTGGGCAGGAGATGGAGGCCTTTCACACAACATTGGTGGGCTGGTATGTAAACTAGCTTGGGGTGTTGTGTTCCACAGGCTTGGCTTATTGACTGCTTCTGCTGGGGGAGGACAGATTGGGAGCCCTAGTGCAGGTAAAAGCTGGTCACAATGGATAGCAGACCCGGTCTGTAGGCTGAGTAACTGCAGCTGCTGAGCACTGGCACTTAAGTTGTCATCCTGATGAGGGGCAGTATAAGACATAAGGGACTGTGGGAGGCTGACTTGGTAGCCCTGGAGGTAAGCTGGTAATTGCCGTGGCCGTCCTGTTGCTTCACTCACGTTCATTGATGTTCTCATTGTGTCCATTTCTCTGATATGGGTGAAGTAATCCGGCTCGAAGGACCAGTGTTGCGGAGAGCTAGGACTGTATAAGGACTTGGGGGACTCGCTGGAACACCTCATCCATTCAGACCCCGGTTAGAGAGTGAGGACACAGTGGAACAGGAAATATGAATTTATTGTTGGAGCAGACGTCGTCCTTACATGTTCTGTACTGGTATCTGAAATAATACATATACAAAATAAGTACTGCTAACTTAAAAACAAGCTAACTAAAACGTGGCTACACATTAAAACACAAAATATAAAGTTAGCATTAGCTTTAACTAGCGCCGAAATATCGCGCCTAATTTGCATATGAATGAACCTCATTAACACATCCTTAGCACCCACCTTTATCACAAACTCAGACATTGATGTAAAGGACAAAGAGCATGCTTTTCACAACAGCTCAGCAAACTTTCTCTGATTCCAAGAACTCTTAGCTGCCTTACAGAACGCCTGTTGCAAATACACCAAAATAAGGACCCCTTAGCTGGCCAACTAGATGCCTGATGTAAATACACGAAATTAAATACTGAACAGTTTCTACTCAAAAAACGTAGCAATAACAAGGAATTTACAACAGCAGGTAAAGGTGGGCTTATCAAATGCTCCATCCTCCAACACATGGTATATTTTTACAACAATCTACAATGTAAGGAAATACTGAATCACACTACACTATATGTTACAATTCTTTATGTCAGAGTCATACAAAGTCTCCAAATGCACACTTCACCTGCTCTGCCTTCATGTGAAGAAAAGGCAACCAAAAATTGCACTTAATGTCAGTTTTCAAAAGCCGACAAAACAACAAGTAAAATGTAGAGTCAATTGATTGCACGGAATTGTTTCCTAATGTCACAGTCAAGTCTGCAAACTTCACCAGCTGAATTAACCTCTGATGAGTATTGAGTTTGTCTGACATGTAAAAAGAATAAAATATATTCTCTTTCGCATAGCAAATATTCATTCATTCACAAACAAGAAAATACAGAGAACACTTCTGTTTCTCTCACATTGGGAACACACACAGGTGATCACATCACATCATTACATTTCTGTCCCTAATTAAGATGTTTTGAGAAAATTTAATGTGAAAATTATCTGTTGTGTTACATCTGAAATGTCCCAATTCTCGAGAGGCCTCTGGCTGCAGACCTCTCTAGCCCCGCTCACCTCTCGCTACAGGCCAAACGAAGTTCTTCGTATAGATTAGACGTCCATATTTGGCAACACTCGACTTTCCCACAAATCCATAAACAGACCCAAATTACTTGTTCTAACCCCAGCCCTAATCTTGACCCTAACCTTACCCATCTTTGGGGTACAAATGTTGAAAATTATACCAGTGAGAGCCCATGCCACTTTTAGTGAACGGGTCTATTGACTCTTTGCACGTGTCGTTCAAAGAAACGTCCATGGTGGCAAAACCTCTGTCTGTGTGCATTATTACAACTATGAAAACCTGCCTGTTTCTAAGTTACTTTTATAGATTTCAATTGTAAAATGACTGTATCTTGTGGAACACGCTGCACTAACAGGCAGGAGGTGTCCAAGTCTGTAGCTTTTCATTTACATTTTGATGAAGAAAGAAGGTGCCAGTGTGTGACAGCAATAAATCAAAAGAACTCAAATCCCTTGCTACGGATTTGCAGTGAACACTTTAAACAAGGTAAGTCAGTGCTAATGAGAAAAAAATTATGACTTTTGAAAAAAAAAACAGTGAAAATCTGAAACAACCTGCATCATGTGTGGCTAACACCAGCCTCACATGACATAAGCTACAGTCAAGTTACTGAAAACCTTTTAAATCTACCTCAGTGTAAAACAAAACCCTGTTTACCACAGAATGGTACAAATGAGCAGTAAATTCAGGCAAACTTGTAGATTTTTTTAAATCACAAACAGGCGGAAGAGGGCATGGATCATCTAGCATTCGTTAGCTTTTCCAAATACCTTGTTTTGTGCGTCTAAAAGACGTCCTACTTCCACAGACAAATGGACTGAACATGCACTAGAAGCATCCATTGTTTTCTCTACAGAAAAATAAGAAAATATGAAATTTTGTCAGTTTTGCGCTCCTGTAATGCTGCATACACGCACTTCTACCTCCATCAAGGCGTACCCACGTGATCATGTGACGTAGGTGCAAAGGGTCAATAGAAAACTCCAAAACTGCGACCCACCTATCAAAATTCACAAGCGATTTTGCAAAAAAAAAAAAAAAAAAAACTAATATAAAAGGTATTTTTGATACTAACACACATTTATCAAAAAGCAGATTGTCACAGAGATGAGCTCACAATTCAGTTTTTATTAGCTTATTGCCCAGCTCTACTTCTAATAATGTCATTTTTCCGTATGCCTACAAATTAGTGTCTAGTTTCAATATTAATTTTAGTGGGCCTATCAATAAGGTCTACTGATTGACAACAATAGGTAAAAACACGACTTTTTTGAGCATCAGCTTCTATAAAAAATTACTCAAACATGCATGAATCAATATAAATACAATTTTAAGTAAACTAATAAAAGAACACGTTTGTTTTTTTTTTTTTTTGTTTTTTTTTTACATGACTACAAACTCAAAAAAGCAGATTGTACTATGTCTCCTTTAAACAACTCGCCAAATCAATTGTGACACTCAACCACTCAACTTCCTTATGTCAAAGTTGCCAAATCCGCTGCACTTTTTACCGCAAAAACTCTACAAACTCCCCCCAAACTCCCACAACAGGTAAAGGTAATCCCCGCACACACACTCCATCTGCATCTCCCTCCACCGTACTCACCGTCCTCGTGGATTTTCGCCGCCTGCATGTGCTCCACCGCCGCGGGGATCCGGTCCCACTGACACTCGGCCCGGTACCGCTCCAGTTCCGCTTCTACCCGCAGCTGTGTGAAGGAAACTCGGATCGCCATGGCCGGTTTGTCCCGCTGGTGGTGCAGCCCGTGGTGTGAGTAGTCCCCGGACACGATGGGACTGACGGCGGACTGGGAGAGAAGGACAAGAGCGGGTAAAGTAGAAGAAGTGCGAGCAGGAGGTTGAGTCAGTGTAAACAGGCTGTAAATGTGACAAACTTCAACAGGCGAGATAACAGTAAAGCAGCGGCAGCAGCAGGGCTTTGTGCTCAAGAATAATGCGCGCTGGCAACAAGCTGACAAGACGAGACTTGATTTAACCGCTAAAAAATCATTTCCAACTCATTTGCATAATGTACAGTACAAAAACTACATCAGGTTTATATCGCAACATTAGATTAAAGCTGAGGTAACTGATTTCTCACTCTGCCAAATACAAAGTAGCTTGTTAAAGGCCCTATATTATGCTAATTTTCACTTTTTATAATGTTGTGTCACCATAAAAAAACAGCAAAGTTGTGTTTTGCTTCGTCTACATGATTTTTTAGTGCTTAAATACGGCATGTTCAGGGTGTATTATTTCCTCACACTTAAAGAGGCAATTCCTCCTTATGATGTCATTAAAAGTGGGGTAGCTGATTTTCACACCGCAAACATAAATCTATTTTTCACTCATAAAACCTTCGACACATGGTGAACATCAACATATTCATTAATTTTGGTTACAATTATGGCTTATAAACTTCTTTTACAAACAATAAAGTGAAACTGGGGAGGACCACCCAAGCTCAGCCAATCAGAGCCCAGCATTCGAGAACTAAAAATCTACAGTATATTCTTAAACAGTACACAGTTATCCCATTTTTTCCCAGTGTGCTGCAGTTATGATATACTTTTTAGTGGAACATACAAAGTTTACTAATTTACAAGTTAAAAAGTAAGCTACCCCAACTTTAAGTGAAAGTAGGGGAGACCGGGGACAAATGTAACAGAAGCTCCAGCAAGCCAGAAGCTTATCTGCACCGAACCTGCTCATTTCTTCTCTCCACCTGCTGTTTGAGAAGAACATTTGACATTTCAGGAAACTTTTTACAGCAAAAACATTGTGGATTTTTTTGGCAAATGTAACAACATGTTACAACAGCCCCTTGGCCATTTATGGATTCATTTATTTAGCTGTATGTTTTTGTCCAAAAAAGGTTTGTGTAACGTTTGTTTGTCTGATTGTCTGAGCAGAGCTTTGATTGGTCATGCTTAGGTAGTCACTTCACTTTTCCCTTTGAAAAAAGCTGTTCTAAAGCCATACATATAGAGACAAATTATGTAGATATTTACTATATGTGCCAAAGAACTTGTGAGACCTAGAAATAAATTAGGCAGACTAAAGGTACATCGTGTAACTTTCTGACTAAAAAATAGACTTAAATAAAAGCACATTCTAGTAATTATATTTCTTTGTTGCACTAAAGATACAATACAAATCTGTGTCTTTACTTTCCATTACTACTGTTCCAAAATATGATTTTAACTTTCTGTTTCTATTAAATTATGCAGTTGAGTTGTCACCTCCAGTGTCACTAGAGTTCCTGCAGCTGATGTCACGCCATTCCAGCATGCACCACGAATTCTCAACTGGAGGTGACGATTCATTGAGTTTTACATGAACATGCACACTGGGACTTAAAAATGATCAAAAACAGAAGAAAGCCAGGCCTTTCTGCCAGCTGACAGACGCCATTCTGACAGGAAAAAGTGAATTTGTGCAGCTAAACAGAAGGGAGTCAATCCTGTTAATTAATTAAGCTGCAGATGTTTCGATTTGTATTTCAATCTGGTTAATAACTTAACTATCGTCTCAAAACAAATCAATATCTTTGTTCCGATTGTGTATTGAAGATCCCTTGTTAATTGGTTTAGTAAATAAGCAGAAAAGTCGTTTATGCTTTAATAAAATCACAAACCGAGTGAACCAGTGTTAAACCAAAATGATTTTCAAGTGTTTATCACAATGTCATGAGTAAAAAAGCTTATATCACCTTTAATCTGAAAATTTTGCTTTACAGTCTCCATCTCAGTTTTTGTCTTGTTGACCTCAGACGTTCTAATAATCCACTCACAGAGGTCAGCAGCAGAGGTTCATGACTGCGCTGGGTTCAAAGAGAGATGGCTTTTAGGTTTAGACTTTCCTTTTGAAACTGGCAACTCAAATGAGCGACTCCCGCGGGACTCCTTCTGCTTTCTCAGAATCAGAAATACTTTTATTCATCCCAGGGACAGAGTCAGACGTGTAACTGACCAGCAGAAGAAAATATATCCAACAATAATAATAGGTAAAATAAGTACTAAGAATTAAATTAGAAGTAAATACGTTATAAAAAGTGGTGAGAAATGGCATCTTCTTCTGTAAAATCTCAGAACACAACTAACAAATGAGCTAAACTTTGCACAGTTTAATATTCTTCTTGTGCAGGATGGTGGCAGAGTGGTTGGCACAGTCGCGTCACAGCAAGGTTTGGGTTCAAAGAGGCTCTGTTTGGAGTTTGCATGCTTCTAGTGTCTGGGTGGTTTTCCTCCAGTCGCTCCAGTTTTTACCACCTACCGAAACATCCACATAAGGTAAGAAGTAAAACCTTCTACAGTCTTGACCAAGCCAAGCGGATCTGGAGATGTTTCTTTGAGTGCTGCATTGTGGTGCTCGGTGATGACCTGGAAGCCAAGTTGGGGTACTTACCTTTTTATTTATAAATTAGTTATCTTTGTGATTTGCACTAAAAAGTATATGATAAATGCAGCACTTTGTGAAAAATGAGACCACTGTGTATAGAGCTGTGCGATATTGATAAAAATGGATATCTCGATAATTTATTGGCACATTTCGATCACGATATTCAGGCATTAATCACCCCATAGTCAATCCAACAAAAAAAATCTCAAACATGTCTTTACACAAATTAGTTGAAGTTTAATTATCAATTATGAATGTATAAATATTCAGGCTAAATACTAATTCGCTCAGAAAAAATGCAGGTAAACAAGAAAATGAAAGGAAATCTTGGCTTTCCAATGCTATTTTTAGTAGGCTTTTTGAAGACTTATATTTTATTTTATTGCACGATACACTCGATATTCAATTTTTACATATCTTCAAAACAACATTCACGATATTATCTAAAATTCGATATATCGCCCAGCTCTAACTGTGTACTGTCTGAATTAAATAATAAGGAAGTTTAGTTCTCATCAGGAGCCGAATGCAGCACTCTGATTGGCTGAGCTTGGGCGGTCCTCTCCAGTTTCACTTTGTTGTTTGTAAGAAGTGTTTTTAGGTCGGAATTGCAGTCAAAATGAATAAATGTCGATATTAACCATGTGTCAAAGCATTTAAGAGAGAAAGTAGCCCTAAATCATATTTGCTGTGTGAAAATCAGCTACCCCACCTTTAACCTTAAAGCTGCACGGTTGTAACTTTTTCCCCAAAATAGATGTGAATAAAATTTTGTTTTTGTCATTTAGATTTCTTTGTTGTGCTAAATAAATAATCCTTACTTTGAGTGAACTTGCATAAACACAATATGAACTAATTGTCCAGGAGGAGGCTCGCTCTTGTTTGTTTCTATAGTAAAGAAATAGTTGTAGCTGTATTTTTCACATTATGGCATACGATGTATCTAGACTGTAAAGTCTAGTTTTACCTTTCTAAGTCTAGTAAATGGGGGTTATGCACTAGCGTCTACCGATCTCAGACAGACATAAGTCAATGGACATCAGACGAGATTCGGGGCTAGACTTGAGACAATCCTTTTAAAAAACTTTCTCTTTAGTCATCTGTTGTAGATGCCAGCAACGACTGTAACAGCAGGAAAAGAGCAGTTTCGGAATCGGATTTTCAAGGAAAAGTTCTAACAGTGTGAGCAAAATACGCAAACAGAAGCTCCGTCACATAGCTACCGAGCTATGCTCTCTCTGAAAGTCTGGCAACACCGAGCGGTGCGTGTGCTCACTTCCTCCTGACCTACAGCGCTTTGAAAACGTTACCATCAGGTGAGAGAAAACAACGAGAAAAACAATGTCTCAAGCCTCAGGAGACAGACGTCTGTCAGACCAGTTCAGACCTGATCAAATCCCATTTTGTTGTTTTATTCAAAGAAGTGTTCCCAGCTAAGCAGATGGAGAGTGGCTCTTTCTGCATGACGTCTGCGCATTAGGGAGGAAAGTGACATCGACCAAAAATCCCTCTATTATCTGATGTTTTGCCGCATGAAGTTCATGTGAGTAAAACACAAATTCCAAAGGAAAAAAGTGAACAAAAACACAAAGAAACATATTATCAGTTATGTTTCCCTTACTTTTGCTTCAGTCTGAATGTTGAGAGGCATTTTTCAAATATGTCAATGCTCCTTTCACAACATTTCAACACATAATCATGTTCAATTTAACAAGTGAACTGAACGTAGGATAAAGGAGAAAGACTTGATAAAAAGGATTGTTACAGCACAGGATTTTACAACAGAGTTCAGCCGTATGATGATGACAAAACAGGCTAATTTTGTCATAAAAAGAAATTTGAACATGTTATTCCTCATATCGAAGTTGTTTGTTTAAATATAATATCTCTATTTAGATAGTGCTTTCAAAGAACTAGTTTGGTTTGGTCTACTTTTGTTCCGTCAAGCTCATACAATGTCAATGAAAGCACTGCAAAGTAAGAAAATATACAAACCAAAATTACTTTTTCTAATGTTGAGTAACATAGGATAACTAACTGTGAGTGTTTTTAAAAATCTGAAAACAGTACTCTACTCGGATTGGACCACGCATCAAAAAAGTAAAAAGCTAATGTTCAATGTTTTTTCCAACACATGCTGTACTATTAACTCTTCTGAGGACAATGATCAGATGATAGGTCATGATTTGTGCATCAGAAATGAGCCTGAATGTGCCTCTACATGATATTGTGGAGAATTAATAATGCACAAAAATTTACTTTAAATGGTCACTTATACACATATGTTCAAATATGACATCTTTCCTGTTTCTTCTAAAGTGGAAGTCTGTCAATAGCTGTTGTTTCTGCAGTGCTGTGGTGTTGGCCCAAGTCTAATGGTTGTTTAGCTGCTGCTGCTTGCATGTGGGCCACAAACTACTGACCAAGCAACTTGTGTTTATTCCAACACATTAAGCAGATGTAAGCAGCGGATCTCCTTCACACTCTTCTGTTAATTTATGACTCCAATGGAAAGACACAATGTTTGCAGTTGGTCTTTTGTTGTATCTGGCACTAGATTTACAGTTTTATACAAAGCAAGTGATGCCACACAGCATCACTTTGCACTGGTGGCTATGTTACCATGATTACACTTTACAAAATAGATTTCTGAATCAGAGCCTTGAACACTAAGTCTTTACCCGGGTATAGAGGGATTTTTGGTTGAGGTCACTTCACTCCTTACTGTGCATGCGTTATGCAGAAAGAGCCGCTCTCCATCTGGTTAGCTGGGGAAACTTCTTTGAATGAACAATGAAACAGGACAACACAAGCAGTTTGGATCGGGTCTGAACCCCACCTCTCTGGAGGTGGGTGCGCATAGACACAAGATCGCCGTGTCGATAAACAAAAATCTCTCTATATAAACTGGCCTACAAAACCGGTTCACAACTTGATCTGTTAACCCTGGATTTTCTCAATGAAGCCATGCGCATTCTCAGAGCAGGGGAGGGGTTAGCGCAACTGACCAATCAGAACAACAGAGCTGCTTACTCAAACTTGAGGAAATATCAATCTTGAAACAAATATATGGGAGTTGTTGCATAAAATCAAAGTTAAAGGAAACACGCTGCAGTCTCAAGGGGAGTCTGCACTTAAGTGCGTACACATTTTCCATTTTATTTTAATTTAGTAGTTTAGCACTAGTTATGAATATAAATATAGTTTTACATGAATCGAGAAAAAATTGGTGAAGAAAGTTTGAAAAAACAGGAAGTAGAGGAGAGTTTTTAAACTGATGACATCACACTAGGGAGACAGACATTTTCATTTTTCTCACAATGAACATGTTGTAATGACTCTATAAATGTCATTTTAACAAACTGAGTGTGTTGTCTATTTTATGTGAGCAAAACTGATCGATTCTGGCCTTGTGATTCCTATCGCTGTATATTTTTTTCAAAGTTTCATACTCTTTTCCATCCCTTATACAGAATGATTAAAACACCAGGATTCTTCAGTCTAGTCACTGTCCTATATGTCTATGTTTTATTGCTCTCTTTTTCAATCGCAACTGATATAAAAGTAAATGCTGTATATTTCTCATTTCCTCATTTCTCCGCTGCCCTCTTTACAAACGCCTATTTCTTGTCTCTGATTGGCCAGTGACTCAACTTGTTAACTTGTACGGGAACTTATCTTGATACTCCGATAGAAAGTGATCCAGCTAATACAGAAAAGGTTTTATGGGGTTATGGGAAAGGTATGGCATAAGTGTGTTGGGTAAGAAAAGATTCAAAAACAGAATGAGCTCCTACTTTAAAGGTTGCCAGATCCAATAACTATAATATGATGAATAATCCTAAAAGATCTGTTAAATCTGTTAAATTTTTTTTTGTCCGTGGCAGGCCATAGCTTTAATGTGATTGGTTATTTGGATGACAGTGGCATGAACCAGCTTTGTCTGTCCATCCCTGAGAACACATCCAACCTTGTGCAAATATCCAGCTCTTTTACAAATCAGAAACAAAGCTCGTCTTTACAGCGTCATGTTTGTGTTTGCAGAAAGCACTGAAACTCAACCAGATACTAGCTACAAAATGTAGTCATCGTGTTTTACAGAGATACAATAATTAGAATACTTTATCAACTTTGCGTTCATCAATCTTTAATATTAGTACATGAAAGTCTCCATGCATGCTCTATGAGGAAAATGCCGTCCTTTTATTTAGTACTATATATTAGGTTTATTAGGTTGTGTTCATGTTCTAAATGTATGATGTCATAAAGTGAGCAGGTGGACGAAAGCCAGTTTTTGCCTAATAATTTGCCACTAAATATCTAAAAGCTAAAGTTTTCAATCTGGTGGTTACTATGATTGACTTGACCCTTTCACTTTTTAGAATCCATTGATTATGAGGACAATGATTCGATTCAATTTATTTTCAACAGGACTTTAAGCATGATGATGATGATGAAGATGATGAAGCCCAGGGGAAGCTTAGTAGAAGAAAGTCACCTAAACGCCTGGCGTCCTAACTTCTGACCACCTCTGATCCTTAAACTGGATGTTATTGGTTGGTGGGGAAACCAGCGTGTGTAGAGGAACCTTTTGAACCGGAAAAAAGTTTATGATGTGAATCTAGGTAAGAATCGCCGCAAAGTCCGAGAGCTCTTAAGCTGTAGATGCCGTTTCTGGCGAACACGGGCGGTTTGTGTTTGCATTGCGCTCTAGGGAAAAAATCCTTTCTAGCCTGTAGAGGAATTTTCCCGCTGCAGTACCAATGGAGCGACCACTGGGGCTGATTTACAACGGCTGCAAGCTAGCAATACCGTATCCAGATATTATAATAGATCCATGCCTGGGCCATGCTGAGTCAAACCTGCAACCTTCTTGCTGTGAGGTGAGAGTGCTTTCCACTCTGCCACTGTGCCACTGACTATACACTGTAAAACTGCTTTTCAGTATTATTTATTTTAGCTACCCTCAATTTGCATTAAACATTTTTGTCCTGTATGGTAGGATGTTACACAAACACGACTCGAATACATTTATTTATTTGTTTGTTTTTGTTTCCTTACTGTCATAGACCAGAGCTATTTAATTTTATGTTCCTCAGCCGTAGCTTCTGGGTCTGAGGAGTAAGCTGGGCCACCACTTTTAACACTATTTGGGATTACACAAAACATCAGCATTTGCAAAATAGCATCTGCTGCATTAAAAAAAAAAACAAAAAACACTACAGTATTAAAAACGTTGCCAAAATGATTCAATATTTCCATTTGCTTTCTGAACCAAAACTAAATATGGGCAAGACAAGACATTAAAGGTGCACTGTGTAACTGTCTGGAGATGAAAAGTCATCTACACAATTCAGTAGAATTAGAATGTTAAAACTATACTTTGGACTTTCTGAATTGAGACGAATACATTCCCTGTCATAATAATTAAAAAAAAACAACTAAAGAAACTGCTTTTCTATGGAACAGACGTGTTTGGGCCCTCCTCCAAGCTAAATAATAGACTATTTTGTGTAAGTAAAAATGCAGATTTTTATTAAAGGGACCTATTGTGTTTTTTTAAATACTTAGTAAGAAACTATGTAAGTAATGTACCTTTTGTTCATTGTAAAACACAAAGTTGATCTAAAACAACTTAAAAATAGGAACAGCTCTATTGACTTCCTGTTCAAAACTGCAGAACAGATAAGCCCCGCCTCTTCATTTTAAAAAGTAACAGTAAAAAGCAACAATTTTTAAAAACTTTTTTTTTGTGTGTGGAAAGTGGATATGGGACAGTATTGAACCATATCTGCTTCACTTTGAGTATTAAATTATGACAAATACAGACAAGTGGGAGGGGATAAGTGGTAGGTGAGAACGGGGATTTCTGAGCACTTGAGCTGCAGCTGAAGAACAATACAAGATTACTCAAAATGCTTGAATGCATTCAAATATAACTTATGATGAAGGAAGGCCATTATAACAAGGTTAAAACTTAGAAACGTTAATTTGACATAATAGGTCCCCTTTAATTATTTAATATTACAAAGACCTCTAAAGACAAAAATATGCATTTATTGAAGTTTGATTTTGGCCAAAAAGTTGCGCAGTGCACCTTTAACCAATTATGTCCAGATTTAAAGAAGTGCTTGTAGCCTAAAATTAANACTAGCTTGCCGCTAAAATCTATAGAAAAAATGAGGGATCACTATCAAAACAAATACATCGCCTCAGAGTCATGTAAGTATATCCTTGGAGTCTTTTATACAATAATCTTCTGTAGAAATCAGCACAAATAATGCCACACAGGTGCAGTTTACTGTGAGTCTAATTCTCCACTGATAATTGATAAATAATGAACACAACTTACACAAAAATCTTAAGCAATGTCACGTTAACTCACCTCCTGTGCTTTTCTGCAAATTACGTCGTCAAACTCATCAAGGGATTTGTATGATCAAAGCTTTTCTCTTCTGCACATGAGTTTTTCCCATCAAATATAAGTAAATATCAGGTGGCTGAATGTCGGGACACTTACTAACGTCATGCTAACATTCAGTAGATAACTGTACATGGATCTGGAGTCGCTTGCTGTTCGTTAAATTGAGTTTTTAAAGAGAGTTTTGCGATTTTTAATGAAAATGCACCTGCGTAGCTTGAAAAGCCTGGACTGGCACCACTCAGGCACCAGTTAGCGGCGCAGCCATCTTTGTTTACTAACAGTAAATGGGTCTATTGACTCTTGCACGTGTCGTTCAAGGAAACGTCCATGGTGGCAAAACCTCTGTCTGTGTGCATTATTACAACTATGAAAACCTGCCTGTTTCTAAGTTACTTTTATAGATTTCAATTGTAAAATGACTGTATCTTGTGGAACACGCTGCACTAACAGGCAGGAGGTGTCCAAGTCTGTAGCTTTTCATTTACATTTTGATGAAGAAAGAAGGTGCCAGTGTGTGGCAGCAATAAATCAAAAGAACTCAAATCCCTTGCTACGGATTGCAGTGAACACTTTAAACAAGGTAAGTCAGTGCTAATGAGAATAAAATATGACATTTAAAAAAAAACAGTGAAAATCTGAAACAACCTGCATCATGTGTGGCTAACACCAGCCTCACATGACATAAGCTACAGTCAAGTTACTGAAAACCTTTTAAATCTGCCTCAGTGTAAAACAAAACCCTGTTTACCACAGAATGGTACAAATGAGCAGTAAATTCAGGCAAACTTGTAGATTTTTTAAAATCACAAACAGGCGGAAGAGGGCATGGATCATCTAGCATTTGTTAGCTTTTCCAAATACCTTGTTTTGTGCGCCTAAAAGACGTCCTACTTCCACAGACAAATGGACTGAACATGCACTAGAAGCATTCATTGTTTTCTCTACAGAAAAATAAGAAAATATGAAATTTTGTCAGTTTTGCGCTCCTGTAATGCTGCATACACACTTCTGCCCCATCATGGCGCACCCATGTGATCATGTGACGTAGGTGCAAAGGTCAATAGAAAACTCCAAAACTGCAACCCACCTATCAAAATTCACAAGCGATTTTGCAAAAAAAAATAAATTAATAAATTATACAAAAGGTATTTTTGATACTAACACACATTTATCAAAAAAGCAGATTGTCACAGAAATTAGCTCACAATTCAGTTTTTATTAGCTTATTGCCCAGCCCTACTTCTAATAACAGACTCTAAACCATAGTTCTAGTCAGGCTGCCCTAGGACAATTATACTGGGGAAAGTATGGCAACTTGAGCACTATCCTCTCACTTCTGCCTTTCTTGTAAGAATAATAAACTACAGTTCATCTCTAGTCTGTTCTTTGCTATTCACTCGTTGTCCCCTGTCCCACTCCCCTCTCGGGGAGTGTAACTGTTTCAGATGCTGCTGTTCCAGTGACGTGGGCCGGACCACTGATGCTTGGACCTCCGCCCCACCTTCCTCTCCAGGATTGGCCTGTCCTGCCTGCTAGACGAGTCGTTTCCCTCTGCTTATGGACTCTGGCTCCACAAACATAAACTCTATAACTTTGCCTTAGTTACATCTACAGCCTGTCCGTCCATGAGAGTGGATCTCTTCTTCACTGTGGTTCTCCTCAAGGTTTCTCTTTTTCCCTTAGGGTTTTTTTGAGTTTTTCCTTGCCGAGAAGGAGGGTCTAAGGACAGGGGATGTTCTGGACAATCATTCATCTGCTCTACTAATAATCTGCTTGATCAAATGTTTCATTGAATGTGTATTGTTTTATTGAATATGTATTGTTTTATTTTGATTTCCTATTATTCATATTGCTAAATTAATAATCTTGGGAAGTCCTCAGAGATGACTGTTGTTGTGATTTTGGCTATACAAAAATAAATTGATTGATTGATTGATTGATAATGTCATGTTTCGTATCACTACAAATTAGTGTCTAGTTTCAATATTCATTTTAGTGGGCCTATCATTAGGTCTACCTGACAGACAACAATAATAGCTAAAAAGGACTTTTTTGAAAGCTAGCATCAGCTACAAAACAATACAAATTACTCAAACATGCATGAATCAATATAAATACAATTTTAAGTAAACTATATAATGAAAGAACACGTTTTTTTTACATGACTACAAACTCAAAAAAGCAGATTGTACAGTATGTCTCCTTTAAACAACTCGCCAAATCAATTGTGACACTCAACCACTCAACTTCCTTATGTCAAAGTTGCCAAATCCGCTGCACTTTTTACCGCAAAAACTCTACAAACTCCCCCCAAACTCCACAACAGGTAAAGGTAATCCCCGCACACACACTCCATCTGCATCTCCCTCCACCGTACTCACCGTCCTCGTGGATTTTCGCCGCCTGCATGTGCTCCACCGCCGCGGGGATCCGGTCCCACTGACACTCGGCCCGGTACCGCTCCAGTTCCGCTTCTATCCGCAGCTGTGTGAAGGAAACTCGGATCGCCATGGCCGGTTTGTCCCGCTGGTGGTGCAGCCCGTGGTGTGAGTAGTCCCCGGACACGATGGGACTGACGGCGGACTGGGAGAGAAGGACAAGAGCGGGTAAAGTAGAAGAAGTGCGAGCAGGAGGTTGAGTCAGTGTAAACAGGCTGTAAATGTGACAAACTTCAACAGGCGAGATAACAGTAAAGCAGCGGCAGCAGCAGGGCTTTGTGCTCAAGAATAATGCGCGCTGGCAACAAGCTGACAAGACGAGACTTGATTTAACCGCTAAAAAATCATTTCCAACTCATTTGCATAATGTACAGTACAAAAAACTACATCAGGTTTATATCGCAACATTAGATTAAAGCTGAGGTAACTGATTTCTCACTCTGCCAAATACAAAGTAGCTTGTTAAAGGCCCTATATTATGCTAATTTTCACTTTTTATATCACCATTAAAAAAACAGCAAAGTTGTGTTTTGCTTCGTCTACATGATTTTTTAGTGCTTAAATACGGCATGTTCAGGGTGTATTATTTCCTCACACTTAAAGAGGCAATTCCTCCTTATGATGTCATTAAAAGTGGGGTAGCTGATTTTCACACCGCAAACACAATTTAAGATCTATTTTCACTCATAAAACCTTCGACACATGGTTAACATCAACATATTCATTAATTTTGGTTACAATTATGGCTTATGAACTTCTTTTTACAAACAATAAAGTGAAACTGGGAGACCACCCAAGCTCAGCCAATCAGAGCCCAGCATTCGATGAGAACTAAAAATCTAGATATTATTCAACTCAAACAGTAGCACACAGTGTCTCATTTTTTCCCAGTGTGCTGCAGTTTTATATACTTTTTAGTGGAACATAACATACAAAGTTTGCTAATTTACAAGTAAAAAAAAGTTAGCTATACCCAAACTTTAAGTGAAAGTAGGGGAGACCGGGGACAAATGTAACAGAAGCTCCCATTTGTAGCAGAAGCAAGCCAGAAGCTTAAGAACCTGCCTATTTGACATTTCAGGAAACCTTTTACAGTAAAAACATTGTGGATTTTTTTGAGCGGTAAAGTTCTACATCACATGACCTTCAATCTGAATAAAATAGTGACTGAGATATGACTGTCTTTGTATGTTTAAAATAGTTTTGTAACAACAACAAATACCAATGCTAACAGACAACAAAATCCCTCCAAATATGAGCAAATGCATGTTACAATTCCCCTTGGCCATTTATGGATTCATTTTGGATGGATTATTTAGATGTATGTTTTTTGTCCAAAAAAGGTTTGTGTGTTTGTTTTTCTGATTTTAATCAGAGCAGAGCTTTAATTGGTCATGCTTGAGCAGTCCACTTCACTTTTCCCTTTGAAAAAGCTGTTCTAAAGCCATACATATAGCAATAAATTATGTTGATATTATACTATATGTGCCAAAGAACTTGTGAGACCTAGAAATAAATTAGGCAGACTTAAAGGTACATCGTGTAACTTTCTGACTACAAAATAAACTTAAATAAAAGCACATTCTTGTAATTAATTTTCTTTGTTGCACTAAAGATGCAGTATAATACAAATCTGTGTCTTTACTTTGAGCCATAAAACATATCTATTACTACTGTTCCAAAAGATGATTTTAACTTTCTGTTTCTATTAAATTATGCTGTTGAGTTGTCACCTCCAGTGTCACCAGAGTTCCTGCAGCTGATGTCACGCCATTCCAGCATGCACCACGAATTCTCAAACTGGAAGTGACGATTCATTGAGTTTTACATGAACATGCACTGGGACTTAAAAATGATCAAAAACAGAAGAAAGCCAGGCCTTTTCTGCCAGCTGACAGACGCCATTCTGACAGGAAAAAGTGAATTTGTGCAGCTAAACAGACTTGAAGTTAGTCAGATCGATTTGTATTTCAATCTGGTTAACTATCGTCTCAAAACAAATCAATATCTTTGTTCCGATTGTGTATTGAAGATCCCTTGTTTAATTGGTTTAGTAAATAAGCAGAAAAAGTCGTTTATGCTTTAATAAAATCACAAACCGAGTGAACCAATGTTAAACCAAAATGATTTTCAGGTGTTTATCACAATGTCATGAGTAAAAAAGCTTATATCACCTTTAATGTGAAAATTTTGCCTTTACAGTCTCCATCTCAGTTTTTGTCTTGTTGACCTCAGACGTTCTAATAATTCCACTCACAGAGGTCAGCAGCAGAGGTTCGTGACTGCGCTGGGTTCAAAGAGAGATGACTTTTAGGTTTAGACTTTCCTTTTTGAAACTGGCAACTCAAATGAGCGACTCCCGCGGGACTCCTTCTGCTTTCTCAGAATCAGAAATACTTTTATTCATCCCAGGGACAGAGTCAGACGTGTAACTGACCAGCAGAAGAAAATATATCCAACAATAAGAATAGACTAATAGGTAAATAAGTACTAAGAATTAAATTAGAAGTAAATACGTTTAATAAAAAGTGGTGAGAAATGGCATCTTCTTCTGTAAAATCTCAGAACACAACTAACAAATGAGCTAAACTTGCACAGTGTAATATGTCTTCTTTGGCAGGATAGTGGCAGATGGTTGGCATAGTCGCGTCACAGCAAGGTTTTGGGTTCAAAGAGGCTCTGTTTGGAGATTGCAGGCTTCTAGTGTCTGGTGGTTTTACTCCAGTCGCTCCAGTTTTTACCACCTACCAAACATAAGGTAAGAAGTAAATCTCTTCTACTTACTCTTCTGTGAAAAAATGAGACCACTGTGTACTGTCTGAATTAAATAATAAGGAAGTTTAGTTCTCATCAGGAGCCGAATGCAGCACTCTGATTGGCTGAGCTTGGGCGTCCTCTCCAGTTTCACTTTGTTGTTTGTAAGAAGTGTTTTTTAGGTCGGAATTGCAGTCAAAAATGAATAAATGTCGATATTAACCATGTGTCAAAGCATTTAGAGAGAAAGTAGCCCTAAATCATGTTTGCTGTGTGAAAATCAGCTACCCCACCTTTAACCTTAAAGCTGCACCGGTGTAACTTTTTCCCCAAAATAGATGTGAATACAATTTATTTTTGTCATTTAGATTTCTTTGTTGTGCTAAATAAATAATTTTTAAAAATGCATCCTTACTTTGAGTGAACTTGCATAAACACAATATGAACTAATTGTCCAGGAGGAGGCTCGCTCATGTTTGTTTCTATAGTAAAGAAATAGTTGTAGCTGTATTTTTTCACATTATGGCATACGACTTATCTAGACTGTAAAGTCTAGTTTTACCTTTCTAAGTCTAGTAAATGGGGTTATGCACTAGCGTCTACCGGTCTCAGACAGACATAAGTCAATGGACATCAGACGAGATTTGGGGCTAGTCTTGAGACAACCCTCTTAAAAAAAACGTTCTCTTTATCATCTGTTGTAGATGCAGCAACGACTGTAACAGCAGGAAAAGAGCAGTTTCGGAATCGATTTTCAAGGAAAAGTTCTAACAGTGTGAGCAAACTACGCAAACAGAAGCTCCGCGCACATAGCTACCGAGCTATGCTCTCTCTGAAAGTCTGGCAACACCGAGCGGTGCGTGTGCTCACCTCCTCCTGACCTACAGCGCTTTGAAAACGTTACAATCAGGTGGGAGAAAAAACAACGAGAAAAACAATGTCTCAAGCTCAGTAGACAGACGTCTGTCAGACCAGTTCAGACCTGATCAAAACAGCTGCTCTCATCCATTTGTTGTTTTATTCAAAGAAGTTTCCCAGCTAAGCAGATGGAGAGCGGCTCTTTGTGCATGATGCATGCGCATTAGGAGGAAAGTGAGGTCGATCAAAAATCCCTCTATTGTCTTGTGAGTAAAATACAAATTCTAAAGTGAATGAAAACACAAAGAAACATATTATCAGTTATGTTTCCATTACTTTTGCCTCAGTCTGAATGTTGAGAGACATTTTTCAAATATGTCAATGCTTCTTTCACAACAATTCAACTCATAATCATGTTCCATTTAACAAGTGTTTAACAATGAACATAGGATAAAGACTTGATAAAAAGGATTGTTACAGCATAGGATTTTACAACAGAGTTCAGCCGTATGATGATGGCAAATCAGGCTAATTTTTTGTCATAAATTGTCATAAAAAGCCATTTAACATGTTATTCCTCATATCGGAGGATATAAATAATGGTTTAGTTTAAATATATTATCTCTATTTAGATAGTGCTTTCAATCTTTAAAGAACTAGTTTGGTTGGTCTACTTTTGTTCTGTCAAGCTCATACAATCAAAGCACTGCAAAGTAAGAAAATATACAAACCAAAATTACATTTTCTAATGTTGAGTAACATAGCTGAGTGAACACACTGAGTGTTTTTTAAAAATTCTGAATATAGTACTCTACTTGGATTGGACCGCGCATCAAAAAAGTAAAAAAGCTAATGTTTCAATGTTTTTTCCAACACACGCTGTACTATTAACTCTTCTGAGGAAAATGATCAGATGATAGGTCATGATTTGAGCATCAGAAATGAGCCTGAATGTGCCTCTACATGATTGTGGAGAATTAATAATGCACAAAAATTTTACTTTAAATGGTCACTTTACACATATGTTCAAATATGACATCTTTCCTGTTCTTCTAAAGTGGAAGTCTGTCAATAGCTGTTGTTTCTGCAGTGCTGTGGTGTTGGCCCAAGTCTAATGGTTTGTTTAGCTGCTGCTGCTGCATGTGGGCCACAAACTACCTGACCAAGCAACTTGTGTTTATTCCAACACATTAAGCAGATGTAAGCAGCGGATCTCCTTCACACTCTTCTGTTAATTTATGACTCCAATGGAAAGACACAATGTTTGCAGTTGGTCTTTTGTTGTATCTGGCACTAGATTTACAGTTTTATACAAAGCAAGTGATGCCACACAGCATCACTTTGCACTGGTGGCTATGTTACCATATGATTACACTTTACAAAATAGATTTCTGAAATCAGAGCCTTGAACATTATGTCTTTACCCGGGCCGGTATAGAGGGATTTTGGTTAATGTCACTTCACCTTACTGTGCATGCGTTATGCAGAAAGAGCCGCTCTCCATCTGGTTAACTGGGAAACTTCTTTGAATCAAACTATGAACAGGACGAGAACAGCTGTTTGGATCAGTCTGAACCAGATTTACAGACGTCTCCTGAGTCCTGAAGCTTGAGACAGTGTTTTTCTCACAGTTTTTTCACACAGTGATAAACTCTTGTACTTAGCTCACAACGGTGCTTTTTCGACTTGTTTCCACTGTTTGTGTCTATGTGCGGCGGCTCTCTCTGGAGGTGGGGTGCGCGCACATGCTGTGTCGATAAACAAAAAATCCTCTATATAAACCTCAACTTGACAAGCCCTGGATAAGCTGTCCTACAAAACCGGTTCACAACTTGATCTGTTAACCCTGGATTTTCTAATGAAGCCATGACCAATCAGAACAACAGAGCTGCTTACTCAAACTTGAGGAATATCCATCTTGAAACAAAATATATGGGAGTTATTGCATAAAATCAAAGTTAAAGGAAACACGCTGCAGTCTCAAGGGAGTCTGCACTTAAAGTGCATACACATTTCCATTTTATTTTAATTTAGTAGTTTAGCACTAGTTATGAATATAAATAATAGTTTTACCTGAACCAAGAAAAATTGGTGAAGAAAAGTTTGAAAAAACAGGAAGTAGAGGAGATTTTTAAACTGATGACATCACACTACGGGAGACAGACATTTTCATTTTCTCACAATGAACATGTAATGACTCTATAAATGTCATTTTAACAAACTGAGTGTGTTGTTTTCTATTTTTATGTGAGCAAAACTGATCGATTCTGGCCTTGTGATTCTATCGCTGCATATTTTTTCAAAGTTTTCATACTCTTTCCATCCCTAATACAGAATGATTAAACACCAGGATTCTTCAGTCTCACTGTCTACATGTGTACATTTTTATTGCTTCTCCTTTTAAATCTGTGCACATATAAAAGTAAATGCTGTATATTTCTCATTTCCTCATTTCTCCGCTGCCCTCTCTTTACAAATGCCTATTCTTCTCTCTGATTGGCCAGTGACTCAACTTGTTAACTTATACGGGAACTTATCCTGATCTACTCCTATAGAAAGTGATCCAGCTACATAGTACAGAAAAGGTTTTATGGGGTTACAATCCTAAAAGATCTGTTAAATATATTAATTTTTGTTGTTTGTGGCAGGTCATAGCTTTAATATGATTGGTTATTTGGATGACAGTGGCATGAACCAGCTTTGTCTGTCCATCCCTGAGAACACATCCAACCTTGTGTAAATATCCAGCTCTTTTACAAATCAGAAACAAAGCTCGTCTTTACAGCGTCATGTTTGTGTTTGCAGTAGTCTACAAAGCACTGAAACTCTACCAGATACAAAATGTAGTCATGTTTTACAGAGCTAAAAAAAATGTGAATACTTTATCAACTTTTGTTCATCAATCCTTAATATTAGTAGATGAAAGTCTCCATGCATGCTCTATGAGGAAAATGACATCCTTTTATTTAATACTATATGTTAGGTTTATTAGGTTGTGTTCATGTTATAAATTATGATGTCATAAAGTGAGCAGGTGGACGAAAGCCAGTTTTTGCCTAATAATTTGCCACTAAATATCTAAAAGGTAATTTTCACAAGTTTTCAATCAGCAAAAAATGGCCTGGGCCTGCTGGTCTAATCTGACACCTGACCTTCTTGCTGTGAGGTGAGAGTGCTTTCCACTCCGCCACTGTTGCCACTGGACTATACACCTGTAAAACTGCTTTTCAGTATTATTTATTTTAGCTACCCTCAATTTGCATTAAACATTTTTGTCCTGTATGGTATGATGTTACACGAACACGACTTAAATACATTTATTTGTTTGTTTGTTTGTTTGTTTTTGTTTACTTATTGCCAAAGACCAGAGCTATTTAATTTTATGTTCCTCAGCCTTAGCTTTTCTGAGGGTAAGCTGGGCCACCACTTTTAACACTATTTGGGATTGCACAAAACATCAGCATTTGCAAAATAGCATCTGCTGCATAAAAAAAAAAAAAACACTACAGTATAAAAAACTTTGCCAAAATGATTCAATATTTCCATTTGCTTTCTGAACCAAAACTAAATATGGGCAAGACTAGACATTAAAGGTGCACTGTGTAACTTTCTGGAGATGAAAAGTCATCTACACAATTCAGTAGAATTAGAAGTTAAAACTATACTTTGGGACTTTCTGAATTGAGATGAATACATTCTATGTCATAATAATAAAAAAAAATCAACTAAAAAACTGTTTTCTATGGAAACAGACGTGTTTGGGCCCTCCTCAAGCTAAATAATAGACTATTTTGTGTAAGTAAAAATGCAGATTTTTATTAAAGGGGACCTATTGTGTTTTTTAAATACTTAGTAAGAAACTATGTAAGTAATGTACCTTTTGTTCATTGTAAAACACAAAGTTGATCTAAAACAACTTAAAAATAGGAACAGCTCTATTGACTTCCTGTTCAAAACTGCAGAACAGATAAGCCCCGCCTCTTCATTTTAAAAAGTAACAGTAAAAAGCAACAATTTTTAAAAACTTTTTTTTTGTGTGTGGAAAGTGGATATGGGACAGTATTGAACCATATCTGCTTCACTTTGAGTATTAAATTATGACAAATACAGACAAGTGGGAGGGGATAAGTGGTAGGTGAGAACGGGATTTCTGAGCACTTGAGCTGCAGCTGAAGAACAATACAAGATTACTCAAAATGCTTGAATGCATTCAAATATAACTTATGATGAAGGAAGGCCATTATAACAAGGTTAAAAACTTAGAAACGTTAATTTGACATAATAGGTCCCCTTTAATTATTTAATATTACAAAGACCTCTAAAGACAAAAATATGCATTTATTGAAGTTTGATTTTGGCCAAAAAGTTGCGCAGTGCACCTTTAACCAATTATGTCCAGATTTAAAGAAGTGCTTGTAGCCTAAAATTAAAACAGTAAACAATAGGTGTAATTTTTGAGTTTGGAAGGTGGGTGGTGGGCCTTATGTTGAAAAGCCCTGCCACACCATGCAAGTGCTAGCCACGTTCTTGTGTTTTATTATTTCTTTAAAATTGCCTGTTTTTGCTTATATTTGAGTTCAGTGTTTCCCATAATTTATGTTCAGAATACAGTGCTACAAAACAGTCATATTTTCTCCTCAATTCCTACAATTAGCAGATTATACAAGTCTCACCAATTGTTAAGCTGTAAGCACGTTAACGTCTATGCTATAGATTGAACACTGCAGCAGCCGTGTGTTTCTCTGAGCCGGGAGTGAGAAAGGTCAGTGTTTGAAAAGCGCGTGGCATTTGGAGATGGTTTGATCTGCGCCGCTGTGAGTAAAAGAGTAGAAGAGTGTCCCGCTCTGAGCCGCGATCGTAATCTCTTTAACACTTTAACAGGATGAGCTTAGAAACAGAAGCGCCGAAACACACAGACCACTACTGCTGCTGCTGCTGCTAGCATCACGGCTAGCGCAAGACTGTTAAGCTAAGGCCATTTGAGCTTGAGAACGTTCTGGAGATTTTAGGGTTGACAAAAGTATCAGAAGGACAATTCTAATTAACACTAAAACTTGTATCGAAACTAGATTCTCATTTAAACAAGTACTGGTGCTATTTATAATTGAAGTCAATGGGAGACAAAAGAGCTCTAACAAAACAAGAGGGAGAAAAAACTACAAACTGCTTCAGCACAAAAACTACAAAATCAGCAAAGTCAAAGTTGAGACTGTTTTTAACATGTCCAAGGCTGTAATAAAAGGTCCAAACAAATACAGTTTAATTCACATTTTATATGAAAAACTGGTCATTTTGTGTCACATTTTCACCTCCTCTTAGAATCTGCATTTTATAAGTGTGTACATGTAAAATATTGAGCTGTTTTTGCCAATTTGGTATTTTTACACAAGTGGATTCATTTAAGCAAAAAAGAAAAAAAAGTGTTGTAAAAGGTGGGTAAAAGGGTGCTAACAGAACAGGACAGCCCATTTGTAAATGACATGGGCTCAGGGAAACTGTGAGTGGATTAAAAATGCTCTTATTAAGGTTTGTAAAAAAAAAAAAAAAGATTGAAATATCTCCAAAACTGTAGCAATGGTGGAACATTTATAAATGAAAAATACAAAAAAAAAAAATTTTTGATGAAACTCAAGATCATTTTAAAACTTTTCAGAAAATGTGATTTTTTTTTTTCTTTGCAGAAAATATCAGATTTTGTTCAAATGTTTGTCCTGTTAATGTTATCTGTATTTGTTCAAATGAGTATCTGATTTCAAAACCAGTTTTAGCTTTGATTTGCAATATTTTTGATAACTCTACTTTTAGCTTCAGAGTCTTTGCCACGCCCCCTTTTTAGTCGATTAATCGGTCGATGGGACATGTTTTTAGTCGAGCAAGAATTTCTTTGGTCGACTTCAGCCCTATAAATTATTTATCTAAACAGACATATAAATAAATATTGTAGTTGTTGCAACACAGAAGCTTATTACATTCATTTGAATTCAATTAGTTTCTGTTTTAGCGTGAAAAGTTTGTTTTAAAGGCGCACTGTGTAACTTTCTGGAGTAAACTTCACAATTCAATACAAATAGGAAGACAGAATCATTCTTTAGAACATTCTAATTGGGGATAAATACATTTTATGCCATAAGTTGAAAAAATATATAAGAAGCTGCTTTTCCATGAAAACAAACAGGAGGTGTTCCTCTTGACCAAATGATAGGTAACTTTGTGGCAAGCCCGCTCTGAGTAAAGTCATACATTTTTATTTATTTAATGTCTTAAAGGGGCACTATGTAAGAAAAACAAACAAACAAAGTGATTTCCACTTTTGAACACCAGAGGGAGCCATTCACATGCATTTTGCCTATTTAGCATGCTGACATCTAGCGTCAATGATCCATATTTTGGCCGTAATAAAACATTTCAAATAAGTATAAATGTATCACAATTGATGTGGATTGGTTAACAGTGCTCTCTTAAGTATTCATGTTGTAAAGAATAAATATGATTTAAATGTTTGTGGACTATATGTGATAATTAAAATTCCTCTCAATCTTACACAGTGCCCCTTTAAAGACCTGTAAACTAGAAAAAAGTGTATTTTTTGGCTAAAAAGTTCCATTTCAGTTTTAACATTCAAAGTTTCTGTTGTAATGTGAAATGTTTCTATTTACTTTTAACGTGTAAAGTTTCTGTTTTTACAAGTACAATAAATTTTGTTCTTATAACAAAAGTTTCTGTTTATACGAATAAAGTTTAATCAAACAGACCGGGACCTGGGTCAGCAACTTTATGCATAAAAACAGAAACTTTCATTCAAATGAATGCAATATGTCGCTGTACAATATAATACAATGAATAACATAATCACGGTCGCGGGTTTGATTCCCGCACGGGCCGGGCCTTTCAGTGTGGAGTTTGCATGTTTCTCCCCGTGTCTGGGTGGTTTTCCTCCGGGCACTCCGGTTTCCCCCACCAACCAATAACATGCATGTTAGGGTAATAACCTCCAGCTACGGTAGTCCTGACCAAGCCTAGCAAGAACATCTGGAGATGGGTCCCTGAGCCTGCATGTGACGATCACTGCTCCTGAGGAGATGATCCAGAACATTGAAGGATGGGTCAAATGCAGAGGACAAATTTGCCTACGGGGACAATAAAGTATACCTTAACCTTAACCTTAACCTTACCTTACCTTAATTGCTACACAAAGACAACAATTATGCTTGAAACAGTCATTTCTTCTTTCTCCTCTTGAGTAGCCTAATTTGTTGAACTACTAACTCTTATTTAAGTAGACTTTTTGGTTCCTCTCTCTGATAAAAAAGACTAAATACGAGACTACCTGCAGCACATGGCATCAGCAGCTACAGGTGGCACGTAAACACAGGGATTTGTTCACTGTGGAGCTACTTAGGATCTACTCGGGGGAAACTACAGTCTTTAAAAAATAAAATAATAACCTCGAGCCGTTTGAACAGAGACTTTGGGGCGTCATTTTCTTTGGAAACCGGCGACTTTTCCGCGTCAGAGAGAGAAGTGCGTCTGATCATGTTTGTGCTCCTCTGACATAAGCGGCTCTAGACTGAACCGCAGCAGCTGATCCTGTGTACGCGCCTCCTGCTGGACAAACGGAGAGAGAGACGCGCGCAAAGAGGGGGAGTTTAGACAAGAGAGTGCGCTGCAGAGGGAAACGGCGTCGGAGTAGGCTGGATATAGAGTTGCAGTCTTTGGCACAGTAAAGGTGGGTTGTTTCATTTTCAGTCAGACTAAAGATAAGTGCACGAGTTTAAAGTAGTCAATACAACAATACAAATTAAGCAGATTAAATAACATTAAACACGGGAACAAATGCAGTTTATTTAACATTGCAAACATATAGAATAGAATACAAAAAGTTCAGCAAAATGGTTACTGATTATCTACATATTGCTAAGAACCAACCATGCCCCAAAAACCCCAAAGCCTGATGGGTGTTATTATGGTGCACCACAAAATAACCAATTTATTCATGATTCCCACAGCTTCCTTTTGTGTGCAACCTTTTTTAGGGTTTTCTTCCTTTTCAAAATACAAAAACACTGAACCTAAATTCTAATCTTAGAAGTTGTGTTGTGGGCCAGATTTATTCAGTTGGAGGGCATTATTTTTAGTAGGCCTACTTTTAAAAAATCCCAGTCCCCATTTTAGGCATGTTCACACACCGCAGGAACTATGGACTGGGGCCACAGTTCAGGGACTTTTTCTGCTCTGGGGCAGGTATACCTTCCAGTCAGACCTTTTAGTGACACAAGCACATTTACAATCCTAACTTGTTTTATTCTCACATAGCTATATAAACTTTCCTTGAATTAAAAGCAGTATTTAAAAAAAATATTGTTTAGTAATTTATTAATATGCCTAATAGCCTAACTAGGCTTAACAGTATAATACAGTAACTACTGGTAAAGTTTATTTTAAATTTCAGTGATGTTTTAGGTTTTGTAGATAATAGTCTGACGTTGAATCAAAAAAGACAACAAATTGTTTTTTAAATGTTCCAGTTTAATGTTTACATTAAAGCCAGTTTCAGGACAGGAACTGTTTCTGTGTGAACACAGATAGGGACAGGGTAGTTCTTCTCACTAAGCAGGGCTGGAGGAATGCTGAAACTAGTTCTTGGTACTTTCATGTGTGAAAACAACTTGTTGAATAGTCCTGATTTAGCCTATTAGCTAGTTAGGTTATGATCAGGGATGAATTCTTTCATAAATAAAGGAATGAATGAAAATAATTAATTTGTTTCTTGTTTTCATTGTTGTTTTACTGATTTGCTTAGCTTATTGATTTATAGCCTACTGAAGTGGTCCTTTGAATTCTTTTGCTATTTTTTTTCATTTGTCTTGAGATAATTTGACCTTGTTGTTTGAATGTGACGATGTTATATTTCGTTTTGATACGCTACATTGTTAATTAATTTGTACGTCAGATATCTTACATTTTATAGCAACAAAATACATTTAAAAATAAAAACGCGCTTTAAAACGATAGTCACCCAAAAATGATCGCACATTTCGTCTCTATTTTTACTCTTTGATTCGTTTGACCAATCAGCGTGAGCTGTCGTGTCCATGTCGCCTACGGCAAACCTCGAGGTCCAAAGTACTGAAAATCGTTCACATCCAGTTCAACAACATAACTGTCCTCTGAATCAGGTAAGATAACTGTATTTTCCAGCCTTTTACGCCACATTTATTATAATTATTCAGTTTCATCTCTGAGTCGATTTACGTAAACAGACGCACGGACGGAATCACGACGTCAAGACAAAGATTTGGGCAAACAACCTGGTTTAAACAAGCTTCAGGCTAATGTTTACCCACACATTTATATGGGTTATATCTTCTTTTTGCATCGTTATTGTTAATCACTTATATTCGCAACAATGCCAGGCTTGACTTTGATAGTTTTTAAGTTTATAGATATAAACGACTTGCCCATATGTTGATACAAGAGCTAAACAAACATGTCACTGTCTTACAAATAATTACAACGTTTATATTTAGTGACATGTGTAAGCATAGTTAGCCGAGATAATTATAGGTTTTTATACATGATAAGTAATGTAAAGAGAAAAATTATAGTTAACAGCTGTTGTTCTGATAAGATGACAGTGTAAAGAGAAAACTGGATTAAGTAAAGTAAACATTTATTCAGTTTTTAAACATGTCATAGTAATAACTATTTACCTGGAACAATTACAGTTTGAACTCTTTATGTCATGTCTCAGCAGATTTAGCAAAAAACAAAAAAAAACTACTGATTTGTCCAAGTTTTGCACAAGACTTTTTACCAGTTTAATACCTAATAAACAAAGACATTTATTGTAATCTGTTTAGTTGACATACTGACAGAACAAAAACAGAAAGGGCTGTTGCATCAGTATTCTAATGGCTGCACACTGAGCTGAAGACAGGGGATAATTATGGTTTTCTCTTTGGTATACAATACAGAATTTCTTCTTCCAAAAAATAAATAATTACACACATTTTCCATTGAATCATACATGTATACAGCCCCCTCCGTCTGAAAACTTCTGTCTTACTTTCTACACAAGGCGTCTGTTTTGAAAATTCAATGCTTATACTCATAGAAATGAAGAAAAGTATTATACAATATTATTCCATAGTTTTTCTACTTTTTCTCAGTTTGGCGAGAAAAATATAACTTGATATGTATCGTGTTGAGGGAATTGTATTGAGTTAAACCTGTATCAAGATACGTATCGTATTGTGACCCATGTAATGAGATACATATTCATCGGAAGGCTCTTGGCAATAGCCAGCCCTAGTACCCAGTCTTATTACTCTCTGGTATATTATGACAACGTTGTATTTTGTTGGATTTCTGTACATCTTACTCATCCTGCTGTAATGTCTACTTTCACTTGTCTGATCTCTACCTACTTGATATTTACAATTATTCTCTTATTCTTCTCTTATTCTATTAAATTCCTCAAACAATGTGCTTGCTTCTAGTGTCAAAGAGTTTAAGAATAGGTAAAATTTGTAAATAAATCATAAATCTACCAATGTTATAATATAGAATATTACTAAATACTCAAATCAATGCATAACTTAAATAATCTTAGTTTCTTCACAAAGGTTGTATGTATGCAAAAGTAATAATTTGGGTAACACTTTAAAAGACCACCACGTTACCAACCAGTTAATTACCATGTCACTTACTAGTTTCTAACAGTGACACTTAGTAGTACTTACAATGGTACTTACAGTGGTACTTACACTAGTACCTAGAGTGGTACTGTGAGGGGTACTTGTACCAGCACTTACTGGTACATAACACTCATAGTTACTGGTACTTACAGTGGAACTTATGGTGGTACCTACAGTGGTACCTAAAGTGGTACTTGGACGAGGGGTACTTGTGCCAGCAGTTACTGGTACTTACAGAGGTTCCTTTTAGTACACTTACCATTACTTTTATTGGTACTTATATTGGTACAAATTCCTACACTTAGCAGTACATATATTGCAGCACTTACCACCTTTATTACTTTGTGGCACGCACATTTGTTTCAGTGGTGGTAGTATTGGTACTAAATGAAAAAGGTTTCATTGTAAGTACCAGTAACTATCAGTCTTATGTACCAGTAACTGCTGGTACAAGTACCCCTCAAAGTACCACTGTAAGTACCAGAGTAAGTACTACTAAGTGTCACTGTTAGATACTAGTAAGTGACTGGTAATTAACTGATAGGTAATGTGGTGGTCTTTTAAAGTGCTACCATAATAGTTAAGTCTTTATCACATGGGTGTAATTTGGCCGTGAAGAGTATTGATTGTTAGAATGCTTTCTGATACATTTTAATGAAACCACATATGCCAATTACACTTAGAGTAATACATTTTCTTTTGCTTATAACAAGTAAATACAGACAAGTGGGGGGGTTATAGGTTAGGACTGGGCAATATCATGATAAAAATCGAATCCTGAGCTAATTCCTGTGACAATCTGCATTTTTTATTAAATCGTCATAATCAGGATTTCCCATTACTTTATTTAATCTATCTGTTCAAAATACAAAAACATTTTATTTTCAAACCTACTTTTTCTCAGCTAGAGTTGCCAAGTCTGCTTCTTTATAGCAGCATTGGACTGTTTTTTTTATTAAGTCTTTAATAAAAAGATGGATCTTAGCTACTTTTCAGGTCGGATTTTTAAAATATAATGGACTTTTAGCAATTTTAAAATTCAGTATTAATGTTAAATACTGAGGAAATAGATTAATAAAGTTTATATCTATCTATCTAAAATGGCTAGAAACTTGTTTTGTAGAGATACACAACGTTTCAAATTTAATGATTATTAAATATTTTTTATTGAAGTTGGAGGTCACATGTTTTGATTAAAGACATTGACTGTGAAGACAAAATTTCTACAAAAGCAGATGATTGTTATTTACCCCAAAGCAATTTGAAATAAGACAGTTTACAAAAATCGTGATAAAATCGACATTGTGATCTGGCTCCAAGAAATTTGTGATATTTATTTTTCCATATCGCCAACTCTCGGATAGGTGGTAGGTGAGAAGGGGGATTTCTGAGCACTTGAGCTCCAGCTGAAGAACAATAAGATTACTCCAACATGAATAAATCAACTCAAATATAACTTTGAGTAAACTAATGATGAAGAGAGGCCATTATAACAAGGTTAAAAACAAAGAAAAGTAAATTTGACATAATAGGTCCCTTTAATAATTCACACAGGAGTATTAGCAAGTTTTAGCAAACCGTCAACAGTTTACTTTCTACCCAGTACAGTGTTATTCTTCCTCAAATCTTTGTTCTTTTGCTCCAGTATGAGGAGGACGTTAGCGCTCTTCGGAGGGCTCTGCTTGGTCCTGAGCTGTTGTATGTTGACAGTCGACTCTCACAATGACCATCACCAGCAGCAGCAGCAGACGCAGGGGGAAGCGGCTGGGGAGGGTGCAGCCCACGCTCTGCTCACGGACGCTTTGACAAAAACATGGTTCAGGATCAAGAGTGAGTGAACGCAAGTCTTATTCAAACAAATGAGTGGACTTTATAAGGAATGACGTGGAAAGGTTACTGTGACTGTTGTGGTCAGACAGCTGAACTGTTTTAATGGAAAAGATTATTGCACATTTTTAGATAGAATTATGGGGGTAGTGTTTTCATTGACTTTATAATCAAATACTGCTGTGTGTAAAAATAGACAAAAAATCTGTTGCTATAGTTGATTGGTGTCTCAATCGACAAACATTTTATTACTCGACTAACTATTTATCTAGATTTTAACAGATACACACACAAAAAAATAATAATGTATCAAGTGAATTTAACATATTTAACAGATTTGGAGTGGATTTTGACAGGTATAAAATAAGACAAGCAGAAAACATATTGCTTTATTTAAATGTAAACATTTTAATATAACAATATAATAGAATGATGAATAAAAAAACGTCTAACTTGAAATTAGTTAAAAAAAAAAAAAAGCTAACCCTTTAGTATATATATATATAGTGTATATATATACACACATTAGGGCTGTGATTAATTGCATGATTGTCTTGCGTTAAAGGGAATATTTTTGATTTTTGTATCCTTAAAAATTTAAACAAACAGAAATATTTCATTTTAAGCTTCTTACTTTAGTCTACATGATTTTCTCACTTAGTTAATGCATTCTAAGCTTCAGAATTGTTCATCATGATGTGTTTTAATGTTTTTTCACAACTGTTAGCGACGAGGTGAGTCTCCATGCTAACAACAGTTAGCTACAATGCTAAAAACAACAACAGAAAAAGTTGGACACAAGCGGTATTTTATTAGACATAGACAGGACTTTGTGGACGAATTTCCACCTGAATAGATACATTAACAAGATATCAGTGCTAGGGGGAAATTGTTTTGAAGTTATATTGTTGCAAAAAAAATCGAGTATAGTCCCTTTACCTCGCGATTAATCGCATTTAATTAAATGTTTTAATTTTATATTTTTAAAATGCATTTTAATAACATATGTAGCTCAGACACTGGTGCTATAGGAGCCAAATACAGGTATGTAAAACTGATCATGTATGAGCCCTATTGCCCACTGGATGGCACTGTTAAGTGGTGCATATTAGACAGAGGCAACAGGTAGTGGGCAGTGGGCAAAAGGTTTTTGACTGCTTTGGCGGAGTGTGCTGTTCTTTGTTCTTCGTGTTAATAGAATATATTTCCTGTTGATAATTGCTTTTGCACCATCACGAAATAAATATATGAACTGTGCAATTCTACTGGGCCTTGGACTGTTTGATTTAACACACACAAAAGGTAAAGCATAGCCGCCTAGCGCGTATCCGAAGCTTGGGGACAACATTAGTGCAGTATTAGACTGGCTTCTATAGGTGTGACCGAGTGGAAAAGTGACCAAAATCTACAAAAGTGAGCCAGCGGAGCCTTGTCTAGACCTATTTCTGCTTGTGTACTGTGTTTTCCTATGAACCTCGCACAATTGGAGCGTTTCAATGGTGAAAAATAAACATGCTTTTTTTTTTGCATCAAAAAAAAAATTCACCCCTAATATATGTGTGAGTGTGTCTCTCACACATACATGTAACACACATACACAGCATTGTATATAAATCTGTTTTTGCCACTAGTTATTCTTCTATATTTGTCAACTGGAAAACCAACTTTCAAAGATTATACAAAATATTATGAAATTACAAAACATCAAAGTAAAAAAAAAAAAAACATTTGTGCTTTTATAAAATATCCATGTATATTTTGTAACAAAATTATCATCCTGCTTTATTTGTCCATCATATATATTTTGTTTGCTACAATTTAAAATAAAAGCTCATTTAAGACCAGTTACGTTTTTTAAGGAATATCACTTACACAAAACAACAATGAACACTATATTATGAATGAAGGAAACATAAAGAGGGATATGTATGTGTATGTATCTAAAGTTTATCTTTTGTTTGACAGTCACATCATGGAGCATTTGGAGGGAGTGATCGACAAACCAGAGAAGGACATGACGCCTCAGGAGCTGCAGCTGCATTACTTTAAAATGCACGATTATGATGGAAACAACCTTCTGGATGGACTAGAGCTGGCTACTGCCATTACACACGTGCATAAAGAGGTATTTTTATTCACATCACAACAACAGACGAGGGCACATTCACTCATTCACTGGGATATGACTTTGATTGGGCAATTCTTTTTTCCCAAGGGCCATATCAAACCCAGACAAGTGGTGGAGGGCCGAGCATCCGAGTTATTATAAGTAAAACAAACAAACAAAAAAAGATTTGCTGTATTTCAAACCTAAGCTTATAATTTTATTAAAAAAAACAAAACATTTATGCTCTAAAATTAGTGTAAATTTATAATAACTAACCTTAATGGCTTAGTAAAATAATAAAGCATAAATAAACTTATTATTCTTAAAATAGTGATTAATGAATGAAAAGTTAAAAAATAATAAATTATCTTAGTAAATATAACTAGGATAATTGGTTTGGGTTAGGAATATAATTGAAGCTTATAAATTAAACTTTTTTTTTATGTTAATAGTAAGTATTATTTATAAGTTAATGTTTTACGAAATTAGAATTAATATAGTATATTTTATGAGAACAAGAAATAAGACAAGAAAAGAACATCTGATCAGAGCTTGGATTTGGATTAGTCAAACTTTGCATAAAAGAACACTTCAACTTAATAATTTTGTTCTTTCAAACGATGTCCCACGTGTGTGTGTCATCATTGTTAATAAAACTACAATTCAAATCTGGCAAAATTTCTATTTTTTTCTCAAAAAATTGCAACATTTTATGACTGCAACTTTATTTTTAGAAAATTTGTACTTTTTCTTAGGTTTATTCAAAATATTCCGTAACACTTTAGAATTAGGGGTGTCAAATTAGTGCATTTATTGAGATTAATTAATCACAGACATATTAATCGAGTAAATTTTTTACTCGCATTAATCTATTTTGAAATCTTTTACTTCATTGTTTCCATCTACGAGTTACAAAGTGACATAAGGGTTGATCAACTTGACAACTTAGCAACAACAGACTTCCTAAAGTCTTTTTTTACAGTACATTAATATTTCCCATCTGCAACAATAATGTAATTATTGAAATTGGATAAAAACAAAACAAAAACACTTAAGTTAAGTGTTTTTCTCAGCAATTTTTAGGTGAGATTAAAAATAGATTAACTACAGATCATAATTAATTAATCTCTCAATTTTTTTAATCGCTTGACAGCACTATTTAGAATAACTACAAAAATTTGACTTAATAAATCATTAATAATACCTTAATAAAGACTTACTTTATCATGAACAAATGATTAATTAACAGATGAAAAAGTTTATTAATGCTTAGTAACTACTTAATTACTCCGAATCCTGCCCCCTAACCCTAAATCCTAACCTTAGGTCCTTAGTTTATTAGTTACTAAGCATTAATAAACTTTTTCATTCATTAATTCACCATTTGTTAATGAATAATTAATGTTTTATTTATGCTTTATTCATGGTTTACTAGGTCAATTAAGGTGTAGTTATTATAAAGTGATACCAAATATTCTTGTTAAATGACAGCGTTTTACTTGTATACAGTAATTACAAAGGATCACAGCTTTAACTTTATTTTTAGTTTAATCTCAAAATGTTACAAGTTTTTTTCCTCATTTTTAGTTATCCTTGATACTACTTCCTACTTTTCTGTTTCTCAAAAACATGCCGGGGGCCTGATTAAAACACACATCTGGCCCCCAGGCCGCAATTTGCCCAGGTCTGGATTATATGGTATTTTGTTCAATAAAACTGAATTTAGTCAGTCACGAGCATCCATTGGTTGCAAGTGAAGTAAATTCCGTTTTTGAAAGAAGAAACAAGAAGACAAAATTGTAAACAACCTTTACTCAAATGACAGAATCCAGTAATAACGACACGTGTTTGTTTGCAGGAGCGAGGAGAGGCCAGCGCGCCCATGAAGGAGGACGATCTGATCACGCTCATCGACGACGTGCTCAAAGACGACGACAAAAACAACGACGGATACATAGATTACGCAGAGTTCGCCAAATCGCTGGAGTAAAGCCCGTAAAACCACCAGGGGGAGCTGTGGACTTAGCTCAGCTCCGAGACTGCGAGGAGGACATGAGCGCACACTAAAAACATCACCAGGAACAAGCAGAGGGAGATACAACTAGTACAAGATTGTATACTGTATTTTACATCAAGTGAGGGTGGGTAATGTTGGCCAAAACCTTTTTTCTTTTTGATAGATTTGATAGACACAGATAATCAGAGTATTTTGCGGTCCATCAGCTAATACATGTCTGGAAATGTCTTGGTGAAGTCACTCATATTTAAAAATGTGCAGAAATAAAGCTTCATAGTAGACGTATTTTATGGCCGTGCGTAGGGCCGGGCGATATTCACAAAAATAGATATCTGGATGATTTTTTGACACATCTCGATTACGATATTATTTCAAACAAACCGGAAATGTTCAAACACATATTTAAGTGTATTAGTTGAGGTTTAATGATCAGAAAAATGAGGCTGTAGTCGACGAGAAACATCGACTTAAAGACATGTGCGATCAATCGATTAGTCGACTAAAACTCTTTCTCAAAACTAGCGTCTCAATGTTCTGACCAAAAATTTGACCCAAACTGCCCTCACAAAACACAAACGCAGAAGTGCTAAATTAAATAAATCTGGAATAAATTTGCATTGGGCTTCAAACTAATAAAAAAAAAAACTTGACTAAAATTGCACCTTCTACACTTACTTACTTGTTACTTTCTTAATTTGTGTCTTAAAACAACTATTTTGAAGCATTTTTTACAATAAAGGATGTACTCGATATTCTATTTTTGTATATCTTCAAAGCAACTATCACAATATTATCTAAAATTCAATATATCGCCCAGCTCTAGTCATGCGGTTGTGTGTGGTGTGTGGTAGATACCTAGGCCAAGATGACTGTAGCAAAACTTTTAGCTGTAACTTTATAAAGGTCTGCCATTAAAACCTCAAAAGTCTTGATGAGAGACACATACTTAGGTTAGAGATGTAAAATCAGCTGATACCAGTGTGACTGAAAATACTTTTATTCTGCAAGGACATATTTTCAACATGAGTCACATCAGCCAGTAAATTCTCAGTACATCCAATTAAAAACCAAAGCAGGATCAGCTAAGATGATTATGAAATTGTTACCACCAATATCTGATCCCGATATCAATATTGGTGCATTTCTATGGGTGGGTGAAGTGTGTTGCTTAAGGACACAATGACTTTAGTTGTCCTAACTCCAACATGTTTGGAGCAAAAGGCATACCTGATGAGAATACATTTGTTTGTTATGGAGGGTTTTGATTGAAATTTGAGTTAAAATAATTTTTGATCATGACTAAAGAACCTTTTGTTTCTAAATTGTATAAGGAGATGAATTGATTTTTCCTCTCCAAATTGCTTAGCTTCAGTAACAATGCTCAATTCATATATTTGATTGCATATTTTTGACTCAATCTGTGGCCCTCAGCTTGAGTTATGATATTCAGCTTGAGTTATGATATTCAGCCTTTGATGAAAAATGGTTAGATGATTAAACTGCACAACATTTCCTGATCTTGATTCCTGAAACATTTGAAGACGTTGAAATTATGTATCACACCTGCACAAATGTGAAGTTACATTGACGTTCTGATGGACTGCAAACATATGATCTGATTATTCTTACAGACAGAATCTTCAACAACATAAATAATCTGAAAACAGTTCTTAAAAGTGACTGTTTATGAGCTAAGATTACATCACAAATGACTGAAGTAATTGTTTAAACGACACACAAAACTCGCATTCAAAGTGAGTTTTTGATTATGTGCATTTTATTTGAACATTTCATTTTCTGTAATTTAAAATTACACTTTTTTTTTTTTTTGCACACAAACAGGAAGATTAGATTTACCATTATCTAAAGAGAAGAGTGTTAAAGCTAAGAAAACCTACAGTTTCCTCTCAGACCAAATGAATGATTTAAATTTCCAAGTTATGACCTGGACTCGATTTAGACTTTTTGATGATTTCAGGCTGTTGACCTGGGTAATATATCTATATAAGTCTACAATATATTTTGAATGTTGTTTTAAAGACAGAGGTGAGTATATTCTGTAGTAAGGCTGCAATTTTGAAGAACCTTATTTTTACTTTCAAATAACAAAATGTTATGTTATTTTGACTCAAAAAAAAAATATTTTGAATATTAGATTTGTAAAACACATGGTTTAATTTTTTATTTTTTTTTAGTTTGTCAGTGCTTTTGGTCAGTCGAGGCCAATGGTGAAAGCTCGCCCTGGTTTAGAAAGATCACAAAGATTATTATAAACTCCCATAGGGATTTTGAAAAATTCAAATATTAGATATATTGCAGGCTAACTCACATCCCCACTTCATAGTTTATATAGCAGCGGAAACAAATAAAACAAAATGTAGATGCTCATGACCACAGAGTACATTTTCAAACTTTTTTTTCAAAGACTGTATGGAACCAGGAATCACTTTGCTGACTTATGACAGGCCCTTTTCATTGTGCTGCGGCTTGGCTAGTTCCGGTCTGAAAATACTAGCAATTAGTTCTTGTCATTCCCCAATCAAAATCAGTGCCAGAGAAAAAAAAAAAAAAAAGAAAATATGCTATATTCCTCCTTTACTATTTAAATACGCTTTTTTCATGTTAAATATTAGTTCAATGTTGTAAAATATGTAACTGTTAATAAATTTTAGCAACAGTTTCAGAGCAGTGAAACTTTGAGATCAACCCACAATAGTGTTAATTTGAATGTTTTTTATATGACTAAGGAAATTATCAAAAAATAAACGTTAGGAAACTTTCCTAACGGACTTTATTTATCTCATATGATTAGCGATGGAATGAGAGATGACATTTTTAGCCGTTTCTGGTAGTTAAAATAACAAAAATATAGTCAAGCTAACAACTAGCATGATTTCGACAAGTGACTCTGACTGGGGATTTTTTTTTTATTCCCTAAGGAGAATTTGCTGAAACACAATAAAATTATGAATTATTTAAGTGACACAAAGCAGACAGCAATTTATAGACAGATAATCCTTTGCAGCATCTTAAGATGAGGTAAAATGTTCACAAGGGAAAACCTATGTGTCATTAGGCTAATGCTAACTTATATTTAGCTTCATTATTAATGTTAGAATGACTTTATAAACTGAACTAAAACAAAACAAACAAAAAACAATCAGCCTGACATTTATAATATTTTTATCAAATTGTCTACTTTATATTTAGCTTAATTTATGTGTTAGCATTTCAACCTGGACAGACTCAAACAGACAAATGATGCGATTAATGATGACATTTATTGTTACAGGTTTGGCGCTTAGGCCCCGGCAGAAAACAATGTGCATGCGATAAATGATGAGCTGTTGGAGTAGGAGATTTCCCCCCGGAGCCTAGACACTGGTGGTGGTTGAGAGGAGAAGGTGGAAGTTGAGGTGGAGATGGGGAGGAGGAGGGTTGCGATGAGACGAAATGATGCTTGCGACAGCTGAAGCCAAGAGCAGAGGTTGAGCTGCTCTTTTGAATGTGGCTCTGACGCCCTGATAGGCTGAGAAGGAGGAGGAGAGCTGAAGCTGATTGAACAAGCTGCGCAGAGAGACATGATTGGATCTGAGATGAAGCGCAGGTGTGCTGATTACTGAGGCAGAAGCTGGTATAGTCTTCCAGGCTGAATTTTCGCTCCTTAGCTCCATTTAGCATAGCACCAAAAATAAACACTTTTGGTGACGTATTTACCTCATATGTGAAGGTCTGAACTCTCTGGACTGATTATCTTGTTGAAATCCACTCTCAGCTTGTGACTTTTAAATATTGATTAATTTTAGAGTATCTTCTATCTTGGAAAATTTACCATAAAACATTAAAGGAACAACTAGCTGGAACTAGCCTAGCCGCAGCACTGTGAAAAGAGGACTGGTGTTTTGAAATGCACTGTGGCTTCTGAACCAGCTTCTCGGACCAAACGTGTGAATGATTGTCCTGTTGTTTCGTGTGATTGTGGAGGTAAATATTAGCGGCCTTTTCAGCTGTGGTGTAGTGCGTTTACAAGTCTGCACCAGAAACTCATGCAGGATTTCAGTCCATGTTCAAGTTCTTAAGTGCACTTCTTTACTGACGCAAAGTTAGATCTAGTTTACTCTTCTGAGGTTTTCTCTGACAATTCAAATAATGAGGGAAAAGCGCACACAAGTTTTCCATTTGCTTCTTTTTCAAAACAAAATGGTCCTTTAGCATTTCTAACATATTAAATATATTTCTGTAAAAGTGAAGCTAAGCAGAAAAACTACTTTTTTGGTGTTTAAATACAATTGCTTACAGTCATTGTTGTACATTGAGGTCTATGAGATTCAGAACTCAGCGTTTTACCCCATTTTTGCTTTTTTAAAAATGTAAACAAACTAAAATAATTAATTTTAAGCTTCCTAATCAGTCACATGTTTTGTTCACTTACTTAATGTATTCTGAGCCTCTGAATTGTTCTACTACAGAAGCGAGACGTGTCGGTATGCTAACGGTAGTTAGCCACAATGCTAACAACAGACGAACTTAGTGGAGATTGGTGAACAAACAGGATATTATTAGACAAGTTCAGGACATTGTGGACTAATTTTCACCTGAATAGATACAATTGAGAAATATATTTATTGAAAAAAAAAAAATCTGTATTGTCCCTGTAACTTTGCTATTCAACTATTCATATTTTTTCTGTATTAATGCTTAAGGCCAAATCTATCACAGAACTTGAGTTCAAACATGTGGTACAAAGATGTATTCTGAGTTAGTCCGCTCATACATAAGAATGTTAGTTCCTCTAAAAGATATTTATGGAGATTAAACAAGATGTTTACATTAGGCCTGCAACAAGTTAAGCAATTAATCGAAACAAAAAATAATCGACAACTAAAGTAGTAATTGAATAATTGTTAACTGGTCTTTATTTTGGTTTCAAAACATGTACTGAACTGAGAAAACCCTTAGATTCAACACCAATAATGAAAATGAGCAATGGAAAGTCTAAAAATGTTGATTTGCCTAAAGTTACAATGAATTTATTTAATCATATTGTTATTATTGCTCAAACACACCTGATAAAATTGCATTGTTATAGGTTTGCCTCTGCTCAGATCTGACCTGTAACTATCCAAGCTTAATGTTTCTATGGAGACAAGCAGAAGGTGCAGCAGTTCTTACCTGAAAGTTACACAGTGCACCTTTAACCACACTTTTGACTTTACATTTCATAAAATCTGATTTACTTCATGAGTTTCTGATTCAGGGTCTCATTTATAAAGCCTTCATACACAAGTGTTAGAGATGTGACTTTATGATGTACTGGAGCTTGTGTAATTTCTTATAATAGCCTACTGCAAATGGTCTTATTGCTTTGTCCAGTGTATTTACAGAACTTCAAATACACACTGTTTTCTCCAAAGTACTTTTCTTAACCTCAAAGTTGCCATGTCCACTTCTTTACAGCAATGTTGGGCAAATGAAATTTAAGGGTTGTGTTTTTTTGAGGGCTGCAATTCCAAGTCATAAAATAGGTGAATTTTAGTCATTTTTCAGGCTTGATTTTCAAAAGTGTATTCATTTGTTTTAGCATATTTTCATGAAGTTGTTCATAAAACTATTAGAAGCCAGTTTTGCGGAGACACACAATGTTTATGTATTGATTATTTTAATACTTTTTAATTGAAATGTTGAGGTCACTTGATTTGAGATTTTTTTTGTCGCTTTGTTTCTTTCTAAAAATCTGGCAACACTGGTCAGTCTTTAACAGTTGGACTTGTTTATCTCAAAGGCAGTAAGAATTGTGATCAAATCGAAACCTTGGTCTGGCTCCAAGAAAATTGTGATATACATTTTCTGCCGTATGGCCCAAGCCTACATCCGTGTTGTGATTCATGTAAAGACAACTTCACAAGTTTGACTGTTTTGTTTGGAGCGTACTTGAACTTTTTCTAAATGAGACCCCAGATGTTTGCTGTTTGTTGCCTTTAGCACAGAGAAGATTCCAAATGTGAGATCTGTGACTGTGTCAAACATTTGTAACTGTTTCTAGTGTTGTACATTTTACTGTGGATGAAATCTATTTTTGCCTTCAGTGTTTCAATCAGATGACTGAATGTAGCTATTTAAAAGTCACACAACTGTGTTGTCTCTGGAATGTCAAATATATATATTGTAAAATAAACTTTACAAATGACTGAGACAGTTGAACTTTTTATTTCATAATATACAAAAGGCATCACCAGTCACATACAAAGAGCAGAAAGAAGAACAAATCAACAAATGTATCTACAAAATGACTTACTAGGTTGGAGAGGAACTTTGTTGTGTTGTTTGAAAGTATACAGAACCAAAACATTTACTCAAGCAAAAGTAAAAATATCACATATTATAAGCATTTGATTTAGTAAAAAAAACAAATTACTTGTTTGTGCTGAATTATTATTTAATCAACTTCTAAATGTTACAAGACTTAAATGATCTCAAATATTACTTTTCAATTACATGTTTAAAAATGTTAAAATTAAAGATATAATATATTGTGTATTATTTGCATTGTTCCTCTCTTTGAAACAAGCTCCGTTACTTTGGCATCTTAATAGAAAAAAGTGTCATAAAGCACATATGAAAATCAGGTGTTTTCCACACCAGGAATTGAGTTAGAGCTCCATCTACTGTTAAGGGAAATATACAGTGGAAATAATCAGACATATGCTATAAGCTAATGCTACTGAAATGATCCAAGCGAGTGTTGATGATTTCTGGACTTTAAAGCCGTGCAGAAGATGTTAGAAATACAGCATATCTATGACTATGACATCACAGATGTTGGCACTTCAGAACAGGACGTGGCCAAAATCCCCGTTTGATGTCCATCACATTTGGAGAAAACAACTTTGTCACTATGGCGACTACGACACACATAACTCCAAATGATAACTTTTCATGTCTTATTTTATCTAAAAATTCTCCTCAACATTCTGACTGAGTGGCAAAAGTATGAGAAGAACACCTGATTAAATATGTTTCCCCTTTTGACAGATTTTTTGGGACACTTAGGTTCGGGAAGCATCTGTGGTTGCCATGGAAATAATGGCAACTCCGCCATGTTTGTTGTCAGTTTAGCAGAACTTCCGTAGGAATACATTAGTCAAACGATTTAAAAAAGTGAACAAAACAGCCGTGGAACAGCCCAATAAACTGCTGGGTCAGTTCTGGTAACTATCACTCTGTAGTGTCAGAATATGATTTAATTAACGCTATTTTTGGTATTTAGCACTTAAAAATCTCTGTTGATTTAACATTGGACCAACTGAAATTCTATTGGCGTATGATGTCACGTCACCGAGTATAATTGGCAGAAATTTCATGAAACAGCTTTTCTGTTGTCACGACAACTGTGCCCACTTTAGCTAGCTTGTTTGCTAACAGAGGCTGGAGATATAGCTAGGACATTTTACAGTTGCACAAAACAATTCACTAATCAAACAGACTAAAAACATTTTATTTGAGCATAGAAAAGTAATAAGTGGAACTATGATGTTGTAGTTTTTCTGCTTTTCTGCTACTGTTTACCTGGTTTACTCTTTGTACATGTCACGTACAAACTCATTATTCAGTAGTTGTGGTTGTTTGTATTTATTATCAATCTGTAGCCACATTATTTCTTCTTTTATTAATGTTTTGGGTCCTTACAGAAGAAATTGTGATTGGTCTCTTTCGACTCTCATTCATTTTGCCACTCACTGCTGCATAATGACCTTGACACAAAATGCCAAACCGCGTTCCCTCTTTAGCTCCAGTGGGGGGCAGTATCCAGCGGCTGCACAGGAGTCAGAGAGAACACGGGCGGGGGCAGGTTGGCTCGGAGCGGCCCGTACCAGTCGTCCCTCTGGAGCTGAGGGGGTTCTGCGCAACGGGACAGGAGTGTGGGACGGGGTACGGGCCGGTGGGCAGGCGGGGCAGGTGTGGCAGCGGCTGAGGGTAAAACTGATGACGACCCGGAGGCAGAGAGACTCCCCCAGCAGAGCCCTGTGCCCGCCCAGGACAGACAGGACCTTCTGGGACGAGCGCTCCTTCTTACGCTGCTTTGCTCGTCTGTTCTGGAACCACACCTGGTGAGAGGGAGGTTTAAGGAGGCAAAACAGAGAAAAGTTACAGTATGATTTTGTGTTTTTAGTCTAGCTTCAGCCTAAACATGCACAGTTTGTATTTACTTAAAGTTGCACTGCGCAAGTGTCCACTAAACACCATGTACTACAGTGGTCCCTTGCTCCATCGCGGTTCACTTTCCACAGGTTCGCTGTTTCGCAGATTTTTTTTTTTTAGTGCAATTTTGCTTCTTTTTTTTTTACAGAGCGCCGTCCTATAGACGTGTGCTGTAAGCGTGCTTTTCTCTCAAACGCGCTATTTATGGACCGTATCACGTCGCAACATCACAGGCAACAGCACAGAAGCTCTTTTAGAAAACTTTAGACAGTTTGGATCATGCAGGAGAAGCTGACCTGACGCTCGGACGTTTCTCCAGGTGAGGATTTGACTCTTTGAGCTCGTAGTTACGAGGATAAGTTTGTTCACGCTGGAACGTCATTTGTGTAGTTCAGATGTGTTTGAGGAGCGTGTTGTGACTTCGCTAGAGTCTGGATGTGTTTCGTGTCGGCTCTGGAGTCCGTGTGATCCACGGCTCTGCGGTCGACTGTGGAGCGCAGCGGGACGGGCAACGTGTCAAAAGCAGAGCAGGAGAACCCACATAGCACCGTCCTCTTTAAAAAAACACGACTCGCGCTGTTGAATCTCGCGGTGAATCATGTGTTCAGCTCATTATACCTGTACAAAAGACACTAAACATCAGAACCAGGCAGGTTATCAACTGAAATTACTGGTAAAAAATGAAGATCACTACTTCGTGGGTTTCACCTTTCACGGGTTATTTTGGAACCTAACCCCCGCGATAAACGAGGGACCACTGTACTATTCCTTGTTAGTTTAGTTAACTTTGTTTCAGATCTGCCCTACCACTATCTTGTTCCTTCCTGTTATTCCTCGTGTTCTTGTCAAGTTTGTACCTGAATAATGTAAAGCCAAATGTGACTGTGCATCTGAACTAACTGAACGGACTAGTGAAAAACTGAACTCAAAAATTGAACTAAATCATGATGGAGATGTGACATATTGTGTAACTAAATTGTGCAGAACTAAGAACATATTTAAGTACAACCAAATATAAAATTACCTTTGCAAAATAAAAAGCAAATATAGTTAAAATGAAACTAGCCTCTGTCAATGTTTAAATGAACTTGTGTTGCCTTATGTTTAGTTATATTTATTTTCCGTGTTTATCCCGGTGGCGTTGCTGGTTTTTGTTTTCTTATTCATTTAACTTCCAATTTCCATTTCTGCTAAGTGACAAATGATGAGTATGTTGCATCTAAATAAATTGAAATCATATTTTAAAGGTCAATATTCTAAATGTCTCACCTAACATCAGTTGATCCTCTCTGTGTTCCTGTTATACTGACCTGAATGCGCGCCTCGTTCAGTTTGGTGGCCTGGGCCAGCTCCTCTCGGTGGTAAATGTCTGGATACTGGTTCAGTCCAAAGGCTTCCTCCAGCTGCTGCAGTTGTCTGTGGCTGAAGGTGGTCCGGTGTCGTCTGCGGGACGGCGAGGGGAACGCTCTGCCCCGCCGACCAGAACCAGACTGAACCGACGTCCCAAACAGGTGAGTTCTCCTCTGAGGCTCTGCGATGTCTGTGACGGGACGGAACACACAAGGATCACTCTCACATGGTCGTTTAGTAAAGTTTGGACTAATTTAGGTCAGAACTGGGATTATCTGGAAAAGTCTTAAGTATTCAAGACCAAAATAAGATCAGTTTAGAACAAAGTGTAGGAACTGAAATAGCTTTTTTAGCCTATAAAAACATAATAAATTTGGTCATATTATGTGGTGTAACAGTTATTTAAAGTACAAATAACTACTTAACAACGTAATCTGAACAAAAACCCAATATTATAAGACGTTCTGGATCAACACCAGCCAGTAAATTAATCTTATTATGTCCGATTCATTGCAAAACCATGATATCAGTTCAGCCGAAACCGATCCAGCAAAATTTCCTGGATCGGCACCAATATCCGATCCCAGTATCGGATCGGTGCATCCCTAGTATTTATTTCTATATTTTGTCTGAATTAAACCTCTCTTCATACTAGGACATTTTTGTGGCTTTTGACATTTTCATTTTTATGTCATTTACTCTGTGTTTGCTGGATGGAGCTGAAAATGGTCTCAGGTTAAAAATTTTTGAAAATGCTTGGCTATTTCACTTCTTTTGAAAAACACTTTTGTTGCTGAAATACAGAAAAACGTATCCTTAGAGGCCTGTTTGTGGTCGCCAGAGAGGCAAAAGTACTGAAGTTCACTCAAAGTCCTGATGAAACTCCTTTACTTGAGGAAAAGTATAAAAGTAAACATGTGTACATTTACTTAAGTAAAAAAGTCAAATGTATCACACTGCCGAAAGTTATTCTCTACTCCTGGTTAAAACTATACCTTTGGCAGATTATTTCACTTGTTTCAAGACATTCTGATGTTTTCAAAAGATTTGAGTTTGAATCAGATTTGCCAATGGGGGAAGTAAAAATGTCTTACTTCAATAGCAAATAGTTTGACTTGAAATAAGAAGAAATTTATTTAAACTAGTTATAATCTGGTACATCAAGTAAAACCATCTGACCCAGAAAACAAATACCAAAAATAAAGATTAAAATCCAGAAACCACTGACTAGAAATACATTTTTGCAGTGCACAAAGTTGGTTTGTATGTGTTGGAGCATGAGTTGGGCTTTACAGTGAGTTATTGTAATTATTGTGACTTTTATCATGTGATAAATATGTAATTGTTAGAAATGTAAACTTTTTTTGGCAATTTTCAGTTGTTAATTTGTTCACAAAGCTCCGATACACAACAGCAAAGCAGCTCTGTGATGTAAAAAAAAAAAAAAAAACTGTTTATGGGCTCATAAAGTAACTCACCTGTTTTAAAATGTAGGGAGTAGAAAGTACAGTTACTTCTAGAAAAATGTAAGAAGCAAAAGTAAAAAGTCACCAGATTTTGAAATACTCAAAAAAACAACTTTAGTATAGTACTTGAGTAAAAATACTTAGTTACTTGCCATGTCTGGTGGCCGCTTTTTTTAAAACATTCATAAAATTGCAACACAATCTCACAAGAAAGCGTACATTTACCACGACACAAAAAGCAAATATTTCAGGCAAATTTCAGGCCTTTTATACCGTACATTTAGCACAATATGGAAAAGAGTAATAATACACAAGTTTTGTTTGACGCCACTTGGGGACGTTTTCTTCAGGTGAAACAAGTAAGTTTAGGCATCAAGTTACTAATTTGGGTAAGGTTAGGTCTGGGGCTTGGGGCAGGTTAAGATTAGAATCAGGATTTTGTTAATACTGGATTTTAATATTTAATTTTCAGAAATAAGAACAACAATAAGAATAACAACCACCATAGAAATGAATGGGGACTGTGACACGTACTATAATTACACAAAACAGCTGTGAATTCGTGCTAATCATACACAATTTCATGTTGCGTAATGTCGTGGTAAATGTACGCTTTCTTGTGAGATCCGGCTCAAATTTGTCATATTTTCATCTTTTTTCCTACTTTAAAATTCCAGCCTTTTTTCCCTCACACGTCTGACAAAAATCGTCTAAATTTAAAACTGAAACTGTTCCTGATCCTTTGGAGCTCAGGCAAATGTCTGGGGTCTTTTTAAAGCTGTATCCCTGTAGTTTAGCTTCTGATGTCCAACAGATTCTCATCAGAAGTGAGAACTTTCTCTAAGCAAAGAAAAACACAATCTAAAATCCACCTACATTTTTTAGTAGATATAAGGATTGGTAAAGCTGGTGTTTACAGCTGAGACAGAAATTCCTCTGTAAAAACTGACGGTAATTGAACTAAAAATTAGTTTTAGGGTGTACTCACACTGGCACAACTGACCCCAATTATTCCAATAAAAATTAGGTGTAGCCAATACAAAAGTCAGATTAAAATTTTTGAAATTTTAGGGACTTTTTTATTTGGAGGTTTACAACTAAACTCTGAGTCTGAATCATCCCAGAGGCTGATTTTGCTCGAAATAAAAGGGATATCTTGTTCTTGATCTGTGTTTACATTTACAATTGGTAATAATCTACCAAAATAACAATTGAAAATCATTAAAAAAACCTGTCATACACCCTTTAATTAAGACCAAGGGCCATTTTTGTTCAAATGCCTGACTAAAATCCTCTTAAATTCAAATGGGACCTGTTTGTGAACACTTTGGAGCACAAACAATTGGCTGGACTGCCTATTATTTATTTTTCAAGTTAAAACACTTGTCACAATAGAGCAGCATTTCTAGGCCTATTCAAAAAGTGTAGATGCATAACTAAAAATGGCTAAATTAGAATAAACTTTGTGAAATTGTAAATAAAATTATCTTTACTTCGTTTGAATGAAATAAGTTAGACTGTCAAATGCACTTCAACTAGAAACACTAAAAAACAATGTAAACTCCTGTTCATATTTTAGATTTTGGTTCCAAGACAATTATCCAATCAGAAAGAACACATGTCTTTGCGTTGCCAGATCCTATGACTACACCTCTCCTGTTTTTGGCTCACAGTTTAACTTTGTCATAAAACTCCGTAAAAAACGCCAATAAAGAACTTGAGCGGCTCACTCTGACCTCCCAACATCTGTTTTCAGGACAAAACAGCACAATCGTCCAAAAAAAAAAAAAGTGTCCTGAAAAGTCGTCCAAAAGAGGGATTAGGACGCGGCCACCCGAGATGCTCCCGCTTCAGCCGGACACAAACACTCGTGAGAAGCAGACACCAGAACCGACCGGGCTTAAGCCAGATTACGACCACAAAGTGACTAATCTGAGCAAACTGTCCACACACGGAGCTCATCAAATTAATGGAACGTAATGTGAGGAAGGGCCGGGCGCTTGTGTTTGCTGACAAATATTTGCAGCAAAGGACTAGCCAAAGAAAGTATGGTTTTATTTTGTTATTTTACCATATTGTGTGTTTTCTCTCATCATTAGTGTACTCAAAGTTGATGTTTGAGTAGTAATTGTCCTGCAGCTGATGCTTGAGTGTTCAAACTTTTTTCATTAACGGCCACATGTTGAAAGACAGACCACACATCTGAGCCTTATAAAAGTAAAGATGCAAGAAAAAATTCAAGTTAGAATGAGCTACAAAACAAGACAAATTCTTGATATAGAGTAGACAACAAAGAGGTACATTTTAAAACTCAGCGTACAATGCATTAGTTATTATTGTGTGGGCAAATACTTGAGAAGGTAGAGGACCAACGAGTATTGGTCTCATGGCCGCATTTGGCCCCGGCTGCAGTTTGGACAAGGCTGAACTATTGGTTGCATTTTGGAAGACATCTGTCTGTGTCAATGTGCTATAGAAATCAATCAATCAATCAGTCCTAGAAAAACTGAAGCATCCTATAAATATAATAATTTTCAAAACCATGCCTAGTTGGACACATTGGTGTTACCTTGTTTTAATAATTCACAACTGTGCTTGTTTTTAATGAGGATTTTAATATATTTGTTGTATATGATATGTTTTCATGTTGCTTTAACTGTGTAAATCCCTAATCAATAATAATAACAATGAATTACTCATTAAGTTTTCAACAAATCACTTCATAAGTTTAGACAACCACACTACCGCTGATGCTAATATAAAAAATATATATAAAATAAACCTAATAAGACCTCGTGAGGCACTTAGAATGATGTGGAGGGCCACATTCGGTTAGGTTCCGTTCATGTTCTATTGGTCATGTCATAAGGGATGGTGGGCAAGAGCTGTTTTTATTATTAATAACATTGCACTTTGCTATGAAATGTCTTTAAAATATTTTCGCAAATGTAAAATCTTGTATTTTCTGCAGGTGATTTGACTTATTTACGCTTTGTTACATTTTTGCTGCCCTCCACCTAAATGAAATATTATTTTCCCATGTCTCTTGAACTGAACTCATTGCCTTGTTAACATATTTTATCACCTCACAAGTCACAAAGGTAGTAAAGCATATAAACTAAAACTAAAAACAGTCGAAATGAGGACCGCTGCAAGTGTTCATGTTTTTAAAAGTAAGCTGAAAACATATTGTTTTACTGTAGCTTTTACTTGATATTTATTTATTTACTTATTTATTATTGTATTCATTTATGTACTATTTTACGTTGTCTGCCAAGTTTTTTATTTATATTTTCTATAACATCATTTAAAGTTTGTTGATTGACAATTTGTTTGATTGATAATTTGCTGTACATAATCTAAACATAGTCTCTTAACCTGCGGTGGAGCTGACAGTGGCCATGTCAGAGAACAGCTCACAGTCCTGGCTCTCCTCCTCCTCCTCTGCTGCTGCTGGTGCTTGGTTTGGACATCTCTGCTTCTCTTCTGCTGACCTGCTCCTCTCAGGTACATCTACGCTCACCTGAACTGATCATCCCACAGGACCCCTCCTCTTCCTCCTCACTCTCCTCACCCCTGACCCACCCATGCATCGGGACACACTCATTTTAAACTGTTTGTTTTGTTTAAGATGAGATACAGTAAACTCTCCTAAAACTGCCCAATACAGGACCATAATTACAAAGAGATTTTACAGACCTTGCTCTTTTGAGTTTTTGAGAAACATGATCAGACTGAAAAATTCTTGATCAGGCTAAAATTCTTTTTAAACAGAACTGTAAAACTTGGCTTGTAAAGAGACCAATAGATGCTACTGATGAAAAAAATGTAGAGTAACTGTCTCACACTCCAAGAACGTCCACAGTTACAATACTGAAAAAAAAACTACTATAATTATAGCAACATCATATTAACTTATAACTATTAGTTTTATAGTTTCTTGTTTGAGATATACTGTCCAAGTGCACCACACTTAAAGATGTGTAAATTACTTTAAGCTTTTTATTTCAGTCCTATCCACTGCGGCAGTAGTTATGCTGTAGTTGCTTGAATTAGGGAGAAAAAAACGCCTTGTTTTTGTTTGTTTGTGCTATAGAAATAATATTTTTTTTCTTCCACACTTCTAAGGTTCTAGATGATTTTCAACCAGTGCGCCTTAAAAAATGTAACAATTTTAAATTTTATTGCATCATTAAACATTTTGGTGCACTTATTTTTATTTATTTATAAGCTCATTTTCATCTGTAGTCCCTGGGCAGAAGCATGATGGCAGGTTTTAGTGCGAAGCAGGTCATCATTAAAAAATAGTCAAACCCTTTCACAATACAATTAAAACGTAGACACCCAGCACCATCAGAGCAGACACCAACTAATCACAAAAAACACAATTTAACAACTTTGAATATTTACAATCTACCTTTAAATATACACAATTTGACGTACTTCCTACTCTATTGACTACATACCTGGTTTTCTTTAAGCCATTTTTTAAAATTAAATTTAAAATGTCCCAAAGCATCAGACTCTCTCACATATAAAGGCTCCTGCTGCTTTTACTGAGAAGCAGTTCTGTCCAAATGTAGTGGACCTAAAGTTATAGCAGTCTCCTCTTGAGGAGGCTCTGGTTGACCTAACTACTGCCTCTCACAAGATCTTACAAAGGTTTTTAAAGGAGGGGGCACTAAGTTGTGGAAAATCTTATATATACCACTTATACATAAGGTATTTACCAGCAGGATGACATTTCCAAAGATAATATCTTGTATTTCTCTACCATGTTACAATAATGATGTGACCTAGGTTTCTTATCCAATATCTTGAGAGCTTGTTTATACAAACTTGCAGATGCTGAATTGTTGACTTTGCTGCCAGTGATCAAGTGGTCATACAATATGTAAAATGTGAAAATATCATTGCATGCATAAAAAGTTGATCTGCATCTGTACTCATTTGATTCAGAGTAAACCTAAATTGCGCCAAATTAAATTTGAAAGTTTTAGTGGTTTAGATGAAATGTATCAATGTATCAATTTAAAGAAGAAGTTCATTCCAGACATTCTAGGGTTGACTGGAATGTAAGATTCCAAGTAAGATTTTATTCAATTACAGAGAACCTACCTCAAAAATACCTTAAAAAAATCTTATTCTGAGCAAGGTTGCCTCTCCATAGATCTGTAGCACTTGTCTGCTTCTTCATATACTTTTGTCTCTGAGCACCAGAGGCCTTAAAGACATTCTTGTTTAGAAAAGCGTACCAAGAGTAAATGTCATTCTTTTGTGTGTTATACATGTTTTATTATGTAACTGTGTTTTTAACCCTGCCTTTATGTTTGAGATTTCCTTGAAATGTAAAGTGCGGTAATAAATACAAGGTATAGATTGTAAGCTTATGGAAGAACATTCCAAGCACTAAAATACAAAAAGCAGGCAACTGGCCTCCACCTGAAAAGTAAGCTAGTCCCCATTTTAAAGGTGGGGTAGTTCATTTTGACACTGCAAACACTATTTAGGTTTTAAATCTGATAACTTCCTCTCATAAATCCTTGGTTAATATCGACATGTATTCATTTTTGGTGGCAAGTGTGGCTTAAATTCCACTTTTTAAAAACGGCAAACTGACACTAGAGAGGACCTCCCAAGCACAGCCAATTGGAGAGCTGCATTCGGCTCTTGATTAGAACTAAAAGTCTTTATTATTGAGTTCAGACAGTACACAATGATCTAAGTTTTTCACAAAGTGCTGCATTTATCACGGTCTATTTAGTGAAAAACACAAAATCTACTACTTTACAAAAAAAAAAAAAAATCAGCGACCCACCTTTAAGTATAAGGGACAAGATTTCATTTTGTTTTATCCAATAGTTTGATTTGGTCATATTGAGAAGGTGGTGTACCATGAGTCAAAAAGATTGGGAAGCACTGTTAGTTTTGTTCACAAAGTTTGATTGACTGATTGATTTTTATTCGGTCATATGCAGTTTGACAATTTAGACAAAGTAAAATTTCACATGTCATTCAAACCGAAAAGGTTTAGGCAGAAGTAAAAGCATACTTATAAAGCCCACCTATCTACAACACAGACGGTAGTCATTTCCAAGACAGCGATATGTCAACAACTTCAACTTGTCAAAGTAGAAATAAACTTTTTACAAAAGAAGAAAAGAAAAAACAAAACAAAATCAAACTATAGGGTCACTAAAGGAGCAAATGTCCAGTGCCTCATTCTAGAGCTGCATAATTATCATAAATCATAGATTTGTACTTTCTTTTAAAGGATACAATTGTATTTGATTCTTTTATTTCTTCATCCAGAGTGTTCCAGAGAACCACACAGCGAGTACTAATGCAGAAACTTTATTTATTTGTTCTGGCTTTGATTTTTTGAAATGTTTTTATTCGTCTGAGATTATACCGACTTTCTTTTTCTACAAATAGCTTTTGTGTACAAGAAGGCAGTGTGTGTTTGTAAGCTCTATACATCACTATGGCTGTGTTCCGGTCAACAGGATCTGAGATTTTTAACGTTTCTAGTTTTAAGAAAATAGGATTTGTTGATGCATAATAATCTGATTTATATTTGTTTTATACATATTTCCCCATATTTCTGGACATTAGTTTAGATATGGGAGAAACAGAGTATTGTACAGGAGATGCAAGGTTTTTGTGTTTAATACATGTTTGACTTTGTGCATTATTGCAATGATTTTAGCTCATTTTGTCTGAAGTACACCGATGTGTGTTTTCCAGTTAAGCTTCTCATCAATATTAATGCCTAAGAATTTATTTGAAAACACTCGTTCAATTTCTATGTTGTTTATTTGTATGCCTTTTATTGGAATTTGTATCTTCTTTCCCCCAAAGATTATATATTTAGTTTTTGTCAAATTTATTTCTTTAATTGATTAAGATCTTTTTCCACAATATAGCCTACAAAAGTTATCTCCAGAGCAGTAGATTGGTATCATCAGCATATAATATACAGCTCAGATTTCCATTGCCTCACAAACATCATTAATATACAGTTAATGATTGATTTGACAAAAAAAAAAGATTAGAAAAAAGAGTGCTGTACTGCGAGAGAATCAGCAGATGGCGCTGTTATACCTCCTCACACAGCTATAGAAGTCAGCTCAGGTTCTGGGTGTGTCGACACATTCTTCTCCAAATCAAACGCCCCCTGTTGACGCCTCCGTGCTGCTGCTGTTTAACTCACGTGAACCTGCGCCTCTCCTGCTCTGACCCTCTCACAAAAAAACCCTCTGTGCCCTTCTCCTCGTGCGGGACAGTGGCGCGCGGGACACTGACTCATCCTCAACTATGGCTGTCTGTCACTGCGGTGTTTAGAGGCTTGTGTTTTTACGAGGGTTCCCGTGGGGTTTAGGTGGAAGTGGGCAGAGGCCGGGCCCGGGTCAAAACAGGCCAACGTGAAGACAGCGTTATAAACTTATTTAAAGCAAAACCAAACACTAAATCAGCTGTTTTATTGGTATTAATCTGTGGATAGAAGGGGCGTCAGGGGGTCGAAACGTAGACAGAGGGCCAAAGTTACGCACAGACATTCTTTTATTGGGAAAATGCAACTTTCTGTGGCAAATAAAAAGTGTTTCTTAACTTTTTATGTGCGTATTTGCCTAATAAAATAGTCAATTTAAGCTAACTTGTTTGCTGACAGCTGTTCGAGACGATCAAAGACATTTTATTGACGAAAAACTTGGTCTTAAAGCATAGAAAGGTAATGAGTTGAACTCTGTGTGATTCTAAAGTTTGTGTCAGTGAGAAATATGGAAGAATCAGAAGTGTTGTTGTTGTTGTTTTTCTGCTTTTCTGCTACTGTTTACCTGGTTTTCTCTTCTTACATGTCACGTACAACTCAGTATTTAGCAGTAGCTGTGGTTGTTTATATTTGTCACAAGTCTGTAGTTGCTTTTTCATATTTTTTGTTGAATCTTTTTTGTCTTCCACACTGCAAAAAATCTATATCTTGCTTAAAGTCATTTGAATTCTGAAATTTAATCTGGATTTGAGTAATTTTAGCTGAATAGGATTGAATTGCTTATACATAATGTAGAATATTTTACTGGTTTCAAGGAATTTCTGACCTATTTGAAGAGATTTTGGTTTAAAATAGGAAGATAAATTTGCCAATGGGGTAAGTCAAATGTTCTTAACCAAGTGGCAAATGAATGGCTACAAGTAGGAAGCAACGTCTTCAAACAAGACCAAAACACTTTGAAACAAGGAAAATATATTAAGTATATATTTAAATAGATGTCAAATTTGTCAACATTTCTGAAAAGAAGGTTGAAATCCCTAGAATCACTACATTTTATCTTGTCTTAAAATTCCTTTTTTGTTGTGAATCCAAGTACTGTCCAGGCCAAACATGCTTAGCTTCTGAGATCTAATGGGAGAGCCCGATCTCACAAGAAAGCGTACATTTACCGCGACATTACACAACATGTAAATTAAGTATGATTAGCACGAGTTCACAGCTGTTTTGCGTAATTTTAGTACGCATCACAGTCCCCATTCATTTCAATGGTGGTTGTTAAGATGTGTTCTTATTTATGAAAATTAATGAAATCTTGATTCTAATCTTAACCTGCCCCAAGCCCCAGACCTAATCTTACCCATTTTAGTAACTTTATGCCTGAACTTACCCGTTTCACTTGAAGAAAACGTCCCCACGTGGCTTCATTCAAAACTCGTCCTATTTTGACGCTGTGAAATCTGTGTCATTTTTGCCCTTTTTCATATCGTGCTAAATGCACGATGTAACATAAGTACTAAAAACAGCTGTGAACTCGTGCTCAAAATACGCTGTTTTTGTGTCGTGGTAAAAGTACGCCATCTAGTGAGACTGTGTTGAATGGGATCAAGTGTTGGCAAGCCGGTATGGCTAAAATGCTTTATACTGAATTAAGAAAAACAATAAAATTAAAATGTATTAATAAAATTTCAAGAACCGAAGGGCCAGGAAAAAAGTGTATGAGGGCCGCACTTGGCTCTTGGGCTGTAGTTTGGACATGACAGTGGCTGTTTTAGTGTAAGTTGAAATTGTAGCAATTGTTTGACTTAAAAACCAAAGGATCGTTTCTGCTTAAAGTTTCATTTAAATTCATAACTGTGACTTGTCTGTTGTGTAGCTTAAAACAAACAGCTATGTTCATATATACAGCTTATAACTTGAAAATATTATAAACTCACATCCAAACAAAGATCTAATGATATTAAAAGATTGGCATTATAACAAAACAGGCCAATAAGAATCTCTGGTACCACTTTATATTAACTACACCTTAATTGGCCTTAGTAAACCATGAATAAAGCATGAATAAAGCCTTAATTATTCATGAACTAATGGTGAATTAATGAATGGAAAAGTTTATTAATGCTTAGTAACTACTTAACTAAAGAACTAAGGTTAGGATTTAGGGTTAGGGGGCAGGATTCTTAGTAATTAAGTAGTTACTAAGCATTAATACGCTTTTTAATAAATTAATTAATCATTTGTTCATATTGAATTAAGTCTTTACTAAGGTGTTATTAATGATTTATTAGGCCTAATTATTCTGTAGTTATTCGAAAGTGTTACCCAATCTCTTGTGCCTAAAATGTTCCACCAAACGGCATTAGAAGCATTTATCTAACTTTGCTGAAAATGACCTTAGAAAACTGTCTTTACACCTCTCACATCTATCATACCAAAGTGTAAATACTGTATAACAAATAAGAATGAGAAGCCTAAATAGCAATACAAATGGAGAATAGAAACTTAACATAGTACAAGATCCATGTGCACATTCATATGATAAATGAGAGATTTGTATACTTGTGAATATTCTTAAGTGAACATACTCTCTTTCTAACCTTTGTTCTCTTCTCCTCCTCTGACCTCTGACCCCTCACAGCTGACCTCTTTTCTGCTCTAAGAGAGCATTTCCATTACAAGAGAGGCCGAGTGGGGCTGTTGTGAAGCTGGGCGGTACGGTTGCCAACACTGTCACTCCCCAAATGGGGACATGATGCAAGCTCATAGAAAACAATGGAGCGTTTCAATGCGCATCGGCTTTAATTAAAGATAATCAGACCGTTCACTCTCCAGCGATTCATAAGCGTAATATAAAACAAATATCCACCGCCGCATTGGCCAGTAGAATGAAGCTTTTCATGTCAACACGTTCACAGACTCACCCTTCTTCACGTCCGTGTGATACGTCTGTCTAGTCCTGCTCTGGTCCCAATGTACAATCACAAAGTCAGATGTCCCATCTTCCTCCTCCGTCTCTCTGTCCTGACGAAGCTGCATTATAATCTCTTGCTTCAAAACGTGTGCATCGGATGTCCATCAGTGTTTACTGTGAGAAGCAGGACCCCGCAGCAGCACAGGTAACCTGCATGTGCCTACGTACAAGCCCGTGTGGTCTACGCACATACTCATCGAACTACTGTTTTATGTATTTAGCGGATAGGGACAAGGCCTCGTTTTTTATGTCATTGTGCTGTTTTTTTGCTACGGTGAGTACGAAATGTTAAAGCATTTCGGTGCTATCGGCAGCAAGCTTAGCGGCGACTCACGTTAGCGTACAGTAACAACAACAAATCAGCGGCACTTGTGTGACGCAACAGGCGACGTGCGTCTGACGTCAGGTTTAGTATCTGCTCAGCTCAACTTGGCCCTGGGATAAAGCAGGTACTAAAAAAGTACCTGGTCGGCGCGATCAGCCCCAAATGGAAAAGCTCCGCACCGGGGCTAAGTCGCGCCGAGTAGAGTAGAGTAGGGCCAAGCAGGTACTAATGGAAAAGCCCTATAACAGTCTTCTCTTTCCTAAATATCCCTGGTTCTCCTGAAGTGCTGCTGATTCCAGAGAAGTGTCCTCACTCTGACTCACAGCAGCTTTTAAACAGAGCCTCACGTCAGTCACGTCCTGCTCAACCAACACAAGAAACATCCCTGCATTGTTTCACTTTTGACTCACTTTGACTCATTTGAACAAACTGGACCAGATCTGCGTTAACATAATCTGTCAGTATCTTATGTTCGAATGATTAGCAATGGTAAAAATTAATGAAAGTTTCTTCTAAAGTCTAAAAACATAACCACAACTACTGAGTTTGTATGTGACATGTAAAAAGAGAAACTTCAGTAAACAGTGGCAGAAAATCAGAAAAACTACAAAAGCACTTCTGTTTCTCTCACATTTCTCACTGACACAGACTTTAGGATCACACACAGTTATTCACTACCCGGTTATTCTTAAAAAATATGTTTGTTAATCTGTTTGATGAGTGAATTATTTGTTGTGCGACAGTAAAAATGTCCAACTCCTGTTAGCAAACAAGCTAAAATTTCCAAGTCTTCGAATTACTCATCTAACATGTTCTGATAACCGGTGTTGTATCCACCTTATTTTGCCCGCCCACTTTTTCTACCGTTCCACACAGCTCCTTCCTCGTTCATTTCATTGACATAACCTGCTGAGAAGACTTGCTGCAAAATAAAATTTCAGGTAGGTTATTTTTTCCAAATACGCTATGTCATGTGCACCAACAAATAAGCGAGGCATATATTCTCTGGATTGCTTGATAACAATTGTTAACGTATTTAAATAATCCTTTGCTAGTCGGATCGCTGTGATAGCCCACAAGACACACACAAGACATACAGTACAGTAGTTGAACACAACTTCTCATTCAAAGAGTTTTCTTTATTTTCAGGACTATGAACATTGTAGATTCACACTGAAGGCATCCAAACTATCAATGACCAGGAAGGGTGTGATGGGTGCTGCGTCAGATGAGCTGGCCCCCACAGTCACCAGACCTGAACCCAACCCAGATGGTTTGAGGTGGGCTAAAATGCAGTGTGAAAGCAAAAGGGACTAACAAGTGCTGATCATCTCTGGGAACTCCTTCAAGACTGTTGGAAGAGCATTTGAGGTGACTAACTCTGAAGCTCATCAAGAGAATGCCAAGAGTGTGCAAAGCAGGAATCAAAGCAAAAGAACCTAGAAATATGACATATTTTCAGTTGTTTCACACTTTTTGGTTATGTACTATACTCCCACATGTGTTAATTCATAGTTTGGATGCCTTCAGTGTGAATATATAATGTTCATAGTCATGAAAATTTAAAAAAAGTCTTTGAATGAGAAGGTGTGTCCAAACTTTTGGTCTGTATACACATGCTTTACCTTGTTTGAAAGCTTAGGATATAGTATATATGTATAGCTAACATCTGTGCAGTTTATCGAAGCACATTTTGTGTGTGTGTTCTGTTACAGTATTACAATCTTGCAAATGAGAGAAACAAATGTTAACGAAGAGAGAAAAACTTCAGACATGACCGCAAAAACAAGTTTCCTCTACATGGTCGTCGACTCTCTTTTTGATTGTTCGCTGTCTGTTGTTTAGCCCTGGATTAAATTCAGGTCTGAAGTTATACAAATGGGTACGTTTTGTTTTGAGGTTGGTATAGGATTTGTTTTAAATTCATGAATAATAACACATATTTACATCCACCATAGACCATAACCATTGCTTCGATGCTAATGCGCAACTTGTAACACTGATGACAAGAATAATGGAAAACATATATAAAAAAATCAACTATGATGAAAAGTATCCCATACCAAGTAGCCCATAGCTTTGGACTTTTGATTGAACTAAAATACATTATTTCTACTTTTCACAACTTTTACGAGAGTATAATAACCCGTAACCTGGATGGATATATGTAAACGTCAATTTAAATTCCTCCACAGTATCCATCTGTAACTTTACTCACTGAAAGAGTTCATGAAAAGTAGAGACTCTTAATGAAATACATCAAGCTGATTCACTGTGCAGCCTTCCTTTGTTTGTGCGTAACCAATCACAGCAACGAATCGTAATCAAAATGTGCATGTTTGATAGAAGTGTCACACATGCACCAGTCCCATCTTTCAACAAGGAAATACTCTTTCTGCTAAAACAGAATCATTAGAAGCAGAAACTTGTACATTCACAGAAGCTGTCATCTTTGTTCTGATTCAGATGCAGTGTGATTGCGCTGGTAAACCCTGGTCTAAACTCCAAACCATTCAAGCGAGTGGAAGGCAAATAAATGGTTAAAGGAATTTCTGAGTTGCAGATGTAAATCCCTGTGGTCTGGTCCAATCGCCTCATTGTGTTTGAGTTTGAGTCAAAGTTTGCCAAGTCCCTCCTCAGACCCACATTCACACGTTTCCTGTCCCAGAAGTGACACAGCCAAACCCAGGCCGGACTCAAATGAATCAGCAGTTTGTTCATTCTCTCAAGTCAACCTCTTACACTAAAACTTAATGTTTACTTATAAAACTGTTTTTTCACCCTATGAGGTTTAGATTTAGACCCTATTATTAGATTATATAACTGTATAGGTGGCACGGTAGTAGAATTGTTAGTGCTCTGTTTTTTTAATAAGGAAATTGTGTGCTTCAAATCCTAAACAGCCCAGTCTCAAAAAAATATTGATGCCTTTTTTACATCAATATGCTTTGAAAAGGCAAAACATAAAATAAACAGGAATTTTTTCATTTTCTTTGGGTTAACAGGTAAACCTCAGTCCTAAACTTACCTATTTTAGTAACTTGAAGCCTAAATTACCCAATAAACCCAAATAACAAGTCGCCAAATTGCTTCATTCAAAATGTATTTTACGTTTTGGCTTTTTGTAACATAATATAAAAAAGACGTGAAAATGTTCTTATCGTACGTTTTTGATGCTTCGTTGCATATCTACATTTTCTTCTGAGACTGTTAGACATATCCCTGTGCAGGGACCAGGAACTTCTGGTGCAAGTGCAGCAGAACATGGTGGTAATGAAATGTGACCAACACTGACCAACACTGCAAAACAAAAAATCTAACTTGGATAAAATGACTTGAATTATGCATATTAATCTTAAAGTTGGGGTAATTAACCTTTTTAGTATATATAAATATATTTTTCTTTTTTTACATTTGTGCTTTCCATTAGAAAATGTATGGAAAATGTAGCACTTTGTACTGTCTGAGATGAAAAACAAAACATTTTAGTTCTCATCAGGAGCTGAATGCTGCACTCTGATTGGCTGTGCTTGGGCGGTCCACTCCAGCTTTACCTTGGTGTTTATATACAATAACCATGTGTCGAAGGATCAGGAGAAAAAGTTGTCAGATTTAAAACTAATTTAGGATTGTTTCACTAATAAGACTAAGTCTTACAAAGATTATTTGACTTGTTTTAAGATCTTCTATCTTGATTTACCTTATCTAGATTTTAAGATTTTAAGCTGTTTCTGTTTTAAGCCATAACTGCTTGAATCAAGAAGAGATTTGCTTAAAAATCTTGTCAAGAGTTCTTGAAACTATAGCATTTTCTGCTGAAAACAAGATTTGTAATTTTGTCTTGTTTTAAGAAAACTAGGTTAGTCAAATGTCTTACTGCACAGACAGCTTGTTTCACTTGAAATGAGACATATTTACCTCAAAAGAAGCTGAATTTTCTTACTTCCAAATGTAGTCTGAGATGAGACCAAGACCTTACAAAAGCATTCTCGAAAACAATTTCAAATGTTGTGTTTTATTTTTTAAGAAACATAAAATCAGTTTTGCCCCAGTTCAAATACATTGTCACAGTCTGTGTTCCCATCTACGTCTAACAACACAACATTTTGTTATTGTTTTTAGTCTTCACTAGCTGTGGCTAGCATACCAACACAGCTCAACTTGCACTTCAATCAAAACCCTATACTTTTGGTAATTTAGGTCAATTCTGAAGAAAACACGAGAGCAAAAAGAATTGGTTTGTGGAGCACATTTGACCCCTGCACCGTAGTTTGAGTAGAAAAGACTTGTTTTGCCAAAGAGAAAAATGTGACCACCTCTGGAGTACTGCTACCACTGACAATTATCACAAAATCATCTTAAAGAGAAATCATTAAGGATGTTACTTCAAAAAACATTGTATAATCAAATACTATTCATGTCTCCTGTTGTTTTATTTCTGACATAATGAAAAAAATCCCCTCTGGTAAATGCTCACATAACTGACCTATATAAAGAAAGTCTATAATTCAGCCCTGGAAATAGCTTTACACAAAGAAACATTATTTAAATCTATGCACATGTCCTCTAATCTCCATCGATCTCCACAAACAAACTTGATTGATCGAGAAGACGAATTTGCCGACTCTTCGCTGCAGATAACCTTGCGTCCTCCTCAGAGCATTGTGACTATATTATCTATATATAGGCCTATATTCTATGCACATACCACAGACGTACAATGAATCCCTTTCAATTGGCCGAATTAGCAGTACTTTCCATCGCAGCAGAGACACAGACTTCCCTTTCTCCTTCCTGTAAGTTAATCTCTTTATCTTTCTATTATTAGCCTCGGTGGGAGCCAGAAGAGCAGCAGACGAAGCATCTACTGTCCACACGAATGCTACTCAACTTGCATTTATGCAGGATCTGCAAGGTTAAAAGCTTTGGTGCTTATATACATCGACAATATTAAAAGAAAAATGTAAAATAGCAGTATAGAACTTGACTTGGACTGGAGCTCTGTGACTTAAAACGACTTGATGCTTCTCTTAAAAAAATAAACTGTTCAATTTTGCATGAACAAACTGCAACTTGTGCTCCTCCTCACTTCTGCATTTTTGACCAGAAATGTGTTTTAAGTGGGATCATTTATAAAAATCTGTGAAACTATAGAAATGCACAATGTATTTGGTATTTTGATAAAAAGACGAAAATGAACTAAAATCAAGTCAGTGAACCACAAGACTTGGTTTTGAGGCGCACTTGGCTCTCTAGAACTTGTCTCTCTTTGAATTGTGACTTAACCTGGAGTTGGTTCTCTTTGACTTGAGACTTGACTTGTCTTTCTTTGACTTGGGACTTGACTGGACTTGTATCTTTTGACATGAGACTTGACTTGGATTTGTCTTTCTTTAACTTGAGACATGACTTGGACTTGACTCTTTTGACTTGAAACTTGACTCTGACTTGACTCTCTTTGACTTGAAACTTGACTCTGACTTGACTCTCTTGACTTGAGACTTGACTTGGACTTGTCTCTGTTTGACTCGGGACTTGACTCTGACTTGTCTCTCTTTGACTTGGGACTTAAATGGACTTGTCTCTTTTGACTTGAGACTTGACTTGGACTTGTCTCTTTTGACTTGGGCCTTGACATGGACTTGTCTCTCTTTGATTTAAAACTTCACTTGGACTTGTCTCTCTTGAACTTGGAACTTGACTTGAGACTTGACTTGAACGTGGCTCTTTGACCTGAGACTTGACTTGAACTTGTTTTTCTTATGTTAGGCATGAGTTGTCTCTCTTTGACTTAGACTTGTTTCTCTTTGACTTGAGACTTGACTTGAACTTGTCTCTTTTTGAGTTGGAACTTGACTTGGACTTGTCTCTCTTTGAGTTGGAACTTGACTTGGACTTGTCTCTTTTTGACTTGAGACTTAGCTTGGACTTGTCTCTTTGACTTGAGACGTGACTCTGACTTGTCTTTTTAACTTGAGACTTGACTTGAACTTGTTTTTCTTATGTTGGGCATGAGTTATCTCTCTTTGACTTGGACTTGTCTCTCTTCCACTTGATACTTAACTCTGACATGTCTCTCTTTGACGTGGGACTTGACTTGGACTTAACTCTCTTTGACTTGGACTTGATTCTCTTTGACTTGGCTTGGCCTTATACCTCTCTTACTTGGGACCTGACTCTCTTCAACCTGAGGCTTGACTTTGACCAGTCTCTCTTTGTCTTGGCGCTTAACTTGGACTTGTCTTTCTTTGACCTGGGACTTGACTTGGACTTGTCTTTCTTTAACTTGGAACTTGATGCAAACTTAAGGCCCAAGACTTTAGATTTACTCAAGACTTGCGAAACAATCACTTGATCCCATCTCTGTGTAATAATACTATATAATATAAAATTGCAAAGTCGTTCCAAACTATCACACATACACACTGCAGACCTGATGAGGTGGTGACTTCAAAATGGAAAAGCCCAAAGGAAAGTCTGAGTTCAGTCTCCTCCAAACAAACAAAAGCTCCTACGAGAAAACATAGGAACACTCACTTTACAAAACCTTGCATTTTATAGCTGCATTTTGCACATAGTTTTGGTCCTGGAGGCATTTCTCTTCTTCCCGGGAAACACTTTAAAATCTCCCCAAAAACACAATGTGAATTTCTGACCATGTCTATTGCAGCAGAGGAAATTCCTACATTGAGATTGAACTGGGAGTGACCTGGTTGGCAGACAGGCAGCCTCTATGGAAGGAATGTAACTTAACTCCTCTTCTCCTCTTCCTCCGCCCTGCATCCATCCAACGGCACCGTCCCGGGCCTTCTGCGGTTGAGAGGAGCGCGCGACGATGCCTTTAATCTCTCGTCCAAATTCATAGAAGACGACATTTTAACCCGGAGAAGAGATAGAGATGGATGACACTCGCTGGTCGTGTTGGAAACCTTGGCGTAGAGTTTGTGAACAGGCAGTCACCAGTTTTATGGCGGTGGATGAAGGAGTTCTTGGAGATCAGAAGGCTTGGTGCAAGGAACTGTGGGTGAAGTAGAGGTCAACGTATGATATTTTGATCCAATGTTCCAACTGAAGGCAGAAAGACGTTAGAAATGTCTTACTATAGATTACAAAGCTTCTTGATCACTGGAAATTTCTAAAGAGTTAGCTAGTGACTTGTTGTTGGTATTGGAGGTTATGGTGTTCTATCAAGAATATGTTTGGTGCTTCATGTTTGCTATAATCTACAACACCCAAGGATCATTATTTGATATTTTTTCATATATTGCAATCGATCTAAAGAAACTAAGCATCCAGTTTCTTTTCCCTAAAACACCTGTTAAAAACCATCTTCAATTCAAACTGTTCAACTGGCAAGACTCTTTGCGATGCTGAGCCCCACACACCCCCACACTAACCACTTACCTGTTTGTAACAATAAACCTGATGGTGACAGGTTTATTTTACAAAATCTATGCATCGGTTTAGCCTTTTATAACCATAATTTTTGCAGCCATCAAACTTTTTGCAAATATTCATCTTCCATTCACAAGTCCTGACAGTCACAGGTTACTTTTATAATGCGTGAAGAGCACACTTTCTGTTTATAATGTGTGAAGCACGCATCAAAACCAACGTGATGTCATAGTAATGTTACATTGGTTTTGGCACAAAATAAATTGTATTCATTCTTATAAGTGTGCCACAAGAACAAAATACAACTATTTTGGGCCTATTTCAATAATGGAAACCAATGGTTTAATTTAAACAAAAAAACTTCTGTCTTTGTGTTAATTGGCTTGTGGGAAGGGCCTGGGGCTATCCCTCTGTCAGTGTGTTAAGGTTAAGGTTTACTTTATTGTCCCTGTAGGGAAATTTGTGTATCTGGGACTGTAACAGTGAACTATGGTAACTGCGGGCAACCCGAAAAGCCTTTGTGAAAGAATTTTCTGTCACTGTTTTTGTATGGCACTCTTCGAACGTTTTAGAAACATTTTGCATAAACAAATCTAAAATTCATTACTAAGGACTAATAACCCTCACACATTGGTTAAAGATTGGTGGTGATGAGTATGTTCGAAGTTTTATTTATCCATTTTCTACCGCTTGTTCCTAGGAGCCACGGGTGACGTTGGACCTTAAGTGGGGAAACACGCTGGACAGTGGCCAACTTGTGGCAGTGTTAACACACAGAGACAGACACAGACATTACTATCATTCACTGTCTCATTCATTCACTTGGGGAACTGGAAGCCAATTAATTTAAACATGGATGTTTTTGGAGGTGGTGAGAACCCACAGAAACACAGGAAAAACATGCAGAGCTCTAACTACTCTGCTACCGTGCACCCCCATGTTTGTTTTATTTGGGATTTTTACCTGGGAAGTATATGTTAGCATGCTAGTGCTTTCTGTCAATTGTATTTCATATATAAGGTGTAATTGTAACACTCTTCTGTTCTTTTCTCTATGTTGAAGTTACCAGTTTGAATAAAATGTTCATTAAAGCAAGGAAGGCATAGTTTCCAAACAAGACTTTTCAGAGTAAGAAAAGTTTCATTGCGCTTGTCAGAAACTTGCTTTTCTTTAAGATTTAGCTGGCTGGATAACCCAAGAGCAGCACTGAGAGTCTTTAGGCCATTAATGTCAAGTTATTCATGAGAACAAGCTCTGCACAGAGGAGCATCAGAAATAAATGTTTTGTTTTTCAAGTCCGTAAAGCATGTTCCAGGGTTTTTTTTTTTTTTTTTTGGTCAAAGAAGCACATTCCTCCAGCTGGTACTGCATGGCTCTGGCTGTGTGGTTCTTGCTTTTGAAAAGATGACCAGATGCAAAAGACATAGTATAGAAGAAGTCAAAATCCCCTAAACCACATATACTTGTACTTTTGGAGTTAATGGCAGGTCAAGTATAGAAAACCTCCTCCAGCCCTGTTGTCGTCATGGTAACAGTAAAAACAGTAACATGCACGGCTCTATAATGTGCAGCGAACACAAAACCCACCTAAACACAGGTTGGTCTGAGTGAGGTCCTTATAGAGCAGCTCTCAGGGTCACGTCGGGTTCTGCCTTGGTTTTATTTTCCTTTTTGACCTTTATGCACAAACTTCAAATAATGAGTCATTTGAACATATGCACGGCACATAGGGTGGAGTGTGATTAAACTTTATGACATGTGAAAAGTTTCTTTCAGCGCAAACTGTGAGCGGTTCTCAAGCTCACAGTTCACGTCTATGAATAAATGTTAATATTCCTGCAATATTGATTCAATTCTGTGAGGCCCAAAATAGGCATCTGAAACTCACAGGGGTATTCACAAGTCTAGGACAACGCCAGACAGATATATACATCCTTTATTGAATGAGATACTGATACTGATGTTCCATGGAATCAGATGAACGACTGAGAAGGATGCGTGAACAGGCATAAGAAGGTTTCCGATGACGTAGTCGTAGAGCATAGGTGTTGTCTGGAGAACGGTGGGGGTGTGCTCTCACTTAAAAAATGTACGGTGCAATCACAATACAGTTTTGATTTGAATTAAAAAAGGCAGAAGTGTCGTCAAGACACATCATTTGTCATGGCATGGTATCTACACGCAACCCATGAGAACACGTACAGAAAAATAGACTCTCTACGGCTTTTTTCTGCACACCAGTGCTGTCCCAGACGTGAACCTGCACTGCTCTAAGGTCCGTCTACAAAGGTACATTTTTAAAGGACACATATTATGCATTTTTTGTGTTGCTTTTTTCTTTCAAACCTGCTCTGAAGCACCTCCACTTTAGAATCTCATGCACCAAAACTAATAGAGTGTGATTTCAAAAATTGAGTTAGAGCTCTATTTACTCACTCCAAAGAAAATGACAGAGGTTGCAATTAAAAAAAAAAAAACAAGTCTGGACAATTTATGGAGTTAAAAACAGTGCAGAATATCTCAGACATATATCTATGACATCACAGATCTGGGACATTCAGAACAGTGTTTTTGGGAGAACAAAAGATATCTCACAAACAAAGATTCAGCAGCATTTTTGGTAAGGGAGCAACTTTACAAAAGGATTAAAAACTCAAAAAGGTTCATTTTGCATATGTGTCCTTTAAGCACTTTTTAAGTCCTGCAGGACCTGCATGTGTTCTGACCCACACCAAACTCACACTCAGCATGCAGAAGGAGTAACAGTGGATTTACGCTGGATTTACACAGACTGCGAGGCGAGTGCGGGTCGGGACACGTGCGGGTTTCTTGCTAAGTGCCTGTTACACCAGATGCTGTCAACTGCGGTCCGGTTTCGTCCAAAGCCACGCGGAGTCACGTAGATTCCCGCGAGAACGCTCGTATAATGAATGAAAGCCGCACCAGACCGCTGCGGTCTCCGACAAAAATAGACTTCATGCGGATTCTTTCCGCAGAGTCGCGCGACTCTCGCACTTGCAGTCGGACATGTCGGACCACGGTGTAAATCAACGCATTGGTTTTAAGCACTTTCTAAGTTCTGCGTGACTCGCATCCAAGTTGCACTTAAGTGCAACTTGGATGCGAGTCACGCAGTCATGTCCGACTGCGAGTGCGAGAGTCGCGCGACTCTGCGGAAAGAATCCGCATGAAGTCTATTTTTGTCGGAGACCGCAGCGGTCTGGTGCGGCTTTCATTCATTATACGAGCGTTCTCGCGGGAATCTACGTGACTCCGCGTGGCTTTGGACGAAACCGGACCGCAGTTGACAGCATCTGGTGTAACAGGCACTTAGCAAGAAACCCGCACGTGTCCCGACCCGCACCAGCCTCGCAGTCTGTGTAAATCCAGCGTAAGCCAAGGCAGATTACACTCTTTCAGGCTTTAAAACATAAACATAAACTGAGTTATTTACATGAACCTTTGGACCACAACATGTATGGAAGCCCTTTTCACAACTTTCAGAAGCAGATTTGTTGAGCTATGTTGGCTTGCTAACATATGCTAATGCTAGGCTAAAAACATGCACATCCTGGATTTTAGGGGAAGAACCAGAGAGTACGGCGCTCCATAGTACTCACGAAAAAAAAAATATTTATCTCGTAATTACGAGATAAGATCTCGTAATTACGAGATAACTTTCTCGTAATTACGAGATAGTTTTCTCGTAATTACGAGATAATTTTCTCGTAATTACGAGATAATTTAAATGGCTTTTCCCACATTCTGTATACCCACACGCTTCGTATAGGCTAAGCTAGTGACTTTATCCACAACGAGTAGTCTTTTCTGTGCTAGCTTGATGTTTCTAAATAGCTAAGATGTACTTGTGGATTTCGTTATGTTAAATTAAGTGCCTGTGGTCTTCACTGCAATGTTTACGGTCGACAAAAAGTATGAAAATAGCCAATAACGTGACTGTCAACCAACTCACGCTAGCATGCTATTATAAAGACGGCCAGTGTGTGGAGCTGTTCACCCACCAGAAAGAAGCTAGTGGTAATCGGCAGGTTTTTTAAATAAAACTCGATCTTCTTGACTGTTGACAGTCAGTCTCACTCATCCTTAGAAATGTGCGGCAGTTTTTCTGTGGCTCCAGTGTCTGGTTTTCAATTTATTTGGCCATAAAGGAGAGAAGTGCTGCAACAGACTTGCAACATACGGGCATTTTTGCAGTACCCACCCACTCTGGGTGATCCATGCGGAAGTGTAGCAAATGTGCAGCATTTCTCTTCTTTTTGGCCAAATAAATTGAAAACTAGACGCTGGAGCCACAGAAAAACTGCCGCACATTTCTAAGGATGAGTGAGACTGACTGTCAACAGTCAAGAAGATCGAGTTTTATTTAAAAAACCTGCCGATTACCACTAGCTTCTTTCTGGTGGGTGAACAGCTCCACACACTGGCCGTCTTTATAATAGCATGCTAACTGTAGCGTGAGTTGACAGTCACGTTATTGGCTATTTTCATACTTTTTGTCGACCGTAAACATTGCAGTGAAGACCACAGGCACTTAATTTAACATAACGAAATCCACAAGTACATCTTAGCTATTTAGAAACATCAAGCTAGCACAGAAAAGACTACTCGTTGTGGATAAAGTCACTAGCTTAGCCTATACGAAGCGTGTGGGTATACAGAATGTGGGAAAAGCCTTTTAAATTATCTCGTAATTACGAGAAAATTATCTCGTAATTACGAGAAAACTATCTCGTAATTACGAGAAAGTTATCTCGTAATTACGAGATCTTATCTCGTAATTACGAGATAAATTTTTTTTTTTTTCGTGAGTACTATGGAGCGCCGTAAGAGAGAATACTGCAAACTCATTTTCATCTGAATAATCATCTGTGCTAGGGCAAAACTCATTCAAAGTTACTTTCGTAAAAAAAAAAAAAAAAAAGTCCAGTCTTCTGTGAGGGTTTTCACATTTGTGGGATTTGCTACGGCATTTAGCTACAATGTGATCCAATGATATTCAACACCAACTAGTGCTCTGCAGTCATCGCAAGACTGATTTATGTCTTGGAACCTCAAAGTATAGTGGGTTGTTTTGAATTCTTTTTGAACCAATATGAAAATTTTCTCAAACACGTTTTTTTTTTTTTTTTAATTTGTTGAAAGATTAAGAGCCAAAGTTACACTGACTTTCTAGAAATTGCTGACTTTACATTAGTTGGATCAAAGAACGAATAGAATAGAAACCAATCCCACAACCTCATGGCCAAGTCTAGTGAACTATTCTGAGTTATACTTTTCCTCCACTTGGACACACTACCATATATTAGCATGTTGGAATAATCCTTCTGTTGAATTTATATAGTGTCACATTTGGACAGTGATATTACACCATCCTTGGCATTAGTGGGATTTCCCTCACACCGCAGTGAAAGCCAGCGTGAGTCAGACCCCGGAGCGCTGCCCTGTCCCGGACTCTGTGTTCTCCGTGACCTTTAGTTCAGGAGGGCACAGTCTGTGTTCCCCTGCCTCGCCCTGGGGAAGATCAGCTTACAGGACGCACAAATAAAGCCCAGAATGCAACAGATTGTGTTCAGACTGAGTGTTCTTAAAATGTCCTCTTTAGAGAAACACAGAGCCTCTCCCCACCTCAAATATCTCAGGCAATTTCACTCCGAATCATTCAGGAAGAAAAGCAGGGCGGTTACACAAACAAAGGAACTGGAGATTTGAAAAGATATTAATGGACCTTATTGTATCAAACTGCTTAGTGCAATTTAAAAGGAGCTCTCTACACTCTCTACATTACTGAGAAAAAGTTCAACACTTAAAAAAGGAGAGCACTCAAAATGTTTCTCAGACTTTTTGTTGAGGATATTAATATCAATGCGAGAAAGCATTCATTATCATTCTCTGCTGTTAGCTAACATGCTAGCTTTTAGCTATCAAAGCAACAATGGAGAAAAAATAAATAAAAAGAAAGCAAGGAAGTAAATAAGTAACAAGTGCTTCACAGGTTAAAATACACACACAAAATACATAACATTACATAGTCATATCAGAGCCATAAAACAGCTTCAGTTTAAAATGTCCTGCAAAACAGGAAAGTATTGAGTTGGCTTTAAAAGTATTTACACAATGGAGAGAACGCAGGGAGAGCAGGAGGTCCTTCCAGAGCCTGGGATCAACAGCCTGGAATGGTTGGTCTCTTCTAGTCCAAGGAGGAAACCTTCAACTTATCTTCAGAGGGTCTGTAGGGTTGGAGCTGGGCAATGTAGAGCTCAAAGACCACGACCGCTGTCCATCGAGGCCAAAACAAGACCATCTTTGAAGTTTTATGCATTTATCAGTTTCTACATGGTCCTATTGTGCAGTGCTTATAACAAACTGTGTCTGGAAGGTTAACACACTCCTAGTGCAAGTTTGCAGAGTGTGGTGGTAATTAAATGTGCTCTCGGTGTTCAAAATAAGACAAAGTCAAGTACCCTCGAGACTAAGACAAGACCAAGGCCTTAAAAAACGGTCTCTAGACCGGTAGAAGACCAAGACCGGTCTCGAGTACTACTACACTACCACATTCTTGAGCTCTATAATTGCTACAAGACATTGACATGAACAACATTTGCAAGATGTTTGTTTGTTCTTCAATAAAATATCTTAAAATAATAATTAAGATATATTATCCAACCCCTGCGTGCGAGTTCGGTGCAGTGCAAGCACACGAGAGATGTGCGACTGCGCGGAAGGAATCCGTATAGTCTATTTTTGTTGGAGGCTGCGGTGGTCATATTAAGAGCATTCTCGCGGTTATCCTCGTGAATCCGCGAGGCTTTGGGCAAACACAGCCCGCAGTGGACTGCTGCTGGTGAACAAGGCACTTTGCAAGAAACATCTCAGACCGAACTCACCTCGCAGTCTGTGTACGGGAGGCGTAAGTGTATATTTGGAGGTAAATTAACTTGCAGTCTCTCATCTCAATCTAACAGACTAAGCCTTCTGCAAAGTGCTTCTTAACAGTGGTAAGGTAAGAGATCAGAATGAGTGGACTGCTGTAAAAGGTTTGACAATATATAGACCATCTTTTAATGTTTTGAGGTGGTAAAAGCATCTTTAGTATGAGAAGTGGCTGACGCATGCATTGTAGGGTATCTGGATTAAAAGTGCTTTAATGCAAATTGAAAGAAGAGAGAAGACTATAGGTTTAGGTTTTAGATTATAGGTTTTATTCTTCTAAAGCAAAACATGCAAAATAAAGTTTCTAAATAAGGAAAAGTATTTATTTATTAAAGTAATAGCCAGTGACGAGAATCTGCATCAATAACATTTCTATAAACTGTCTGGGGGCAATCACATCTGCTGATGAAAGGTGTGTGAGAGGTGTGGAAACACATCTATAATTTCCAGAAGTAAGTAGAAGAAACAGTGTAATGTGAGCCTGACTTGTGCCCCTCACACGACACTGGAGGCTGCTCACGGTGTGTTGTCTGTGGAGCGTGAGGAAAACTGGCTTCAGCTGTTTTGGCCTGGCTTGTGTCTGAATGCCTGGTCTGCCCCTCGATCCCCAGGGCCCGGCCGGTGTCCTCTTTCCCCAACGAACAAATCCCATGGCTGCCACTGCTGTTGCCTGCACAAGTCCCACTGTTCACAGCCAGTTTAGAGGAATTATGAGACGCTGCACTGCAAAAGAAGGATGTCGCCAAATGTGTTCTTGTCCAAATCGTTTGTGCAACATGAGTTAACTTGAACACAGATTATGTAGAAAAAGTATGCACTTCTATGAGACAATAAGAACTTGAAAATTACGTTAACCTTGACTGACCTTAAGATGAGATTTTCTTTGGTTTACATGTGTTAACAAACTAATCATTTGGGATCACTAGTCAACGGATGTCTTGACACCAAAGTTTGTTTTCAAATACAAAAACAAAACTGAATTATGAACTGAAGAAATGGTGCGCAAAGTCAAAGGCTGTCAAATCAGGTGTATTCTCCTAATGCAGAATAACAAAAGACAGACTAGTCATATCCTCCAATTAAATGTGTGCCTACCATGGATAAAAAATCAGCTTTTTTTGGTCCAAATAAAGGACAAAATGATCCTGATCTAAAGTCATAATAGCAAGGCTACATGTAGCCATGCTAATGACTTGTAGCAAGGCCTCATATCAATGTGGTTGATAGTTTGCACCAGTTGACAAACAATGGATTATTCAGACGTATCCGTGCCAGGCCTAGTCTTTTTGACACCCTAGGCAAGATTTCATCTGGAGTATTTTAGACCAATAAATCTTCTTAGTGTAGTGGGTTGGCTTCACCCTACATTTTTGGTAGCCAATCAGTGATAGACTGTGCTCTTTAAAGAGAGGGTCTTTCACCTGGGCTGACCTCTCCACTCCGAGTCACTCATGGTTTGGTCCGGAAGCAGCAGTTGTAGACACTAGCTAGCGCTGGTTTGGTAAACCCGGTAAACATGGCTGTAATTGCACGTCTGGTATCGCAAATGCGTCAAGCTCCGATGTTCACTATGGCGTTGTGTGCAGCTCCGTGAGTTAGCGTGCTCTCACTTTTACATAAATTGTTTTGAGGTGTGGGCGTGGCCTCGGCTTGTGTACCGTATGTGCAACCTGCTGTCAAAGCTCCGGTAGGCTATGTCTGTGTGTTTAAAGTTTGATTGTGATGTGGCATTAATAGTGTTTGATAGAGTGGTGGTCGTTCTCTCGTGGAGGCAGTATCGCTGTTGGACCTCCCTCTTCATGCTCCTTTTCCTCAATGGTTTTCTAGGACTTTAGGCTGTACTGTATCTGAATGCAAATCTCTGTGAGCTAGAAATGCAGGGGTATGATTTGTCCTCTAACTTTACAGACACATGGCAAAGGGACATAATGCTGCTATGTACAGTATATGATGTATGTGATGTGTAATTTTGTTTTTATGTAACTGGAAGAATGTGATGATAAATGAAATGTAAACTGATTTGATTTAAAAACTGAAATGAAAACTCCAAGTTAAAGTTAACTGCTGGCCCACAATAACTATTATAATCTCTATTTAGATCATGCCTCTTGGTCTTTTAGTGAAACAACCTTACCCTGTGGGCTAAAGAGCAGTTCAATTTATGTGCATTTTGTAGTGGTGTTGTGTGGCAAAGTGTAATGTCAACCAACTCAAAATGTGCCACTCTGTTAGCATTGTCAATTGCACATCATTTTGTACTGCAACATGTAGCAGGCCTATATATTCTCACCAAGATTCAAATTGTTTGAGGCCTCAAATTTCAGTGTGTGCCAGCCTCTTCTCTCCCTTCCACAATGTTCTCACTCCATACACTGAACACAGCTGATAAGCTTCATTCTCATGCAGAATTTGTGAACAGAACTACTAAAGCCTGAATATTTGTCAGGACTCATGTTTTATGAGGCATCTACTGTACTGCTGCGATAGTTTGCGCAATTAAACCTGCAGTTGTATAAGTTCATCAGTTATTTGTTTGTATCTCAATTAATACGAGTCTTATTGACAAAATAAACTGGCTAATAGCTTATGAGAGGTAGAACTTCTGGCTACATTTTGGTTCCTCTCCAGCACCTTAGGCAATTGCTTAGTTCGTGTACGCTCAAACTGCCTCTGGACCTAAAGCTAATGGCTAATGTTATTGGCTAAAGGAAAAAAAATACAGGAACTCACTGCATCCAGTCTGTACGCGGTCTGGAAGCTTTCCGTTATTCGAAAGTAATGAGAGAACAAGCGAGAACTTTTTCTGGAGCCCTTTTTGGTGACGTGGAAACAAGACACAACAAACAAGAAAGCAAGAAGCGCTAATAAAGTGATTTGGTGGTTTTCAAAATAAAATCATTAAGCAATTACTAAAAATTATATACATAATATACAACACAATGGATGTAAAAACGTTGAATGGAGAAAAATAAACTCAAAACTTCCAAGTTAGCGAAACCCTTGAACACTTTATAAACTAAACAACAAACATCTTCTGACTTAATATCTAAAGCCAAAGTCCTTTTTTGCAGTGCGGTGGTTGCCTGTGCTTGCTCGGCCTCTCTGCGGGTCACTTGTCTTCACACCTCACTGATCTGTGTCTGAGGATACTTTACAGCTCAGAGCTCTCTCCACGCGGCAGACAATCGAAGCACTGACTGATTGAAAGATAATTTACTCAGATGAGGTTAAATTTAAACCGAGTCCCAGATGACGGGACCTCCTCAGCCCGGGGTCAGCGGGTTTGAGTTCAGAAGCAAAACAAGTCGGCTGGAAGTCTACTAACCAGTTTTCAATAAGGTGAATTAACATAATACTATTCCCATTGTATGTCTTCTGATTGGTTAGCAGAGTCTTGACTAAATGACCAGAGTTAGGACTAAACATGACCAGAGTCAGGACTAACATGGGACCAGAGTCAGGACTAACATGGACCAGAGTCAGGACTAAACATGACCGAGTCAGGACTAAACTGACCAGAGTCAGGACTAACAGGACCAGAGTCAGGACTAAACATGGACCAGAGTCAGGACTAACACGACAGAGTCAGGACTAAACATGGACCAGAGTCAGGACTAACATGGACCAGAGTCAGGACTAACATGGACCACAGTCAAGACTAAACATGGACCAGAGTCAGGACTAAACATGACCAGAGTCAGGACTAACATGAACCAGAGTCAGGACTAAACATGACCAGAGTCAGGACTAAACATGACCAGAGTCAGACTAACATGGACCAGAGTCAGGACTAAACATGGACCAGAGTCAGGACTAAACATGGACCACAGTCAAGACTAAACATGGACCAGAGTCAGGACTAAAATGACCAGAGTCAGGACTAAACATGACAGAGTCGGACTAACATGGACAGAGTCAGGACTAAACATGACCAGAGTCAGGACTAAACATGACCAGAGTCAGGACTAAACATTGACCGACCTCCATTGTGCAGAGTCAAGACTAAACATAGATCGGCCTCAGAATCAGGAATAAGCATAGACTGGTCTCTTGCTGATGCCAGAGTCAGGACTAAACATGGGCCGGCCTCCTGCTTGTGCCAGGATTGGGACTAAAATGGATCAGAGTCAGGACTAAACATGGACCGACCTACTGCTGGTGCAGAGTCACGACTAGTATATTGCAGCTAAAATCTTAAATGCAAGACATGTTTTTGCTCTGACTATGTCCTTATTTATCTCAAGCAGTTACGATGTGTATATGATATTTATTTATCTTTATTTAGCCAGAAAGGTCCCATTCAGATACAATTTTCTTCTTCCAGGGAATCCTGGTCAAGAAAGCAGCAGGTCAATACAAAATAAGATACAGACAAACATTCAAACATGCATATAATTATGTCAGAGCATATTTAATACAATGGCAATGTTCTACTAGGTTTGTTTTTAAAAGATGCTTAGATACACTTTAGAATAACCACTGAATAATTAGGCTTAATAAATCATTAATAACACCTTAATAACGACTTAATTCAACATGAACAATTGATTAATTAATAGATGAAAAGCTTATTAATTACTCCGAATCCTGCCCCTAACCCTAAATCCTAACCTTAGCTCCTTAGTTAAGTAGATACTAAGCATTGATAACTTTTTCAGTCATTAATTTACCATTAGTTCATGAATAATTAAGGCTTATTGTGCTGTATTCATGGTTTACTAAGGCCAATTAGGTGTAGTTAATATAAAGTGGTACCGATGTGGAAAATGATCAATAATAGGCAGTGAGACCTAGAGCAGACCTGGGCAAACCGCGGCCCGGGGGCCAGTTGCGGCCCTGTTTTTATCTCTTTAAATTTCTTTTATTGATTGATTTTCTGTGGAGCATGTGGTTTTGCTTGATGCCCTAATATTTATCATAGTAAATTATCAACATAATAGATTAAAAGCCTATTTACAAAAACTTACTTACAATGCACCAATGACCGAATTTCGGCCCTCCATCACTTATTGGGTTCGAATCTGGCCCTCTGGGGAAAAATAATTGCCCAAACCTGATCTAGAGACTACTGCAGTTGATTCCAAACATGTGGTGCACAAACACTAAAGTCTGAAGATCTTGTGCTGTACTTAGGAGCATTAAGTGACAAAAGACTACAAATGTAGCTTGGCAGTTTTTCAGACAAGCTTTTACTGAACAGATTTGTATAATGTGCAATGATGTCCGAGCACTTGCACCTGTTACAAACGTAAAGCTGAATGATAAATGTATGAATAGTGATATTCTTTATATGCTAAAATATGAAAAATGCTTGATTTGTTTGATGAACCAATGAACAATATAACTCATCAAATAGCCAAAGTGTTAATTTCCATCTGCAACTCACCAAATACACCACGTTTGATTTCCTTTGCAGCTCAAAGCCTGGTGTCTGCTCCGCTAACGGCAAGACCATGTTGTACCTATGAGCGCGGCGGTGACAGGACACATTAACAGCACAGGAAGGTAATTAGCAGCTTGCAGACATGTGTTATCTAATACGCACATGCTAATATTAGCACATGAAGCAGCTAGCACGCCATGAGAGCCTATATGTTGAATTAAACATGCCTCACACAGCGGGACATGATGAGAGGACAGTCTTTCAACATGTCCAGTGCTAAGCAGGGTCATTGGGTTCTGACCACTGCACTTGTACCATTGTGTTTAAATCTATTCATTATGATGCATTTTTGGATGTCTTTATTTATTAAACTGTATCTTTAGCGCTATTAATGTCATCCATTGTTTATGTTGCACATTGATCACTGTTTCTGATTTAGATCATTTTTTAGGCTTTAAATCGCCTCATTATTGTAAGATAACACTTTAATTTAATACTAAATGCATCTGTTGCCATGGAAATACGTCATTTTTGCAGCAATGTGCAAAACTTCCATTGCTACACAATATTTGTTTAAAAAAAGAGCCTTGGGACAGCTTGACAGCAACTAATGGGTCACTCAGTAATGGTAACGTGTGGCATCCGAGTGTTACAATCGCACTTAGCTTAGCTGTTTCCACTTGGCTAAACCAAAAAATACATTTAACATAAATAAAATACCAACAACGCACCTGGGAGTTGGCCCAGGACCAATTAGAAGTAATAAAAATCAAGTAAAGGCTTGATACCAAATTAACAAAGCAAGTAAATTTATTTGTAAAATTTAGTATATTGGACAGTGGAGTCAAATAAGTTAAGATGGATTAGTCAGTCTTTGAAAGTAGCTAACCTGCTGTTGCCTACGTTCAGTCTTTGAAAGTAACTCCTCCGACACAGGAGCCATACATCTGGGTAGCTGCACACAATTTAACAGCAAGACAAGGCGATGTAAGGCAAGGCGATGTAAGACAAGGCGTTACAGTGCACCCGTAGCTCCATGGCGCACATTTAAGATTAAATAACATTTCCCCTACATATACTGCTATAGACATTAGTTTAAGCAGCTACATTGCGCTACACACCTGACATTAGCTGGACATGCTCAGCAGAGGCTGTGGTAGACGCCAGGCAGGACGCACACTCGACACCAGGTACAGCGTCGCAGCGTAAACAGGCCCAGGGCAGCAAGCACTACATTCAAACATTTAATCATAGCTAATACATTTTCCCTTTAAAGCTGAATTTTGGATACTACTGACTGAGAGTGGTAAGCGAGCAGTCTCAACACGGTAGACAGGAAGTAGAGCGTGAGGTCAGATGTCGAAAGGTGGGAACGGAGGCGCTTTATAGGTGAAAATGTCTAACCAATCAGAAAACAGTTTCCGAGTGGCATATAGGCAGCCTGCAATAAGGATCAAATATGTTTTAATTAATGCTGATTTCTGTATTTAGCATGCTAAATTTTAACAGATTGAACAATTGAAAACTTGGTCAAATTACGGCACTCCATAGATACAGTCGACATCAAAGGCCACGCCCACTAACAACCTGCGTGGGGGAAAGTTAACATTGTGAGTGAATCAGAACAACAGTTTCACTCACTGCTCAACAACTTCAACAGTTAATGTGAACATAAGAAGATATATTGTGTCAAATATAAATACAAAGACATGGAGATGAATAAACTGATCCAGCCTTCCAAGTATGTAAATATATCTAACAATGCTAATGGTAGGTATGAGCTAAATGCTAACATGATGCTAGCATTATTTAGCTTATTTTTTGAGCTTGAATTAGTTGTGCTAAAAATACACTTAATTAGCCAGAAAACATCTTAAAAGAGGTAAACAGTTTAGCTTCCCAAAACATTACGCATGGCCAAGTGTATCTGTCATGTCCTTTTTTGTACCGGAAGACCTGATTCGTCCAGAAGTTCCCATTTTTTCTGAATAAAACAGAAAAGAAGGGCTATTTTTTGTTCTTCTTTTAAACACATAATACTATCGTCATCCACAAGCCCTATATTCATGACCCACAGCCGTTATTTGCCTTTTAGCAGTTTATCTAGTGTAATACAAGAGTTTGATCTTTCCGTTCAACCCTTGAACACATCATCACACGTGACCTTATACGTGCCTCAAAATATATATATTTTGGCGATTTCTTAAACAACACTTTTCATTATTTGTTCATAAACAGTTAAATAATTCACGATAAAGACTGTTTAGATTAAAAACAAGCTTTTACATTATTATTTTCAATGTGTGCATGTTCTAATCACACTTCCGGACGAATCGGGTCTGCCAGTACGAAAGGGACAAGACAGTATCTACACTTCTGTTGCCATGACAACAGATCGTACATCAGTAGTTAACAGAGAAAGAAACAAGTTTGGAAAATTATCTTTATAGTATAATTAAGTCTATTTGTAACTTTACAGAGGTTTGATTTTATTTATTTAATTTTTTTTTTATGGACAATTCGCAGAAGACAACAAACCAGATAAAGTTAAATAAATATTAAAGTCACCTGAGGTTTGAAGTAAACTAAATCTGTGTGAATGTGAAAAGTTTGTGTAGGCCTAATATACAATGGCAATAAAATTTGAAAAACTATTTATTTGTTTTAAGTACAAGCCAGTGCAACACAATCTGCTCTTTGAACACACAAAGTATAGAAAACACTTGTGGTCCAGGCTCACTGGAACTAAACTTAAACTTGTTTTATCTCATTGTTTTGTCCTGTTTCCATAGTAACAGCAGCTGGCCTATTGTTTCATTTTGACCACCAACCACTGTGTTTCACCACTCCCGCTCTCTTTTCTTTCCCTCACATTGTTCTCTCTCTCTCTCTGTCTCTTCCTCTCTATCTTCCTCTCTTTAACCCTATTCTCTTTTTCTCTTTCTTATCTCCTCTAACCCTTTTCTCTCTCTTACTTTCTCTCTCTCTTTCTCTCTCTTCCTCCCTCTAACACTTCCCTTCTTCTCTCTTTCCCGTCTCTTTTCCTCCNGAAACAGTAAGAACTTTGGACATCGGGCGAAAAGAAACGAAGGGGGAGAGAGAAACGTAAAAGAAAACTGGCAAAATGGCGACCATCGGCACTCTAGCAGCGTTTGATGCTAAAAATCAGAGCTGGAAGAATACTGTGAAATAATGGAACAGTTTTTTAGGCTAATGCGATTGATGACGGAGACAAGCAAAGAGCTATCCTCCTCAGTGTGGTCGGTGCATCTACGTACAGTTTAATGCGTAACCTCCTCAGCCCAAACAAACCCAAAGAGAAAACTTACCAGCAACTGGTGTTACTGCTGAAGAACCATTTCGACCCGAAACCAAGCGAAATAGTCCAAAGGTACAAGTTTGATTCACGCAGTCGTAAGCCAAATGAGTCGGTGATGGATTATGTAGCCGAGCTGCGGAGGCTGGCACAGGACTGTAATTATGGCGACACATTACAGCAAAAGTTGAGAGACAGAATTGTATGTGGAATAAATGATGATCGCATACAGAGAAGACTGCTGGCAGAAACGGACTTGACATGTGAAAAAGCATTATCCATTGCGGTAGCAGCAGAAACAGCAACTAAAAACGCTCATGACCTCCAGAATCCAAGCGCATCGGCAAAGTGCTTCAAATTGAACAAAGGCTCACACGGTAGAGGTGCGTTCAAGAGCGGAACCACAGAGTGCTATCGGTGCAAAGGACAACACAATGCAGCTGAATGTAAGTTTAAACAAGAAAAATGTCATGCATGTGGAAAAGTGGGACATATTGCAAGAGCTTGTCGAAATAAAAGTCAACAAAGCAGAGCTAAGCTAAATCTGGTGATGTTAAAAAGGATCAGAAAGGTGCAAGCTATCGCTCACATAACGTTCAAGAGCAACGAGACGATAGTAACACAGACAGCTCAGAAGACAGTCCTTTTGCATTAAAATGCATGAAATTCAAACTGGGACGTATGAGTGAAATACATTGAGGAAAGTGGATCCATACACTGAGAGCATTAAAGTGAATGGAAAAAGAGTTCTTTTTGAAATAGACACAGGCTGTAGTCTCACAGTGATGAATGAAAAGACATTTCAAACAACCTGGAAAATGACAGTACTCCTCACATCAATCCAGTTAAATCAAGTTGGAGACTTATACAGGGGATCCAGTGAAAGTAGTGGGAGCTGCTCACGTGAAAGTCAAATACAAAAAGCAGAAAGCCAAACTGCCTTTGGTGGTTGTTAAAGGAGATGGTCCAACTCTGCTTGGCCGAGGTTGGCTTGAGGACATTCAACTGGACTGGAAAGGGATGAAAGCCAGACATAAAGCTAGTCAGGTACACCATGTCAACACAGAGAAAAACGTGACACTGCAAGAAGTGTTGTGCAAACATGAAGATGTTTTCAAGGAGGAGCTAGGTACATTGAAAGGTACTAAAGCCACAATTCACATCAAAGAAAATGCTGTTCCACGATTCTTTCGTCCAAGGTCGATTCCCTATGCCATGAGAACAAAAGTTGATGAGGAAATTGACAGATTGTTAAAAGAGGACATTATCACTCCTGTGAAATATTCAGAATGGGCTGCTCCTGTTGTACCCATCCTGAAACCAGTGGGAACAGTCAGATTGTGTGGTGACTATAAACTAACAGTAAACACAGTTTCCTCGCTTGAACAATACCCCATACCAAGAGTGGACGATTTGTTCAACGCGCTAGCTAAAGGAACACAGTTTACTAAACTAGACATGAGTCACGCTTATCAACAAATACTCATGGATGAAGAGTCAAAGAAATATCTTACAGTGAACACACACAGAGGCTTGTTCACATACAACAGACTACCGTTTGGCGTGGCCTCAGCTCCTGCCATATTTCAAAGAACAATGGAGAGTCTCTTAAGTGGGATTCCACTAGTCGCAGTATATCTGGATGACATTTTGGTCAGTGGTGTGGACAAAGCTGATCATCTAAAAAATCTGGACACTGTGTTGACAAGGCTAGAAGAGGCTGGACTACGCCTCCGGAGAAACAAATGCACATTTCTTCAAGATGAAGTTGAGTACCTCGGGTACAGAGTTGATGCACATGGTCTGCATCCACTAGACAAAAAGGTGAAAGCAATCCAAGAAGCTCCAGCACCTACAAATGTAACTGAGTTAAAATCCTTTTTGGGACTGTTAAACTACTACAACAAGTTCCTGCCTAACCTGGCAACGAGGTTGGCTCCTTTACATGAACTGTTGAGACATGATGTTCGTTGGAAATGGAACAAAGAACAAGAGCAAGCTTTTCAAAACGCTAAAGACTTGTTGAACACATCTGATGTCTGGTGCACTACTCAGCTGACGAGAACTGATTTTGTCATGTGATGCTTCTCCTTACGGAGTAGGAGCAGTGTTATCACACATTATGGAAGATGGAAGTGAGAGACCTATTGGTTTTGTTTCTCGTACTTTACAACCTGCTGAGACAAGATACTCACAGCTAGACAAAGAAGGACTTGCAGTGATATTTGGTGTTGAAAAGTTTCACAAATACTTATATGGACGTAACTTCACCATTTATACAGATCATAAGCCACTGATTTTTCTGTTCAATGAAAAGAAACCAATTCCACAAATGGGATCACCAAGAGTTCAAAGGTGGGCTGTGAAACTCAGTGCATACAAGTACAACATTGTGTACAAACCAGGCAAACACCATGCTAATGCAGATGCTCTGAGCAGACTACCTGTTCCTGTCAAACTAAAGGAAAGAGGAGAGGACAGAGCAAGTCTCATGATGGATCTTTTGGATGAGACATTGGTAAATGCAAATCAAATAAAAAACTGGACTACAAAAGATACAGTACTATCTCAAGTGCATGAATACATCTTAAAAGGATGGCCTGCCAGAAACAGATCCAAGTCTAAAACCATTCCACCAGAGAAGATTGGAGCTCAGTACAAGAGATGGCTGTGTTCTCTGGGGAGCTCGAGTGGTTATTCCAACTAAAGGAAGAGAGAAGATGCTCAAACTTCTTCATCAAACACACACTGGTATGACAAAAATGAAAGGCTTAGCTAGATCATACATGTGGTGGCCAGGAATGGATCTTGACGTTGAAAGAACTGTTCAGGCATGTCATGAATGTCAATCTCACCAAAAGGCACCAGCCCCTGCACCATTACACCCTTGGGAATGGCCTGAGTCTCCATGGTCAAGAATTCATGTGGACTACGCTGGACCATTCCTTGGAGAAATGTTTCTTGTGATTGTTGATGCACATTCCAAATGGCTCGACATTTACCCAACAAAGTCTTGTACATCACAAGTGACTATGAGAAACTCAGACAAAGTTTAGTGTTTTTGGTCTCCCAAAAATGCTCGTGTCTGATAACGGAACATGTTTTACAAGTGGAGAGTTTGAAACTTTCATGAAACAAAACGGCATTCAACATGTGAGGTCGGCCCCGTTTCATCCATCCTCCAATGGACTCGCGGAGAGAGCAGTTCAAACTTTCAAAGAAGGGATGAAAAAGATGAAAGAAGGGACATACAAACAAGGCTTTCCAGATTCTTGTTTAGTTACAGGATCACACCTCACGCCACGACAGGTTTGTCGCCTGCAGAGTTGATGATGTCACGCAGACTAAGATCGGCGTTGGATTTAGTTGTTCCGGACGTGAAAACTAAAGTACAACAAAAGCAACTTAAACAAAAGGAAAATCACGACACACGTAGCAAACAGAGAAGTTTTGCATCTGGAGATGACGTGCTCATCAGGAACTATTCCTATGGACCAAAATGGATTCCTGGTGTTGTTCAAGACTGTTCAGGACCGCTTTCTTATACAGTTAGTATTGGTAGTGGACAAGTAATGAAAAGGCACGTAGATCAGGTCAGATCTAGATTATCAGATCCAGAGCCAAGTGTTGAGAAAGAGTTTACCTTACCATTGTTACCAGAGGGTATTGAAAACACTGTTGAGTCAGTATACAACCAAAACAAACCAGTGTTAGAGCAGAAAACTAGTCAAGAGATTATCTCAGAGTTACCATCTACTTCAGATAGTCAGATTGAACAAAACTTACCTTTTGAGTTAGAAGTTAGACGTTCTACTAGGGAGAAACGTACACCTGTTCATCTTAAAGATTTCGTTCGCTAATGTTTTACGCTTACATTAAAACAAAACAAAGAAAGTGTACAGTAATGTAAGTAATGCTTAGTTTACTAAGTCACTTTTAGTTGAATACAAATGTTAATTGTTATGTGTTTATTGTAGGACACTTGATTGTTTTTATTTTTGACAATACCGTGTTATGGGTTGTTCGCTTAAAGGTGGGGAGATGTGGTATACTGAGATGGAATGTTAATTTACATATATTATTATTTCCATACTGTGCTATGTTCTATCTGCATAGAGAGAATGTATTTGTTACATACTGCATTTTTGGAGTTCACCGCTAGAGGGCGAACTAGCCTAAGTTGTTAAGCAGAATAAGAGAAGTACCTCATGTTGTCTGACATGAAAAAGTTCAAGTAAAAATAATACTTCTTTCGAGATGTTGTTGTTCATTATTTTCGGCCACGATGCAACAAAAATACAACTATTTTGGGCCTATTTCAATAATGGAAACCAATGGTTTAATTTAAACAAAAAAACTTCTGTTTTTGTGTTAATTGGCTTGTGGAAGGGCCTGGGATATCCCTCTGTCAGTGTGTTAAGGTTAAGGTTTACTTTATTGTCCCTGTAGGGAAATTTGTGTGTCTGGGACTGTAACAGTGAACTATGGTAACTGCGGGCAACCCGAAAAGCCATTGTGAAAGAATTTTCTGTCACTGTTTTTGTAAGGCACTCTTCGAACGTTTTGGAAACATTTTGCATAAACAAATCTAAAATTCATTACTAAGGACTAATAACCCTCACACATTGGTTCAAGATTGGTGGAGATGAGTTTTTATTTATCCATTTTCTACCGCTTGTTCCTAGGAGCCACGGGTGACGTTGGACCTTAAGTGGGGAAACACACTGGACAGTGGCCAACTTGTGGCCAGTGTTAACACACAGAGACAGACACATACATTACTATCATTCACTGTCTCATTCATTCACTTGGGGAACTGGAAGCCAATTAATTTAAACATGGATGTTTTGGAGGTGGAGTACCCATGAGAACCCACAGAAACACAGGAAAAACATGCAGAGCTCTCTGCTACCATGCACCCCAATGTTTGTTTTATTTGGGATTTTTACCTGGGAAGTATATGTTAGCATGCTAGTGCTTCAGTCAATTGTATTTCATATATAAGGTGTAATTGTAACACTCACTTTTCTGTTCTTTTTCTCTATGTTGTAGTTACCAGTTTGAATAAAATGTTCATTAAAGCAAGGAAGGCATAGTTTCCAAACAAGACTTTCAGAGTAAGAAAAGTTTCATTACGCGATTTAGCTGGCTGGATAACCCAAGAGCAGCACTGAGAGTCTTTAGGCCATTAATGTCAAGTTATTCATGAGAACAAGCTCTGCACAGAGGAGCATCAGAAATAAATGTTTTGTTTTTCAAGTCCATAAAGCATGTTCCAGGGTTTTTTTTTTTGGTCAAAGAAGCACATTCCTCCAGCTGGTACTGCATGGCTCTGGCTGTGTGGTTCCTGCTTTTGAAAAGATGACCAGATGCAAAAGACATAGTATAGAAGAAGTCAAAATCCCTAAACCACATATACTTGTACTTTTGGAGTTAATGGCAGGTCGAGTATAAAAAACCTCCTCCAGCCCTGTTGTCGTCATGGTAACAGTAAAAACAGTAACATGCACGGCTCTATAATGTGCAGCGAACACAAAACCCACCTAAACACAGGTTGGTCTGAGTGAGGTCCTTATAGAGCGGCTCTCAGGGTCACGTCGGGCTCTGCCTTGGTTTTATTTTCCTCTTTGACCTTTATGCACAAACTTCAAATAATGAGTCATTTGAACATATGCACGGCACATAGGGTGGAGTGTGATTAAACTTTATGACATGTGAAAAGTTTCTTTCAGCGCAAACTGTGAGCGGTTCTCAAGCTCACAGTTCACACAGACGTCTATGAATAAATGTTAATATTCCTGCAATATTGATTTAATTCTGTGAGGCCCAAAGTAGGCATCTGAAACTCATAGGGGTATTCACAAATATAGAACAACGCCAGACAGATACTATATACAGTACAGTACATCCTTTATTAAATGATGCTGATGTTCCTTAGAATCAGATGAACAATGGCCAGGTGATGAGACTCAGTGTGAGGGTTCTGTTTCGGAGATCTGCCCAGCCGATTTAGAAACCCGGATGCTAGAAGGGATGTTATGGAAGCAGAGGAGGGTAGGTGGGTTGAGAGCGCAGGATCAAACTATATTAAAACAGATTTAACATGCCACAATAAATATCACCACGATCAGAAAGGTGCTAACACCTTTCGTACACTGACTGTGAGACGAGTTCAGCTCAAGATACATGCAGGTTGTTGTTTTGTACACCAGCTCCTGTCCACTGCAGTCCGTATTTGCCCAAAGCCACGCAGATTCTTGTGAGAAAGTTCGTATTATGACTTGAATGCCGAATGCGGTCTCCAGGAAAATCAGCCCGTTCTCACAGATATGCCAGTTAATACCATGCAATTTGAAACAGTGTGTCATATGAACACAATTCTATGTTTTGCGTGTGTTATTCACTCGTTGCTGCCCCAGTTTATTTCTATGTTGGATTTAAAGATGTGTTATTATTTATGAATACTAACACAATCCTAATCCTAACTTTAACTAACCCAGAGGCGCAGATCTAATCTTACCCATTTTGGTAACTTCAGACCTAAACTTAGCCGTTAGCCTTCTGTTTGTCCTCAACCAAACTGCGTGTCTGTACCATACCAAAGAAATGGTTGTGCAATAAACACGCCAGAAGAGGCAGAAGCATCGACGACACTCTCTACGTATTCTTTCTTAAGTAAGCTGTGCGAGTACTGACCTGCACCAACTTTGCACTAAAGCAGTGGTTCCCAAAGTGGGGGTCGGGACCCCTCGGGGGGTCGCGAAGCAAATCTGGGGGTCGCGAGATGATTTCAAAATGTATTTTTAACAATTAAGGCTTGACATTTAATCAGGTTTTGGGGGAATTGGGGTCACATAAAGCAATTCACTATCAAAATAAACACAATTAAACCAAATTTAAATGGTTATGTAACTTAAAATTATTACAAAAGTATATATTTTTTTGCTGTGGGGGTCGCGGGTTGGTTGCACGGTTATTTTGGGGGTCCCGGACTGAAAAGTTTGGGAACCCCTGCACTCAACATATGGAAGTGTTAAGTCAAGGAAGATTTCACTCTTCCAGTCTTTAAAACATAAACAAACTGAGTTATTTACATGAGCCTCTTGACTACAACATGTTTAGAAGCCCTTTTCACAACTTTCAGAACCAGATTTGTCAAGCCATGTCGGCATGCTAACAGATGCTAATGCTAGGCTAAAAACGTGAACTTCCTGCATTTTAGGGGAAGAATCAGACAGAATACTGCAAACTCATTCAAAGTTACTTTCTTAAAAAAAAAAGTCCAGTCTTCAAAAAAAAAAGTCCAGTCTTCTGTGAGGGTTTTCACATTTGTGGGGATTTGCTACGGCATTTAGCTACAATGTGATCCAATGATATTCAACACCAACTAGTGCTCTGCAGTCATCGCAAGACTGATTTATGTCTCGGAACCTCAAAGTATAGTGGGTTGTTTTTGAATTCTTTTTGAACCAATATGAAAATTTTCTCAAGCAATGTTTTTTTTGTTTTTTTTTTATTTGTTGAAAGATTAAGAGCCAAAGTTACACTGACTTTCTAGAAATTGCTGACTTTACATTAGTTGGATCAAAGAACGAATAGAATAGAAACCAATCCCACAACCTCATGGCCAAGTCTAGTGAACTATTCTGAGTTATACTTTGCCTCCACTTGGACACACTACCATATATTAGCACGTTGGAATAATCCTTCTGTTGAATTTATATAGTGTCACATTTGGACAGTGATATTACACCATCCTTGGCATTAGTGGGATTTCCCTCAACCGCAGTGAAAGCCAGCGTGAGTCAGACCCCGGAGCGCTGCCTGTCCCGGACTCTGTGTTCTCCGTGACCTTTAGTTCAGGAGGGCACAGTCTTGTTCCCCTGCCTCGCCCTGGGGAAGATCAGCTTACAGGACGCACAAATAAAGCCCAGAATGCAACAGATTGTGTTCAGACTGAGTGTTCTTAAAATGTCCTCTTTAGAGAAACACAGAGCCTCTCCTCACCTCAAATATCTCAGGCAATTTCACTCCGAATCATTCAGGAAGAAAAGCAGGGCGGTTACACAACAAAGGAACTGGAGATTTGAAAAGATATTAATGGGACCTTATTGTAGCAAACTGCTTAGTGCAATTTAAAAGGAGCTTACTACACCTCTACATTACTGAGAAAAAGTTCAACACTTAAAAAAGGAGAGCACTCAAAATGTTTCTCAGACTTTTTGTTGAGGATATTAATATCAATGCGAGAAAGCATTCATTGTCATTCTCTGCTGTTAGCTAACATGCTAGCTTTTAGCTATCAAAGCAACAATGGAGAAAAAAAATAAAAAGGAAGTAATAAGTGCTTCACAGGTTAAAATACACATACAAAAATACATAACATTACATAGTCATATCAGAGCCATAAAACAGCTTCAGTTTAAAATGTCCTGCAAAACAGGAAAGTATTGAGTTGGCTTTAAAAGTATTTACACAATGGAGAGAACGCAGGGAGAGCAGGAGGTCCTTCCAGAGCCTGGGATCAACAGCCTGGAATGGTTGGTCTCTTCTAGTCCAAGGAGGAAACCTTCAACTTATCTTCAGAGGGTCTGTAGGGTTGGAGCTGGGCAATGTAGAGCTCAAAGACCACGACCGCTGTCCATCGAGACCAAAACAAGACCATCTTTGAAGTTTTATGCATTATCTGTTTCTACATGATCTTATTGTGCCAGTGCTTATAACAAACTGTGTCTGGAACAGGTTAACACACTCCTAGTGCAAGTTTTGCAGAGTGTGGTGGTAATTAAATGTGCTCTCGGTGTCCAAAATAAGACCAAGTCCAAGTACCCTCGAGACAAGACAAGACTGAGTACAAATGTGCTCGAGTCTGAGACAAGACCAAGGCCTTAAAAAACAGTCTCTAGACCGGTAGAAGACCAAGACCGGTCTCGAGTACTACTACACTACATGACATGAACAACATTTGCAAGATGTTTGTTTGTTCTTCAATAAAATATCTTAAAATAATAATTAAGATATATTATCCAACCCCTGCGTGCGAGTTCGGTGCAGTGCAAGCACACGAGAGATGTGCGACTGCGCGGAAGGAATCCGTAGAGAGTCTATTTTTGTTGGAGGCTGCGGTGGTCATATTAGAGCACTCTCGCGGTTATCCTTGTGAATCCGCGCGGCTTTGGGCAAACACCGCCCGCAGTGGACTGCTGCTGGTGTACAAGGCACTTCGCAAGAAACTCTGACACGTCTCAGACCGAACTCGCCTCGCAGTCTGTGTCGGGAGGCGTAAGTATCTATTTAGAGGTAAATTAACTTGCAGTCTCTCATCTCAATCTAACAGACTAAGCCTTCTGCAAAGTGCTTCTTAACAGTGGTAAGGTAAGAGAGCAGAATGAGTGGACTGCTGTAAAAAGTTTGACAATATATAGCCCTTTTTTTAATGTTTTGAGCATCTTTAGTATGAGAAGTGGCTGACGCATGCATTGTAGGGCATCTGGTTTAAAAGTGCTTTAATGCAAATTGAAAGAAGAGTGAAGACTATTGATGTTTTATTCTTCTAAAGCAAAACATAGAAAATAAAGTTTCTAAATAAGGAAAAGTATTTATTTATTAGAGTAACAGTGACGGGAATCTGCATCAATAACATTTCTATAAATCTGTCTGGGGCAATCACATCTGCTGATGAAAGGTGTGTGAGAGGTGTGGAAACACATCTATAATTTCCAGAAGTAAGTAGAAGAAACAGTGTAATGTGAGCCTGACTTGTGCCCCTCACACGACACTGGAGGCTGCTCACGGTGTGTTTGTCTGTGGAGCGTGAGGAAAACTGGCTTCAGCTGTTTTGGCCTGGCTTGTGTCTGGATGCCTGGTTTGCCCCTCGATCCCCAGGGCCCGGCCGGTGTCCCTCTTTCCCCAAACGAACCAAATCCCATGGCTGCCACTGCTGTTGCCTCCACAAGTCCCACTGTTCACAGCCAGTTTAGAGGAATTATGAGACGCTGCACTGCAAAAAGAAGGATGCCGCCAAATGTGTTCTTGTCCAAATCGTTTGTGCAACATGAGTTAACTTGAACACAGATTATGTAGAAAAATGTATGCACTTCTATGAGACAATAAGAACTTGAAAATTACGTTAACCTCATAACCTTAACTGACCTTAAGATGAGAATTTTCTGAATGATCTCTTTGGGTTTACGTGTGTTAAAGGTTGTATGGAGGATTTTTTCAAATCCAACAACTGCTTGTTGTTCTTCAAATGATGCACATGTGTTTCTCCTCCCAGGGCCACGCCCTTCACTGCTAACTGGGCCAATGAGTTACTTTGGTACCTCGTTATCTATCTATCTTTTTGGTTCCCTCTCCAGCACCTTAGGCAACTGCTTAGTTCGCCTACGCTCAAAACTGCCTCTGGACATAAAGCTAATGGCTATATGTTATTGGCTAAAGGAGAAAAATACAAGGAACTCACTGCATCCAGTCTGTACGTCGGTCTGGAGACTTTCCGTTATTTGAAAGTAATGAGAGACAAGAGGCAACCGTCCGAACTTTTTTCTGGAGCCTTTTTGGTGACGTTGTGGAAACAAGACACAACAAACAAGAAAGCAAGAAAGCGCAAATGAAGTGCATTTGGTGGTTTTCAAAATAAAATCACTAAGCAATTACTTGTAATACAAATACGTTAAAATTAAAGACTAAACATAGCTATTCAACACAATGGATGTAAATAATGGATGAAAAATAAACTCAAAACTTCGAAGTTGAGCGCAAACCCTTGAACACTTATAAACTAAACAACAAACAATCTTCTGACTTCAAATATCTAAAGCCAAAGTCCTTTTTTTGCAGTGCGGTGGTTGCCTGTGCTTGCTCCGGCCTCTTGCGGGTCACATTGTCTTCACACACCTCACTGATCTGTGTCTGAGGATACTTTACAGCTCAGAGCCTCTCTCCACGCGGCAGACAAATCGAAGCACTGACTGATTGAACAGATAATTTACTCAGATGGGGTTAAATTTAAACGAGTCCCACAGATGACGGGACCTCCTCAGCCTCGGGTCAGCGGGTTTGAGTTCAGAAGCAAAACAAGTCGGCTGGAAGTCCTACTAACACAGTTTTCAATAAGGTGAATTAACATAATACTATTCCCATTGTATGTCTTCTGATTGGTTAGCAGAGTCTGGACTAACATGACCAGAGTCAGGACTAAACATGGACCAGAGTCAGGACTAAACATACCAGAGTCAGGACTAAACATGACCAGAGCGACTAACCATGAACCAGAGTCAGGACTAAACATGGACCAGAGTCAGGACTAAACATGGACCGACCTCCAATTAGTGCCAGAGTCAAGACTAAACATAGACCAGCCTCAGAATCAGGAATAAGCATAGACTGGTCTCTTGCTGATGCCAGAGTCAGGACTAAACATGGGCCGGCCTCCTGCTTGTGCCAGAATTGGGACTAAAAATGGATCAGAGTCAGGACTAAACATGGACCGACCTACTGCTGGTGCCAGAGTCACACTAGTATATATGCAGCTAAATCTTAAAATGCAAGACATGTTTTGCTGACTATGTCCTTATTTATCTCAAGCAGTTACGATGTGTATATGACTATTTGTTTATCCTTTATTCAGCCAGGAAGGTCCCATTCAAGATACAAAAGCAGCAGGTCAATACAAAATAAGATACAGACAAACATTCAAACATGCCATATAAATTATGTCAGAGCATATTTAATACAATGGCAATGTTCTACTAGGTTTGTTTTTAAAGATGCTTAGATAACACTTTAGAATAACCACAGAATAATTAGGCTAATAAATCATTAATAACACCTTAATAAAGACTTAATTAAACATGAACAATTGATTAATTAATAGATGAAAAAGCTTATTAATTACTCCGAATCCTGCCCCCTAACCCTAAATCCTAACCTTAGCTCCTTAGTTAGGTAGATACTAAGCATTGATAAACGTTTTCAGTCATTAATTTACTATTAGTTCATGAATAATTAAGGCTTTATTTGTGCTGTATTCATGGTTATTAAGACCAATTAAGGTATAGTTAATATAAAGTGGTAAATAATCAATAGTAGGCAGTGAGACCTAGAGCAGACCTGGCAACTGCGGCCCGGGGGCCAGATGCGGCCCTCGGACTGTTTTGATCTCTTTACATTTCTTTTATTTGATTGATTTAGCTGTGGAGCATGTGTCTTTGCTTAATGCCCTAGTATTTTCATAATAAACTATCAAAATATAGATTAAAAAGGATTAAAAAGCCTATTTTATTTTTACAAATATGTGGTGCACAAACACTAAAGGCAGTTTCCCAAGCTGAGTCCGGCACCTGACTCCTTACAAAAGAATCTTGTCTGAAGATCTTGTGCTGTACTTAAGTGACAAAAGACTACAAATGTAGCTTGGCATTTTTCAGACAAAGCTTTTACTGAACAGATTTGTATAATGTGCAATGATGTTGTTGCACTGAAATAGTGATATTCTTTATATGCTAAAAAATATGAAAAATGCTTGAATTGTTTGATGAACCAATGAACAATATAACCTCATTGAATATCCAAAGTGTTTAATTCCATCTGCAGCTCACCAAATACAGCACGTTTGATTTCCTTTTGCAGCTCAAAGCCTGGTGTCTGCTCCGCTAACGGCCAAGACCATGTTGTACCTATGAGCGCAGCGGTGACAGGACACATTATACAGTACAGGAAGGTAATTAGCAGCTTGCAGACATGTGTTATCTAATACGCACATGCTAATATTAGCACATGAAGCAGCTAGCACGCCATGAGAGCCTATATGTTGAATTAAACATGCCTCACACAGCGGGACATGATGAGAGGACAGTCTTTCAACATGTCCAGTGCTGAGCAGGCAGGGTCATTGGGTTCTGACCACTGCACTTGTACCATTGTGTTTAAATCTATTCATTTATGATGCATTTTTTGGATGTCTTTTTATTAAACTGTATCTTTAGCGCTATTAATGTCATCCATTGTTTATGTTGCACATTGATCACTGTTTCTGATTTAGATCATTTTTTAGGCTTTAAATCGCCTCATTATTGTAAGATAACACTTTAATTTAATACTAAATGCATCTGTTGCCATGGAAATACGTCATTTTTGCAGCAAATGTGCAAAACTTCCATTGCTACACAATATTTGTTTAAAAAAAGAGCCTTGGGAACAGCTTGACAGCAACTAATGGGTCACTCAGTAATGGTAACGTGTGGCATCCGTGTTACAATCGCACTTAGCTTAGCTGTTTCCACTTGGCTAAACCAAAAAATACATTTAACATAAAATAAAACCCAACAACGCCACCTGGGAGTTGGCCCAGGACCAATTAGAAGTAATAAATAATCAAGGCTTGATACCAAATTAACAAAAGCAAGTAACATTTATTTGTAAAATTTAGTATATTGGACAGTGGAGTCAAATAAGTTAAGATGGATTAGTCAGTCTTTGAAAGTAGCTAACCTGCTGTTGCCTACGTTCAGTCTTTGAAAGTAACTCCTCCGACACAGGAGCCATACATCTGGTAGCTGCACACAATTTAACAGCAAGACAAGGCGATGTAAGGCAAGGCGTTAAGTGCACCCGTAGCTCCATGGCGCACTTAAAGATTAAATAACATTTCCCCTACATATACTGCTATAGACATTAGTTTAAGCAGCTACATTGCGCTACACACCTGACATTAGCTGGACATGCTCAGCAGAGGCTGTGGTAGACCAGGCAGGACGCACACTCGACCCCGGTACAGCGTCGCAGCGTAAACAGGCCCAGGGCAGCAAGCACTACATTCAAACATTTAATCATAGCTAATACATTTTTTCCCTTTAAAGCTGAATTTTGGATACTACCTGACTGAGAGTGGTAAGCGAGCAGTCTCAACACGGAGACAGGAAGTAAGAGCGTGAGGTCAGATGTGAAAGGTGGGAACGGAGGCGCTTTTAGGTGAAAATGTCTAACCAATCAGAAACAGTTTTCCGAGTGGCATATAGGCAGCCTGCAATAAGGATCAAATATGTTTTAATTAATGCTGATTTCTGTATTTAGCATGCTAAATTTTAACAGATTGAACAATTGAAAACTTGGTCAAATTACGGCACTCCATAGATACAGTCGACATCAAAGGCCACGCCCACTACAAACCTGCGTGTGGGGAAAGTTACATTGTGAGTGAATCAGAACAACAGTTTCACTCACTCAACACTTCAACAGTTAATGTGAACATAAGAGATATAATTGTGTCAAATATAAATACAAAGACATGGAAATGAATAAACTGATCCACCTTCAAGTATGTAAATATATCTACAATGCAATAAGCTAAATCTAACATAAGCTAGCATATTTAGCCTTTTTTAAAACTTCTGTGTTAGACTTCAGAACTAGTTGTGACTTGAATTAGTTGTGCAAAATACACTTAATTAAAGCAGAAAACATCTTAAAAGAGGTAAACGTTTAGCTTCTTTAAACATGGCCAAAGTGAATTGGGACCTTTTTTGTCGAGACCTGTTCAGCAGCCCTTCCCAAATCGACGGCCATTATTTTGGCCTAACTTTTGTCATAAACAGTATATTTCTGTTTGCCTTAATGACAATCAATGTACTCCAGGATTTTTTTTTTTTTTTTTGTTTGTCTGTTTATCCTAGTTAACAGAGAAAGAAACAAGTTTGGAAAATTATCTTTAAGTATAATTAAGTCTATTGTAACTTTACAGAGGTTTGATTTTATTTATTTAATTTTTTTTTTTATTGGACAATTCGCAGAGACAACAAACACATAAAGTTAATAAATATTACAAGTCACCTGAGGTCTTGAAGTAAAACTAAATCTGTGTGAATGTGAAAAGTTTGTGTGGCCTAATATACAATGGTAAAATTTGAAAACTATTTATTTGTTTAAGTACAAGCCAGTGCAACACAATCTGCTCTTTGAACACACAAAGTATAGAAAACACTTGTGGTCCAGGCTCACTGGAAACTAACTTAAACTTGTTTATCTCATTGTTTTTGTCCTGTTTCAATAGTAACAGCAGCTGGCCTATTGTTTCATTTGACCCAAACCACTGTGTGTTTCACCACTCCCGCTCTTTTCTTTCCCTCACTTGTTCTCTCTCTCTCTGTCTAAATTCACTCTCTATCTTCCTCTTTAATCCTATTTCTCTTTCTTCCTCTTTCTATATCTCTCTAACACCCTTTTCTTCCTCTCTCTAGAGTGCCTTTCTCTCTCTCTTTCCTTCCTCTTTCCTCCTCTAACAGCGGACCTCTTCTCATCTTTCTTCCATCTAAACTCTCATTTATCTCTCTTCTTCTCTCTCTCGCCACCTTCTTCTCTGTCTTCCTCCTCTAATATCCTTTCTCTTCTTCCTTCTATCTCATCTCCTCTCTTACTTCTCCTCTCCTCTCATCCGCTTTCTCTCTCATCTGTCTCTTTACCAGCACTCTCTTCCTCTAACCCCTTCCTTATCTCTATCCCTCCCTCTCTCATCTATACACATTCCTCCTTTCCTCCGTTTAACCACCCCTCTCTTTGCTCTCTCCTCTATTTAACCCCTTCTAACTCTCTCTCTCTCGTCTCTCTCTATCATTCTTTCCTCCATCACCTTCAATCCCTCTTCTCAGCTCCTCTCCTCAGCCGTACTCTCCCTCCTTTCTCTCCCTCACCTCTCTCACCTCTCTTTCTCCTCCCTTTAGCCCCCCTTCTCTAACTCCTGCTCTTTCTCTCCCTCTCTCTCTCCTTTCCTCTTTCTCTCTTCTCGCTATCTCTCCTCTTTTCCTCTCTCTCTCCTATCTATCTTCCTCCTCTCTTCTCTTTCTCTCCTCTAATCTCCTCCTTCTCTTTCTCGTCTCTCTTTACTGACTCCCCCTTTCTCTTTCCTACTCTCTCTCTCTTTTCTTCGCGGTAAGTCGTTCTTCTCTTCCTCTCTCTTTGTCCTCTGTTCTAATCTTCCTCTCTCTTCCCGCTTCTCTCTCTTTCTCCATATATATATACTTCGCTCTTCTTCACCCTCTCTCTTTTCGTCTCTCTACCCTCTCTCTTCTCCCCCTTCTTTCTCTTCCTCTAAATCCCACTCTTCGCCTCCTCTCTTCTACTCTCCC